>CM032003.1:5148530-5671312 GCA_018804465.1 Populus tomentosa | reverse complement strand
ACCAAATTTCATACATGTTGCGATCTCACCCTCAATAGACATAATATGTATTTTAAATTGATTCTGAGGTGATTTGCTTATGGTTTACTAAGAATAGTGTTTCTGCGATAGAATTGAATCTCGAATTAAAACTTTAAGAAAACGATATTGAAATAAGCCTAAATTTAATATATGGTGTGATCTCACCCCCAGTAGATAGAATGTGAAATTTAAATTGATTCTAAGGTGGTTTTCTTATGGTTCACTAATAGTGTTTCTTCAACAGAATTGAATGTAACAGCCTCGATTTCCCACATCCTTTTTCGCGATACATTGGAAATTTTCAGGTAAATTTTTTTTTTTATATATATATATATATGTATGTATGTATATATACCGGTAGGTCCCAAGTTATCGACATATACCCTGTTTACACTTCTAATAACTCACATCTCATAACTCAAAATCACGACCCAATCATCCTGGGCCTCAACCCAACTCATTCTCATCAACACAACACATCTTATTCAATAACATCATATAATGCAGTTCAAATAAAAGATTCAATTTCAACTATAAACATGCATGATCAAAAGGGTACTAAGAGTTTTAACCATTAGATTAAAGACATACATTCAAATTTACGGATTTATATTACATCTCAAGTTTTAGGAGATAAGTATTTTAATTTACAATTAATTTACATGGTCAAAAGCAAAAGATAACTAAACTAGTATTACCCTTGACGCGACCCTGGTAGACCTGAAAATAGCAATTAACATGTACACATAAATATAAAAGATAGTAACAAGCAATAACAATGGCAGACAATATCGCTACGGAATTCCTTTTTATATATAAAATTAGGCATAAACCTCTTTTACAACATATATTTTCCATCTATTACCAATATCCATCTAATATCCTATCTCATTTGCCA
Source organism: Populus tomentosa (assembly GCA_018804465.1). Taxonomy (NCBI): domain Eukaryota; kingdom Viridiplantae; phylum Streptophyta; class Magnoliopsida; order Malpighiales; family Salicaceae; genus Populus; species Populus tomentosa. Next base: position 5,670,393 of record CM032003.1, on the reverse strand, counting down.
AGAATAATTCCATCTTGAAAATCTCAACACAACTCAACGGTTTGCGAACACCATCTCCTTATAAATAAATTTTCACTTGATATCAAGATATTCCTCTCTTGATATCATTAGCTTATCTCATTCTTTTGGAATAATTAATCAATATATTTTCTTTTCTTTTCTATATCTGTTGCTAGAAGGTAATCGCTGAAACTAATAAATCTCATTAATATCATTAGTCTTCTAATATTAGGCTAGACTAATCAATTTAAAATATACCAGCACCGATGAAACCTCCTCGATACCATTAGCAATCCAAACCTGGATACCTAATCTATGCCATTTGATTCTTCCATTCGTAACGAATCCCTTTCATTTTTCTTGTTAACATCATATGCATTGTAACCACGGTTGCCAAGTATCATTTGCACACAATCTTAGTTATCGACACTACGGTCACTAAGCATCCTTCACATAACCTTGGTCACCCTCATCACAGTGCCAAGTATCAATTTATGCCCTTAGCCACCATCATTATGGTGTTAAGTATCACTGTAATGTATCCTTAGCCACCAACACTATGGTAATTAATTATCTATCAATTCCCCTCCAATCTCCAAATCATTGTGTCTACCCAACAACCACATTAATTAATTTACTCAAAATCTTAGTCATATATTAATTATTTTACTCATAACATTTAGAATTTACTACTTCTAACTTCAATCAATTACTTCACATAATCTTTTCAAAACTTAACTATCTGGCTAACTCATCTCAATTGCCATTAATTCTGGTAATTTCATATAATTACCCACATATTTGGTTAACCTTCCTTGGTTTCTGGTAATTCCATGTGAATTACCCAGCATCCAGTTATACATTCAGTACATTGATTCATACAAAATACATTGTGATTTAAAATGCATCTACATGATTCCTTGCAAAAGTAGGTTCCCGTGTATCGGGTTTCCTAGACATCTCGTTGGTGTGACGTCCCTGCTGCAGTACAAAACATTCCAGAGAATGCAAATACTTAAGAATACTAATAATAGTAACTAACGGTCTGCCAGTTAAATGAAGCATTATCATTTATAATATCGTCATGTACTTGGTATAAAACAGCTCGTAGTACTTATAAATGAAGCATTATCATTTATAATTTATTTTTTTTGCAATCAACCATAATCTTTAACCCGGCCATCCTCTTAAGGCATTATTTGCTGAGGTTAACCGTTCACTCACCCCGGTCATCCACTTCGGATGCCATTAGCCAAGCTAATCAATCGTTCGTCCCGGTCATCCTTTCGGATGCCATTAGCCGAAGCTAATCATTCATTGGTCCTGGTCATCCATCTGGATGCCATTAGCCGAAGCTAATCAATCGTTCGTCCCGGCCATCCATCCGGATGCCATTAGCCGAAGCTAATCATTCATTTGTCCCGGTCATCCATCCGGATGCCATTAGCTGAAGCTAATCAGTCCTTCATCCCGGCCATCCATTCGGATGCCATTAGCCGAAGCTAATCAACCTTTAGTCAACATTTAAGCGTTCGACAATCTAATATCGATTCTAACAATACGGTAATAATCATGTTAAAGTATTTCAATATTCAACGTATGAAAAAAAGAAAGGTGTAAGTCACCTACCTAATGCTTGAACTCGCGCAAAAGTCCCATGCTACTGAACAGATTCTGCAATCTCTCCTGAATCATTAAAGATACATATCAAATGTGGCTCCACCATAATTGAAAATTCCATTCTAAAATTCATTTAAATTTAGAATCGCATGACACATGCATTCGCATATTTATTTATTTATTTCCTTCCTTTTCATGACTTGTTTTTCCAGATTGACTATCTTTAAACATGACCTAACAAATCTTAATTTAATTTATTTTATTTTATTTTTGTCCACTCAATCCATCATGTACAAACTTAGTAACATCACATCCTTGCATTTATTCATACCATTGAAACTAATTCATTTTCCTTATCAAACCAACTCTTGGCCGAATGACCCTATTTTTTTATTTATTTATTTTCATGATGAGTTTTCCAATTCTTTTTTATAAGTCCACTTTACTTCATCTTAAGTAAATTTAACAACATATTTTCATCATAATTCCATGTACGCCTTAATTTAACCTTTTCCTTCTCTTTTATTATCTATTTGGACAACGTTAAAATTCCACAAAATGACATTTTCCTCACATTAATCTATTATTTCAAACATAACACAATTCATTTGGCATTCAACAAACCACAATCCCATAAAAATCCCCATAACATTAGGTCGAATAAACTCAAGTTCAAGATTTTCATTTTTGGTTGGATTCCATATTATGATGAGAATTTGAATCTTTTTAAAATTCTTCCAATTGACACTCTACTTAATTTTCTTTATACAAATATATGCATCCATACCTAGTTTTCATAGAAAATGAATCAAAGTCTTATCTCCTTATTTCTTCTTCATTTGGCCGAATGCCTTCATTCATGGTGAGGGATGATTCCCTTTTTAATTATTCCATATAAACCTTTACCAATTCATTTCATATCTATTCTAACCTCATTCAACTCAAATTCCATAGCAATTAAAACAATTAAGCTCATCCTCTCATTTACATGTCTAGGCCGAATCCTTGCATTAAATGGAGGATAAAGTTTTCTTCAAGTTTTCTTTCAATTACCACTAGACCCAATCCTTTTTAATGCCTAAAAACATATATCCATCAAATCAACAAACTCAATGTCCCTTCATCCAAATTTCAAAACTTCCCTAACACATTTTACAACACAATTAATCTATAACAACACTAATAACAAGAGCACATTTTACCATTATATCTTACATAAACCCTACACCCACATAATTCCAATTTCATCAAAACATGTAATTAAATCAAGCTTCCTAAATGTTTTACTAAGACTAGCAATAGATTCAAATAGCAACAACTCATCCACCTTTGATTATTTCCTTGAACCCAACGGTCAAAATATATATCATTGTGTGGTGTACAATATATCTCAAAATCAGAATAATCCAACGGTTAGATCTCCATAGATCTGAATAAAACTGAACTAACCTGAAAATGGACGAGCTACTATTCAACATGAGCCAAACCTTGCCGGAGAGTGCATTTTTTATCTCCACCGTCCAGAATGTAGGCCACATCTAGGTGCACCACATATCCAAAAATAAGCATGATCCAACGGTGGAAAAGAGATAAATCAGCCGGCGACCAAAACTGCCCTGCAGGTATATTTCCTTTTGTTTTCCAGGACACTTCCGATGATGATGGCTGCTCAATGGATTATGTTCCTTCAAATCTCTCTGGTCCATTTATAGAGGAGTGTGAGAAGAACAATATATCCAAAAATCAACATGATCCAACAGTGGAAGAGAGAGAAATCAGCCGGCGACCAAAACTGCCCTGCAGGTATATTTCCTTTTGTTTTCCAGGACACTTCCGATGATGATGGCTGCTCAATGGATTATGTTCCTTCAAATCCCTCGGTCAGTTTATATAGGAGTGTGAGAAGAACAATATATCCAAAATTCAACATGATCCAACGGTGGATTCAAGAGATATAGCCATCGAAGCATTATTGGTTCATCCAAATCCTGCAGCTCTCTGTAACCGAATTCTCTATTGTCTCTCACCCCTTTTCGTTTTTCTTTCTCTTTTTTTTATTTAATCTGGTGGCCTTTTGCTGTTTTTAAAGGCACCATTGTTTTCCTAATTACATTTATGTCCTTCATTTATGTATTTATATATTATTTGTTTTCTTCTTGTTTTTTTTTTCATGGAAACCATCCGGTTTGTTTCTGCTTAAATCTTTAGTCTTTACCAAACTCCCATTGGGATGATATCTTTCACCGATGTTGGAAAACATATTAATAGACTTCATGCAAAATTTCATCCCAATCCGATGATTGGATTAAGAGCTCTGCTTTCTAATATAAAATTGGTCAGTTTATGACTTTTCATCAATTATCCTAATTTTCTTGTTCAATCTTCACATAAAATAATATCAATTATCCTTCTAAAACTTTAAGGTTATTTTATTATTTTGGAATATATTCATTTTGTCATTTCTCTCATTATTTTATTCATCAAAACACGTTACCAGTTTCTTTGTCTTTATGAATTCTAAAACAAAATTCATTTTATGGAGGTCATCCCCTCCATTATATATCACTTTCAGTCCTACGTTTACATGGCAGGTTATACATCCATATATTTAAATCATAAATTTTCTAGGGTTTCACATTGAACCTCAAATTAAAACCTCAAGCAAACGATATCAAAATAAACCCAAATTTGACACACAATGCGATCTCACCCCAATAAATAAAATATGAAGTTTCAATTGATTCTAAAGTGATTTGCTTATGGTTTCACCAAGAGTTGTATTTCTATGGCAAAAATTGAATGACGTTCAAATTTCAACCAATCCCTCTTTTTCTTTCTTTTTTTTTCTTTTTAATATACTAATATGATTAGAGAGAATAACAAGATGAAATATAATCCCTTTTTTTTTTTGCTTAGATGATGCAGACACAAAGAACAAGAAAATGGACCTAAACATTGGAAAACTTAAAGGAATACTAAAAAACAAAAATAACATAAGGTACCAACACTATTGGTAACACAACCCACATCAAAACTGAGATATAATCCCGAAAAGCCAAAATAGATCTAATAGGAGTGTAACACAATGGAAACCTACACTATTGGAATGAGTAGAATGACGCCACGAAGCCATTTAATCTTCAATAAGTCAAATTCAGTCCGTTCAAGAGCTGAAGAATGCAAGAATCACTCTCACACGTTAAAACTAAAAATCCAGAAGTAATAATCATCAAAGTTGCTGAAATTTAAGTTACATATATTTAAATAGTTCTTAAAGGTAAACCTAATGGATCTACCCTTGTGGGCTGAATTAACCCCTGTACAAAACTGGCCTGAAAATCCTAACTAAAAAGCCCATAACCTGATCCAAACAAGCCTTGGATCCTAACTCAAAACAAAGTTTTAATTAAGCCCAAACATGAAAGAAAATAATAAAAATAACTAATTTATCATTAAATACCACCAGCCCTTCTTTCCTTGTGTAGCTAGGATGAATAAGGAATCCTTATAAGAAAAGGATTCTGAAACATTAATGAATCCTTGCCACACTTGTAGATTATATTGCAGCTCATTAAAGATCCTTATGAAACTAGAAAATTCCCAAAACCAGCTGCCACATCCTTGTAAGAAAAGAATCCGAACGAAATAGGAAGTCCATAAGACAAATGAAAGTAAATAACAAAATTCATACAGCCTCTGTTGACCAGTATTACGGTGCCTTCCCGAACTCTGATTGACCTGAAATTTTAAATTGAGGTAGGCAAACATTTCTGGAGAGTCCATATAAACTATTACCCCAATCCAACGATCGGATTGAAAATTATAACTGTTGTCGTAAACCTAGACTGTTACACTTTTTACGCCAAAATCCGAATCTAACCTTACCTGGGTCGTATCACAAGGTTGAACCGTATCAGCCATGACATCATTCGGCGATGATGGAGGCTTTTATCATGCCTCTTGATGAGGTGTGTGTGTTGAGAAGGATTTAATCATAAAATTATAATTAAGGTTCAAGAATTGCCACTTAATATTATGATTACTAGGAACCTATGGTCTGCAAGAGTCTGGGTAAGGGACTGATTGTGCAAGGAAAATATACATCACCCCTAGTGCACCTACCTAAGATAAGTTGCATTGTTGTTTGATTGTTTTTCTAGGTCGGGTTTCTATTCGTTAGTCTTTTTTAAGGTTCAAGGTAGATTTCTTTTTATGAGAAAGTCTCTACCTTATTGGGTTAAATCCTAACCATTCTAAAGTCCAAATTTTATCATCGCATTTATTTACATCTTATATCTTTAATACCTAATGACATACTTTATCATGTAATTTTACACCCCACAAATATTAAACCCTACATCTAGATCTTAGAAAATTATTGGAAAAAAGGTTTTTGATATTTTGGTTAAACCCTAATGGATGATCATAAACTAGTTACGATATCCATTTTTTTTTTTAGATTTTCAAAACATAAGAAAAATGCAATTTTTTTATGAAAATATGTTTGAAAAGTTCTTAGGATTTGGCCGAATACATGAAAAAAATATATTTTTTAAGGAAAAATTAATTTAAAATATTTAAGATTTTTTTTAAAAAAATTAGAAAACATTTCAGAGAAAACCAGGTATTTTAATGTTGGATTAGTATCTTATAGTGTAAGTACACAATCCAATATTAAGCAAAATTAATAGAAAAACATTTGAGAAAATTACAAATATTTTAAAATGCCCTTTGAAATTATTTGGAATTTTTTTGTTTTTAAATATAATATTATAATATATATTATTATAAATAAATATATATCAAATATATGTGGGCCGAGCCAGCCCATCTAACTAGGCTGAGCTCAGCCGAGTTGGGCCGAAATCGGCCCAATGAAACTGACCCTTTTAGGGGTGGGCCGGACCGGCCCAACCATTTGGGCTAGGCTAGAACGGGACCGACCCACCTTTAAATTTAATTATTCTTCCATTGCATGCACAATATCTTCTGCATGCAATGGCTATGAGAATGGGGATGAGGACCGGGGAAGAAGAAGAGGGAGACTACCTGACACAAGTGGGAGGAGCTACTGGTCTAGGTGGCTGATGAGAGCTTGGTGGCAGCATTGGTGGAGAGTTTTGTGGCAAGTGTCAGAAGTGGGGTGAAGGAGATAGAAGAAACAAAAATTATAGAGGAGAGAGAGAGAGAAGGTCGTGGTGGTTGCTCTGCCGCTGGTAAGGAGCTGGGTTGATGGAGATGATGGTGGTCAAGTCGGTGGTGATGGTAGAGGTCGATGCTAGTGTTATTGCTACCAGTGCTGGAGAAGGAAGAAAGTGAAAATGGTGGTTCAAATTATGACATTAGCAATGACATTTTGTTTAGACAAGAAGATAAGGATTGTTACCAAGTCAAAGTGTGGCCACCCAATCAATAATTATTCATCAAATCAATTGTTCCAAATTTTAACCTATCCGTATTTGCCATGCATTTAGGCATCTTGGTGTTCAAATCAAGATTATGCTCTTGCTCTCTTTCTTTATAATTTTGTAATGTTCAAGTTTTATTTTATGTTAAATTAATCTCTTGTTTATGCTTTTCATTTCCTTTCCTTATATAATTATGTTCTTATCTTGTTTGTTTATGTTTCTTTCTTTTATTATGTTTAGCTAAATTTATTATGTCAAAGTGAAAAGGTTACACTAATAGTGTAAGAATAAGTATAGTATAAACCCAACATGGACTTTAATACTTGATACTAACATATTTTATATCTATTATCTTGCTCAGTCTTAATACCTTGTTAAATGGTTAATCTAGATTTGTGTTGAACAACCCTTAGTACAACAAATACTTGGCACTTTCATAGCCCAACTGTATGGTATCACCGACACCTGTGCTATGAAAGAAACTTGATTTGTTGTTAACATAAGTTATCACCTGATAATATTTACAAGTATTGGCATTACTCGAATAAGATAATTAATGTAATCATGTTAATAATTTATAATCCGATTGGAACCTCTTTTGTGTGTGGTTTCCAGTTGAGTGATAAGAGTTTATACTAGTTTGAAGTACCATTAGTGGATCCTCTAACCTTGACAATTGTTTTATCATTATTTAATCCTCATATTAATCTTACATCTCAAAGTCCTCTTTATTATTATTATTACTATTATTATTGTTGTTGTTGTTGTTATTTATAATTTATATAGTTAACCTCCTTGTGGTTCGACCCCGGTCTTATTGGGTTATTTATTACTTCGACACTCCTGCACTTAGAAGAAGATATTAATCTTTTGGTCGTGTCATTAGAGACATTAAATGCACCTGCAAAGTAGCCTTCTTGAACTGTCATTTCAAAGAAAATTGAAGAAGATGAACAATAATCAAAACAACACTGTTTTGGTCACATTCATTTTGGTCCCTCGATTTCTAATGTATCTCATATACACCTCTGATCGGCTTCAAACGTTTAATGTTATGAAATTGATTCCCTGAAAAAACATCAATTTAACCTTGGATTGACTTGCCTTTTTAAATATGGTCCATTGTTTCAGATTTATGCAATTTATCCCCTAATTGACCATTAAACTTTTAATTTTTTCAATTTAACCCTCAATTATTGTCAATTAAGCCCCTATAGTTTGGCACCTCTTACAAAATAGTCCTTGGCTGCAAATTACTTCAATTTGACTCTTAATTGACCCCAAAACTTTAATTTCTTGTGATTTACGCATGATTTCAATTAATTAACTTGGTAAAATTAAATTTGGTCTTTAAAATTCCAATATTCTCAATTAAGCCCAAATTATGCCTCCAAACTTAATTTTTTTACCAATTAAGCCACAAATAAAATTAATTTGACCCATTTAAAGTGTAATTATGTCCTTGCACTTAGTTAAATTATTTAATTGGACCAAAATTAATTCTAAAACATAATTAAAAATCAATTTGGCCCATGATTAAATCAAATTGGCCTATTAAAAATTTAATTATATTCTTGGACTTAAGTTTTATGCAAATTCATTCACTAATCATTTAATTTGACCTTGAATTTGCATTATTTCTTTATTTTTGAGCATAATGGGGGTACAATTTGACTTGAATTTCCTCTAAAATTGTAATTGTATTCTTCGACTTTTTTTCTCTACATTGTAGCCTTTATTTTATTTTATTTTTTTTTTTATTATGAAAAACATGAATTTTAGGGAATAACCCAGAATTGGGTTATGGCAGTGGGTTGCACGACCATCACGAGGTCACATCACTTTCTATCAAAGCTAGGGTCTAAGAACAGGTCATATCTTTATGAATTTTTGTTTTCTTAGTGTTTTATTAAGTTTTTAGTATTTGCTGACATTTTATTCTTCTTTGTGACTTCAGCATAGTAAAAAAAAGAAAAAAAATCAATATTTTATTTTTTTACTGTCTCTAACATATCAGTAGCATGAAAGTCAAAAAGAAGAAGAAAAAAGGAAGACACGTTATTCAAAGCTTCTTCCAATTTGCCACTGAAAACATAACTTATAGAGAACCCTAAGAAAACCACCTCAAGATTAATTTAAATTTCATATATTTACTACTGGGGGTGAGATCACACTACATATTAAATTTGGGTTTATTTCAATATCGTTTTTTTAAGGTTTCAATTTGGGGTTTAATTTTATAGCAAACTTATCATACACAGGTTTCGAATATTAGGATACTATATATTTAATTGAGGTTATTCCAATATCATTAGGTCTTCATTTCAATTCTGGTGCTTTAAAATTATGTAACAAGTCAGATTTGCGTCAAGTTTCAAAATGTGTTTATCTTCTATTTGTTTTGACCAAATCAGTTTGTGTTTGTTATATTGGGGTTAATTAGGAGTCAAATAAATGTCTTTATTAAATTTCTATTCTATTTTATTTCATGTTTTATTTCATCCACAATTCATACGAATTTGCATTGCTACTTGCAAAATCATAATCATAATTTTGTTTTACTTGTTTTTAGTATATTTATTGATTCTTGAGTCTATATTCATAAATTGAATGCGTTATAAAAGGCTCTGAATTTTATGGTTGGATTTTCAATTTCAAAAGAACCGAAAGAAAGCAAGTTGTGAGGTAAAACGCGTAGTGAGTTTGTTGGAGTGAAAAGCCTAATTTTGAGTGAAACACAAGCGATATGAGGATTTTTTTTATATACCACTAACCACTTTTTGCAGGTATATTCATGTCAAAATAGCACACCACCCCTTCCCCAAGGGTAATGTAAAGTTCCAAATTCAACATTTGACAAAGATGATGGAGAGGTTAAATTTTCTAATGGGGAACATGTGTGACAAACTTGAGAAGGTGGAGAAATGTGGCAATGATAAGTACCTAAGATGTGAGAAAGGTTGGGGTTGATCTGAAATAGAACAATGGCAGTAGGGTTAAAAGGTCATGGTGGGCTGATTAATGAGGATTTTAAGGAGGACGTTGATGGATTTGGTGATAGTGGTTTTGAGGATGAGACTATGGGCCATAGGAGAGGTTTTGGTAGCCTATAAACTGAAGGGATTTTGGGAATAGAACTAGGGGCCAATTCAGCCAGAAGGGAAATTTCTCTAACTTTAGAGGACATGATGTAGATGGTGATTTGGATGCTATCAAGCTTAGGCTTTTCCAGGTAAATAAGTCTCGAGGCGTATTTGGAGTGGGAGAAAATGGTGGGTTGAATTTTTGATTGTCAAAGGTATTCGGAGGTGAGGAAGGTGAAATTGGTAGTCATTGGATTTACAAAATATACATGGATTTAGTGGGATCAGAATGTGATTGGTAGGAGGAGGAATGAAGAAAGACCAATAGCATCGTGAGACAAGATGAAAATGTTGACGAGTATTAAAAGGAAATAGAGATTGCTAGGATAGCTAGATTTCTTAATGGATTGAATAAGAGGATTGCGAAAGTGGTGGAATTACAACATTAAATGGAGTTAGAGGATATGGTCCAAATAGGGATGGAGGCCAAATAAGATGAGAGAGGGCGTTGCCCAACCAAAGCCTTTTGTCCCTACTAAAGTCATACTACCTAAACCTAAGGTTGAAAGCTTTACGGACGTCAAAGGTAAATTTGACTCTTAACCATAACATACTTGAGATTTTAAATGTTTCAGGTGTTAGGAGTTTGGACAACACGCTTCAGAGTGTCCAAATAAAAGGATAATGGTGAGGATAGACAGTGGTGATGTGGAATTTGAGAGTGAGAAATCAGATTGTGAAGACATGCCACCATTGAAGGAGTGTACTGAGGATGAAGTGACGTTACCTATTAAGAAGTCCTCGGTTATAAGGCGCACACTTTAGGTTCAAGTCAACAAAGATTGATACGATTCAAACAAGATCAGATTCATATTTTGGCGTAAAATTCCCTACCGTTCAATTTTACGCTATTAAGTGTAACTTCAAATTAAATTGTTGGATTGAGCTGAAACATTACTAGAAGCTTCTAGAGGTGTTATTTACTTTCCTTTTAACATGTGAACTTTCTATTTGATAATGATTCTTTTCCTACAAGGATGTGGGAGCTTGTTTTGAGAGTTTTCTAGTTCCATAAGAATCTTTAATTGGTTGCAATATAATTTACAAGTGTGGCAAGGATTCATTAACATTCTAGTAATCCTTTTTTTACAAGGATTCCTTATTCATCCTAACTACACAATGAAAGAAGAGCTGGTGGTATTAATCAAAATTGTATAGCCCTACATGTTTGATTATGGTTTTATTTATATTAACTCTGGACTGAAATAAACTCTAATGGGCCTTTTATATGAGGTCCACTTACAATTAAACCCAAATATAACCCGAAACATAAAGAAATAATAATAATAAAAAAAAAAACAAAGTCTTGTACTGATGCTGCATGTAGCAAAGAAAAATAAAAACTAAACATTCTGATTTCCTAGTTTATAAGTTTGTATAGTTGAATAACCCTTCCTTGCATTCATAGGAGTAGTTGCTGCCCTATAAGTCCTTTGTAGACTAGGAAAATTCTGACCGAATTTGCCCCGATTTAGTTCCTTGTTTAGCTTAGATTTCTTTGTATAACTTGGACACATAATAAAGCCAATTTCCTTCTTTGTTGCTGATTTTATTACTTTCCTTGCTTGTTTAGGAGAATAAATTGCTAACTTCCTATCCTTGTAATATTAAGAGGAACAAGCCTAACAAGGCTGTTATGGGGGCAAACACATCAACCTTTTGATCCACACGAATTGAGCTCTTCTTGGAATTGGATTAGATGAATTAGAGGTTATCCTTCATGCTTCCTAGGAGTCCAAATGATACGATCTAAACAAGGTCAGATTCAGATTTTGGTGTAAAATTTTATACCATTCAGTTTTAACGTGTGAGAGTGATTATTGTATTCTTTAGTTCTTGAACAAACTGAATCTGAATTATTGAAGATTAACTAGCATCATGGTGTCATTCTTCTTCATTCCAATAGTGTTGGTGCCTTGGGGCAGGTTTCCATTGTGTCATACTCATTCCATACCTATTTCGGCTTTCTGAAATCGAATCTCAATCTTGATTGTGGGTTGTGTGACTACTAGGTTAAAATTAGTTGGTATTAGAGCTAGTATTTGAAAAAAGTCATATACTTCTGTTATTTTTATTTTTTGTAGTGTTCCTTTAAGTATTTCAATGTTTGCATTGTTCATATTCATGTTCTTTTTGTCTATGGCATCTAAGCAAAAATAAAGGGTATATTCATATAAGACCTATAAACTAAGAGTTATTGTTTGTTTTGTATTCAAATACTAAATATTGAATTTGAGGTCATTCCGATATCATTTGGTCTGGGTGACACGATCAAAAACTTGATGTCTTTTCCTAAGTGCAGGAGTGTCTAAGTAATAAATAACCCGGCAAGACCGGGGTCAAACCACAGAGAGGTTAATTGTATAAATTATAAATAACAATACAACAACAACAACAACAATAATAACAATAATAGCAATAGTAATAATAATAGTAGTAGTAGTAATAATAATACTAAGTACGTGACATTGTTATACCTAAGAATGATCTAAAAGATCAGGCCACAGGTTTCCAGCCTATATACTGAGTTTATGAAAAGATCAAAGAGATATATTATAATATAAACAGATTTCTGATGCGAATGAACAAGGCAAGACCAACAATGTCAGGATCGTTAATCAAACACAGAGCATACTTAACGTACGTAAAATATAACAAGAATATAAATAATAATAGTAGTGGTAGTAATAATAAAGAGAGTTTTGAGAGGTAAGGTTGATGTAAGGATTAAACAATAATAAAAACAAATGTCAAGGTTAGAGGATCCACTAATGGTACTTCAAACAAGTATAGTATAAACTCTTATTACTCAATTAGAAACCACACATAAAGGAGGTTCCAATCAGATTATAATTTGTTAACATGATTACATTAGTTATCTTATTCGAATAATGCTAATACTTGTAAATGTTGTTAGGCATTCATGATTATAACTTATGTTAACAACAAATCAAGTTCCTTTTATAGCTCAGGTGTCGGTTATACCATACAGTATGGGCTATGAAAGTGCCAAGTATTTGTTGTACCAAGTGTTACACAACATAAATCTAGATTAACCATTTAACAAGCAAAGTATTAAAAATGAACAAGATAACAAATATAAAACATGTTAGTATCCAACATTAAGCTCCATGTTAAGTTTATATTATACTTATTCTTACACCATTAGTGTACCCTTTTCACCTTGACATAATTAACTTAGAAAAACATAATGAAAGAAAGAAACATAAATGAACAAGATAAGAACATAAATGAGAAAGAAGTTAACTAAGTAAAGGAAAGGAAATGAAGTGTATAAACTTGATATTAATGAAAGCAAAACATAAGCAATACAAAGAGAGAAAGCAAGAGCATGATCTTGATCTGAAAACCAAGATGCCTCCATACATGGTAAATGCCTCCTTTTATAGGCCAAAATTTGGAACTATTGATTTGTTGACTAATTGATGAGTGGGTGGCCACATCTTGACTTGGTGACAATTCTTATCTTCTTGTCTGAAAAAGACGTCATTGCTAACATCATAATTTGCACAGAATCCTAAAGAATGTTCTAGGAAATTGTCTTAGCTTTCAAATAAAAAAAAAATGAGGTCATTTGGACTTCTAGAACTCAAGATATGGGCTGAACACTGAATAGTATTTGGGCTGCAGGACAGCTTCGGACTTCTTCGTTATTCCTACAATTTGGACTTCAAAACAGCCTTTTTAAATCTTGGGCTCCTCATGAAAGTTGTAGGCCTTTGTCTTACCTTTCCATAAAAATAAAATGGACCTAAATCCGGATCTAGAGCTCCAGATATGATCCAATTACCGAGCAATGTTCCGGTATGGATTGCACCAGCATCTCTTTTCTAAGTTTGGCCATCTCTTTGTCCTTTCACTTTCAATAGTTAAACTCATCAATCAATCCTTTCATTTATGTGATAGGCCTGCATTTAAGATAAACATTTACCATAAATTAAGGTATCTTATAGTATCAAACTTGTTATTATAAAACATGCTTTAGTTAATGAGTTATTGATACTTCAAGTGCAAAATGATGATATAAAACCTTCATAAACATGCACTTTTAAATACTAATAACTGGGTTTCAATTTTGTTACGTAAAACTTGTATAACAACTAAGGTTTGCATCTTTTTTTTGGTAAGCTGACTTATGTATTAAAAGAAAATGATATAAAGAATATAATGGGCATACCCAAGATTTACAATGTGAACAGAAACGAAAACCAACAAATGGCTACACGTAGCCACATAACAAAACAAAAACTTAGACCATCTAGATATGCTAGGGGTACAAAAACAAACAGCTAAACATCAAATTAAGAGTCCATGTTATTGACCCTCCAAAGTCTTTGGATCCTTATGTTTTCATCTGTTTGTTGAACATTCCTCATCAAAACAAGCTTATCGCGAATGATACATTCGATTTGATCAAAAACCAAATTCGAAGCTTTGGACACATCTGCAAAGATCCTTGTGTTCCGTTCTTGCTAGATACAATACACTGTAGCTGCGAAACCCAGCTTACGAGTAAAGTTGACGAAACTTTTGCCATGCCAAGAGACAGTGGCCAAACGAATCCATTCATCCAAGCTTTTTGTCATTCTTGGAATGTCGCATCTGTCACAAACATTCCACCATAATGCTTTTGTAAAGGAGCATTCAAAGAACAAGTGGTTGTGATCTTCATTATTGCGGAGACAAAGTGAGCACCTATTGGGACCATGAATACCAAACCGATGAAGTCTATCTTGCGTTGAGAGTTTCCGTTGGATAGCCACCCAAAGAAGAAATGCATGTCTTGGGACAGCATTCTTGAACCACACAATGTCATGCCAATCAACCATTTGACGATGAATTCTTAGTTGCTCCCACGCTACTTTGACCGAGAAACTTTGATTTGGCGAATCCAACCAAACAATCTCATCTTTTTGCCCATTAGGAGTAGAGGTGGAAGGAATAGCTTCTATAATGGGGTGCCAGCCAAGAGCGTGAGTGATAGGAATTCTCCATTCTAAGTTATTAATCAGCACGTTCACTCTCGCGTTATGTTCCATACCTGAATCATAAATGAATCTTTCACCGTAAGTATCAGCAAGCGGGCTGTGAGGATGCCAATTGTCAAACTATAGAGAGGTTGTCATTCCATCTCCGATAATGTGCTTCATCTTCGGCCATGCTAAGGATCTGAGCTTTAGAATCTTTCCCCAAGCCCAAGAGCAGCTTCCTGGCGCATTGATTGTCCAGAAATTCCTACCTCGCAAGAGATTGGATCTGATCCAAGTAGACCAGATTGAGCCATCCGAGTCATTGCACAAGTTCCAAATGTGTTTCAACAAGGCAATCTTGTTCCATTCTGTTATCCTTTTTATGCCTAGCCCCCCCTTCTTTTTTGGAAGACATACCTGATCCCAAGCCACTTTAGCCCTAGTAGTGCTCATATCTGAACTGACCAAAGAAAGGATCTCATAATTTGCTCAACATTTTTCACTACTTGCCCAGGTAATAGGAATAGAGATGCCCAATAGACCTGGATGGAGAATAAAACTGAGTTAATCAGTTGTACTCGCCCTGCGAAAGATAGTGTTCTGCAGGTCCAATGTCGTACTTTAGCGGTAATTCGATCCACGAGGCCCTTACAATCAACAACCTTTAGTCTGGACGAGATAAGAGGCACTCCCAAATATTTCATAGGAAGCTCCCCCTCTCTAAACCCAAGAATACTGATAATCTGTTCCCTCTCAGCACCTAACAAACCGCTCAAGAAGATGTCACTTTTGTTTAGATTTGGATATAGACCTGATAGATCTTGAAACTCTGTGAGTGCATTTTTTATCATACGAACTGAGTGTACATCTCCTTTGCTGAATATCATCAAGTCGTCGGCAAAGCAAAGATGAGAAATTCTGTCCTTCTTGCATCTCCAGTGGAACTTGAAGTTTTGATTGGCACTCATGTTGCAGAACAGCCCTGAGAGGATTTCCATGCAAAGGACAAACAAATATGGAGATAATGGATCACCTTGTCTCAGCCCTCTACCCCCATGAAAGTAACCTGCAAGTTCACCGTTGACGTTGATTGAGAATTGACACGATGTAACACACACCATGATCCAATCAACCACTGTTCTAGGGAATCCCATTTTTATTAACGTAGCATCAACGAAATCCCACCGAACCGAGTCATAAGCCTTCATCAGATCTACTTTCATAGCACAACGAGCCGGACCCGTAGATTTATGATAGCCTTTCATTAGCTCCTGAGACAAAAGAATATTGTCGCTGATTCTCCGTCCAGAGATAAAAGCTGTCTGATACGGACCTACTAAGGATGGCAAAACAACTTTCATTCTCCCAGCTAGAATCTTCGCGATGCATTTGTATACTGTATTGCAACAAGATATATGACGAAAATCTGTCAACCTCGTAGGATTAGCAACTTTAGGGATAAGGGAAATGGATGTAGCATTCATTTCTTTAAGCATTCTACGAGTCTGAAAGAAGGAGCTAACAGCTTTGATTACATCTTCCCCCACTATATGCCACATTCTTTTGAAGAAACCTGTGTTGAAGCCATCCGGGCCAGGGGCTTTGTTGTTTTTCAAACTAAACATAGCATTCTTAATCTCCTCCCTTGTTACTTCTTGTGCTAGTTCATGCTATTGAGTCGAAGACAGCTTGCAGTTAATTGCCGATTGCATCACTTCCTCGTTCAAGACCCTAGGCATCTGATTCACTCCCAACACACGCTGGAAGTATGCAATTACTTCTGATTTGACTGCCTCGTGTCCTTCAACGACTTCCCCATCCTCCCTTGTAACGGAGAGAAGCTTATTTCTATTATGTCTTCCATTTACTGATTTGTGGAAGTAGCTAGTATTCTGATCCCCCAAGCTAAGCCATTGTATCCTTGCCTTTTGTTTGAAAAAACTCT
The DNA here is from genome assembly GCA_018804465.1 of Populus tomentosa. NCBI lineage: Eukaryota > Viridiplantae > Streptophyta > Magnoliopsida > Malpighiales > Salicaceae > Populus > Populus tomentosa. Next base: position 5,653,286 of record CM032003.1, on the reverse strand, counting down.
CTTCCGCCCTGACCGTAGACCCATAGTTACGAACAGCATCTCTTTCGCGCATGCGTAAAGTTGGATTCTCAGGCGCTGTATGCAGCTCCTGATGAGCCTTATCCATTTGATCTTTTGCATCTTTGACTCTATCTGATATATTGGAGAAGTGAGTCTTATTGAAATGTTTAAGTTCCTGCTTTAGCTTCCTTAGTTTGCAACACAACGGATACATTGGACAACCCCCCGAATGCTGATCCCATACTTTCTTCACTATATTAGCTACCAATATTTGTTTTAATACTTCAATCATTTATGGAGACAATAATGCATCCTTACGTGAGACATTATGGTCTGATATAGTGAGTCGTAGTGATGCATGGGAGTCAACCCCATGGATTCTTATGGGTGACTTTAATGCTATCTGCAACCCGTCAGAAAGGTCAGGAGGGTCTACTACGTGGGATGGTCAGATGGACAGGTTGGAAACATGTATTCGAGATGCGAAAGTGGATGATCTTCGGTATTCTGGCATGTATTATACATGGACGAACCAATGTATTGAGAATCTGATTATGCGGAAGCTAGATAGAGTGCTTGTGAATGAGAAGTGGAATCTGCACTTCCCATTGTCGGAAGCGAGATTCTTGCCTGCTGGTATTTCAGATCATTCTCCCATGGTGGTAAAGGTTACTGGCAATGTTCAGAACATAAAGAAACCATTCAGATTCTTCGATATGTGGATGGATCATGACGAGTTCATGCCCTTGGTGAAGAAAGTATGGGATCAGCATTCGGGGGGTTGTCCAATGTATCGGTTGTGTTGCAAACTAAGGAAGTTAAAGCAGGAACTTAAACATTTCAATAAGACTCACTTCTCCAATATATCAGATAGAGTCAAAGATGCAAAAGATCAAATGGATAAGGCTCAACAGGAGCTGCATACAGCGCCTGAGAATCCAACTTTACGCATGCGAGAAAGAGATGCTGTTCGTAACTATGCTTCTACCGTGAGGGCGGAAGAGAGTTTTTTCAAACAAAAGGCAAGGATACAATGGCTTAGCTTGGGGGATCAGAATACTAGCTACTTCCACAAATCAGTAAATGGAAGACAGAATAGAAATAAGCTTCTCTCCGTTACAAGGGAGGATAGGGAAGTCGTTGAAGGACACGAGGCAGTCAAATCAGAAGTAATTGCATACTTCCAGCGCGTGTTGGGAGTGAATCAGATGCCTAGGGTCTTGAACGAGGAAGTGATGCAATCGGCAATTAACTGCAAACTGTCTTGGACTCAACAGCATGAACTAGCACAAGAAGTAACAAGGGAGGAGATTAAGAATGCTATGTTTAGTTTGAAAAACAACAAAGCCCCTGGCCCGGATGGCTTCAACGCAGGTTTCTTCAAAAGAATGTGGCATATAGTGGGGGAAGATGTAATCAAAGCTGTTAGCTCCTTCTTTCAGACTCGTAGAATGCTTAAAGAAATGAATGCTACATCCATTTCCCTTATCCCTAAAGTTGCTAATCCTACGAGGTTGACAGATTTGTCTACAAATGAATGCTACAATATTCTTTTGTCTCAAGAGCTAATGAAAGGCTATCATAAATCTATGGGTCCTGCTCGTTGTGCTATGAAAGTAGATCTGATGAAGGCTTATGACTCGGTTCGGTGGGATTTCATTGATGCTACGTTAATAAAAATGGGATTCCCTAGAACAATCATTAATTGGATCATGGTATGTGTTGTATGTCATTAATTGGATCATGTCAATTCTCAATCAACATCAACGGTGAACTTGCAGGCTACTTTCAAGGGGGGGAGGGCTGAGACAAGGTGATCCATTATCCCCATATTTGTTTGTCCTATGCATGGAAATCCTGTCAGGGCTGTTCTGCAGTATGAGTGCCAATCAAAACTTCAAGTTTCACTGGAGATGCAAGAAGGACAGAATTTCTCATCTTTGCTTTGCCGACGACTTGATGATATTCAGCAAAGGGGATGTACACTCAATTCGTATGATCAAAAATGTACTCACAGAGTTTCAAGATCTATCAGGTCTATATCCAAATCCAAACAAAAGTGACATCTTCTTGAGCGGTGTGTTAGGTGCTGAGAAGCAATACATTATCAGTTTTATTCTCTATCCAGGTCTATTGGGCATCTCTATTCCTATTACCTGGGCAAGTAGTGAAAAATGTTGAGCAAATTATGAGATCCTTTCTTTGGTCAGGTTCAGATATGAGCACAAATATGGCTAAAGTGGCTTGGGATCAGGTATGTCTTCCAAAAAAAGAGGGGAGGCTCGGCATAAAAAGGATAACAGAATGGAACAAGATTGCCTTGTTGAAACACATTTGGAACTTGTGCAATGACTCAGATGGCTCAATCTAGTCTACTTGGATCAGATCCAATCTCTTGCGAGGTAGGAATTTCTGGACAATCAAGGCGCCAGGAAGCTGCTCTTGGGCTTGGGGAAAGATTCTAAAGCTAAGATCCTTAGCATGGCCGAAGATGAAGCACATCATCGGAGATGGAATGACAATCTCTCTATGGTTTGACAATTAGCATCCTCACAGCCCGCTCGCTGATACTTACGGTGAAAGATTCATCTATGATTCAAGAATGGAACATAACACGAGAGTGAACGTGCTGATTAATAACTTAGAATGGAGAATTCCTATCACTCATGCTCTTGGCTGGCACCCCATTATAGAAGCTATTCCTTCCACCTCTACTCCTAAGGGGCAAAAAGATGAGATTGTTTGGTTGGATTCGCCAAATCAGCGTTTCTCGGTTAAAGTAGCGTGGGAGCAACTAAGAATTCATCGTCAAATGGTTGATTGGCATGACATTGTGTGGTTCAAGAATGTTGTCCCAAGACATGCATTTCTTCTATGGGTGGCTATCCAACGGAAACTCTCAACACAGGATAGACTTCATCAGTTTGGTATACATGGTCCCAATAGGTGCTCACTCTGTCTCCGCAAGAATGAAGATCACAACCACTTGTTCTTTGAATGCTCCTATACGAAAGCATTATGGTGGAATGTTTGTGACAGATGCGACATTCCAAGAATGACAAAAAGCTTGGATGAATGGATTCGATGGGCCACTGTCACTTGGCATGGCAAAAGTTTCGTAAACTTTTCTCGTAAACTGGGTTTCGCAGCTACAGTGTATTGTATCTGGCAAGAACGGAATGCAAGGATCTTTGTAGATGTGTCCAAAACTTCGAATGTGGTTTTTGATCAAGTTGAATGTATCGTTCGTGATAAGCTTGTTTTGATGAGGAACGTTCAACAAACAGATGAAAACATAAGGATCCAAAGACTTTGGAGGGTCAACAACATGGACTCTTAATTTGATGTTTAGCTGGTTGTTTTTGTACCCCTAGCATATCTAGTTGGTCTAAGTTTTTGTTTTGTTATGTGGCTAGCCTATAGCCATTTGTTGGTTTCGTTTCTGTTCACATTGTAAATCTTGGGTATGCCCATTATATTCTTTGTATCATTTTTTTTAATACATAAGTCAGCTTACCAAAAAAAAAAGAAACCACAGATGAAGGAGGTTCCAATCGGATGATTTGTAATTAATAGCTCATTATAAATTGTTAACATGATCATATTAATTATCTTATTTACATAACACGAAACTTTTAAATATTGTCAGGAATTCATGATGTTAACAACAAATCAAGTTCCTTTCATAGCACAGGTGTAGGTAATACATACGGTTGTGCTATGAGAGTGCCAAGCATTTGTTGTACCGAGTGTTATACAACACAAATCAAGATTGAGATCTGATCCCGGAAAGCCGAAGTAGGTCTGATAGAAGTGCGACACAATGGAAACCTGCCCCAAGGCACCAACACTATTGGAATGAGTAGAATGACGCCACGAAGCCAGTTAATCTTCGATAAGTCAGATTCAGTTCGTTCAAGAACTGAAGAATGCAAGAATTACTCCCACACGTTAAAACTGAAAAGTTCAGAATAATAATCATCAAAGCTGCTGAAATTTTAGCCTACATGAGTTTAAATAGTTCTTGAAAAGTTAACCCTAATGGACCCCTTATGTGGACTTATATGAGTTCCACTCAAAACTGGCCCAAAACCCTAAAATGAAAAGCCCATAACTTAATCCAAACAAGCCTTGGATCCTAGTTGAAAACAAAGTATTAATTAAGCCCAAACAAGCCTTGGGCTGTAGCTAACAAAATAAAATAAAGCCCTTAATATTAAATCCATGTTCTGCCATGAGAAGAAGAGAATGAACTAAAATAATAAAGAACTGATTGAAGGCTTATTTATAGCCTTACATGTAGCCCCTTAATCCTAGAAACAAAAGGAAAAGGTAGCCACCATGTTGTTTCCAAGTTGTAGTAGGATTCTTTTGTTTTCTTTGCTGTCCTCATCTCATGGCCCAAATAAGGTTGTATAGGACCCCTCTTGCACATGGATAAGATGTACTAGGATCTCCTCTTGATACTCCAATGGACCTTCTGATTAGTACTTAAAAGTGCATGTTTATCAAGGTTTTATATCATCATTTTGCACTTGAAGTATCAATAACTCCTTAACTAAAGCATGTTTTATAATAACAAGTTTGATATTATAAGATACCTTAATTTATAGTAAATGCTTATTTTAAATGCAGGACTATCATATAAATAAAAGGATTGATTGATGAGTTTAAGCATTGAAAGTTAAAGGATAAAGAGATGGCCAAACTTAGAAAAGAGATGTCGGTGCAGTCCAAACCAGAACATTGCTCTGTGATTGGATCATATCTGGAGCTCTAGATCTCGGATTTAGGTCCATTTTATATGGATGGAAAGGTAAAACATAGGCCTACAACTTTCATTTAGACACCAAGATCTAAGAAGGCCGTTTTCAAGTCCAAATTATAGGAACAACGAAGAAGTCCGAAGCTGTCCTGCAGCCCAGACACTATTTGATGTTCAGCCCATATCTTGAGTTCTAGAAGTCCAAATGACCTCATCTTTTTTTTGTTGAAAAGCTGAGACAATTTCCTAGAACATTCCTGAGGATTCTGGGCAAATTATGATGTTAGCAATGACGTCTTGTTCAGACAAGAAGATAAGGATTGTCACCAAGTCAAGATGTGGCCACCCACTCATCAATTAGTCAACAAATCAATAGTTCTAAATTTTGGCCTATAAAAGGAGGCACTTACCATGTATTGAGGCATCTTGGTATTCAGATCAAGATCATGCTCTTGCTTTCTCTCTTTGTATTGTTCATGTTTTGCTTTCATTAATATCAAGTTTATGCACTTCATTTCCTTTCCTTTACTTAGTTAACTTCTTTCTCATTTATGTTCTTATCTTGTTCATTTATGTTTCTTTCTTTCATTATGTTCAGCTAAGTTAATTATGTCAAGGTGAAAATGGTACACTAATGGTGTAAGAATAAGTATAATATAAACTTAACATGGACCTTAACGTTGGATACTAACATGTTTTATATTTGTTATCTTGTTCACTTTTAATACTTTGCTTGTTAAATGGCTAATCTAGATTTATGTTGTATAACACTTGGTACAACAAATACTTGGCACTTTCATAGCCCATACTGTATGGTATAACTGACACCTGAGCTATGAAAGGAACTTGATTTGTTGTTAACATAAGTTATAATCATGAATGCCTGCCAACATTTACAAGTATTAGCTTTATTCGAATAAGATAACTAATGTAATCATGTTAACAATTTATAATCTGATTGGAACCTCCTTTATGTGTGATTTCCAATTGAGTAATAAGAGTTTATACTATACTTGTTTGAAGTACCATTAGTGGATCCTCTAACCTTGACATTTGTTTTTATCGTTGTTTAATCCTTACGTTAATCTTTCATCTCAAAGTTCTCATTAATTTCTTCATCTTCTGCTTTTATTATTATTATTGTTATTATTATTATTTACATTCTGTTTATATTATATAATATATATCTTTGATCTTTTCATAAACTCAGTATATAGGCTGGAAACCTGTGACCCGATCTTTTAAGATCATTCTCAGGTATAACAACGCCACGTACTGAGTATTATAACTATTACTTTTACTATTACTATTACTATTATTGTTATTATTGTTATTATCGTTCTTGTTGTTGTTATTGTTGTTGTCTTGTTATTTATAATTTATACAATTAACCTCTCTGTGGTTCGACCCCGGTCTTGCCGAGTTATTTATTACTTCGACACTCCTGCACTTGGGAAAAGACATCAAGCTTTTGGTCGTGTCACCTTCCAATTCTGACTTGGCAGAAACCTTCAAAACCAATGCATTCAATGCGTCTTTCAATGTCTTTGTCTTGGACCAAGTCATTGGTCCATTTGGAACATGTAATGGGTCCTTAGTGGTGTTTCTAGGCTGGTCCGCATCATCCCCCTCTCTCCTCGAAAGGATTCGACCTCGAATCAAAATCTGTGTCAAACAACGTAAGATCAGCAACATTAAAGGTAGCACTAACACTATACTCACCTGGAAGGTCAATTTTGTATGCGTTGTCATTGATTCTCTCTAAAACCTGAAATGGACCATCACCACGAGGCTGTAATTTTGATTTCCTTTGGGTAGGAAATCGTTCCTTAAGCATGTGCACCCAAACCCATTCACCGGGTTGGAAAACAACCAGTTTACGTCCCTTATTTGCTTTAGAAGCGTAAAGTCTGTTCTTTTTCTCTATTTGTAGTCGAACTCCCTCATGGAGTTCTCTCACCATCTTTGCCTTCTGTTCACCATTTAAACTTACCATTTCTTCAAAACGTAAAGGAATTAAGTCCATAGGAGTTAGTGGATTAAAACCATAAACAATTTCAAAAGGAGAAAAAGTAGTAATCGAATGCACAGTTCTATTATAAGCAAACTCAACAAAAGGCAAACATTCTTCCCAACCTTTCAAATTCTTTTGAATTACAACACGTAAAAGTTGGGATAATGTTCTATTCACTACCTAAGTTTGTCCATCTGTTTGAGGATGGCATGTTGTCGAAAATAAGAGTTTAGTTCCTAACTTTCCCCATAAGGTCTTCCAAAAGTAACTAAGGAACTTAACATCATGATCTGACACTATACTCTTAGGAATGCCATGCAAACGTACAATCTCCCTAAAGAACAAGTCTGCGATATGAGATGCATTATCTGTTTTATGGCATGCAATGAAATGCGCCATTTTAGAAAACCTATCAACCACAACAAAAATAGATTCTCTACCTTTCTTTGACCTAGGTAAACCTAAAACAAAGTCCATAGAGATATCTACCCAAGGTTCAGTAGGCACAGGTAATGGTGTATATAGTCCATGCGGTTGTACTCTAGATTTTGCCTTTCTACAAGCAATGCACTGTTCACAAATTCATTGCACATCTCTTTTCATCTTTGGCCAATAGAAATGCTCATGCAATAGATCACAACCACTTGTTCTTTGAATGCTCCTTTACGAAAGCATTATGGTGGAATGTTTGTGACAGATGCGACATTCCAAGAATGACAAAAAACTTGGATGAATGGATTCGTTTGGCCACTGTCTCTTGGCATGGCAAAAGTTTCGTCAACTTTACTCGTAAACTGGGTTTCGCAGCTACAGTGTATTGTATCTGGCAAGAACGGAACGCAAGGATCTTTGCAGATGTGTCCAAAGCTTCGAATTTGGTTTTTGATCAAATCGAATGTATCATTCGGGATAAGCTTGTTTTGATGAGGAATGTTCAACAAACAGATGAAAACAGAAGGATCCAAAGACTTTGGAGGGTCAATAACATGGACTCTTAATTTGATGTTTAGCTGGTTGTTTTTGTACCCCTAGCATATATAGAGGGTCTAAGTTTTTGTTTTGTTATGTGGCTAGCCTGTAGCCATTTGTTGGTTTTCGTTTCTGTTCACATTGTAAATCTTGGGTATGCCCATTATATTCTTTGTATAATTTTCTTTTAATACATAAGTCAGCTTACCAAAAAAAAGAAATGCTCATGCAATACATCCAAGGTTTTTGCAACCCCAAAGTGACCCATTAAACCACCCCCATGTGCTTCACGAACAAGCAATTCACGCAAAGAACTAGCAGGAACACACAATCTATTCTCTTTGAACAAATAACCATCCATCAAATAAAACTTACCAAAAGCCGAATGTCCACATGCATTATAAATCTCAGCAAAGTCAGAATCATTATCATACAATTCCTTCACATATTCAAAACCTAACAATCTAGTATTCATGGTGTGTAAAAGAACATACCTGCGCGAGAGTGCATCAGCTACGATGTTCTCTTTCCCTTGCTTATACTTGATTACGTAAGGAAAAGTTTCAATGAATTCAACCCATTTTGCATGCCTCCTATTCAACTTACCTTGTCCTTTCAGATGTTTCAAGGACTCATGATCCGAATGGACAACGAACTCTTTTGGCCACAAGTAATGCTGCCATGTCTCAAGTGCTCTTACCAAAGCATAGAGTTCTTTGTCGTAAGTGGGATAGTTCAAGGTCGCTCCACTTAACTTCTCACTAAAATACGCAATAGGTCTCCGATCCTGCATCAAAACAGCACCTATTCCTATTCCAGAAGCATCACATTCTATTTCAAATGCTTTCGTAAAGTCAGGTAAAGCCAAAACAGGTGTAGAACATAATTTGTCTTTCAAAAAAACAAAAGCCAACTCTTGTTCCTCCCCCCATCTAAACCCAACTGACTTTTTAACAACTTCATTCAAGGGCGCAGCTATTGTGCTGAAATCTTTCACAAAACGCCTGTAAAAACTAGCTAACCCATGAAAACTCCTTACCTCACTTACCGATTTGGGTGTAGGCCAATCCCGGATGGCCTTAACTTTCTCCTCATCCATCTCGATACCCTGTGCAGTTACAACATAGCCAAGAAACACAATTTTCTCCATGCAAAAGGCACACTTTTTAAGATTAGCATACAATTTCTCACTACGCAACACACTAAGTACATTACGCAAATGATCAAGATGCTCAGTTAAGTTCTTGCTATATATCAAAATGTCATCAAAATAGACAACCACAAACTTACCTATGAATGCACGCAACACATGATTCATTAAACGCATAAACGTACTAGGTGCATTTGTAAGTCCAAACGGCATTACTAACCATTCATACAAACCATGCTTAGTCTTAAATGCTGTTTTCCATTCATCACCTTCTTTCATCCTAATTTGATGGTACCCGCTTTTCAAGTCAATTTTAGAGAAAATACAGGATCCATGTAACTCATCTAACATGTCATCAAGCCTAGGAATGGGATGTCTATACTTTACCGTTATGTTGTTGATGGCTCAGCAATCAACACATCCTCCATGTTCCATCCTTCTTTGGCATAAGTAGCACGGGTACAGCACACGGACTCATACTCTCATGAATGTAGCCCTTTTCCATCAGCTCATCAACTTGCCTTCGAAGCTCCTTCGTCTCCTCGGGATTGCTTCTATAAGCTGGTCGGTTAGGAATTGAAGCTCCGGGTACGAAATCAATCTGATGCTCTATCCCCCTCAATGGTGGTAATCCGCTAGGAGTATCGTCGGGGAACACATCATCAAACTCCTGCAACAAAGCAATAGCAACACTAGGCACAATATGATCAAGATCATTAGTATTAAAGTAAGCCTCTTTGTACACAAGTAAAATCATTGGCTTGTTTGTGAAAAATACAGATCTGACCTCACCCTCCCTAGCATAAAAATTAGGTTGTTTCTTTAGTTTTTCCACACAATCCTCATCACACTTACTGACTTTCTTCACTCCTCTTGTCTTACCTCCACTCTCGGCCAGATTTGGGTGTTTTTGAGTTGTGGTCGAATGGTTTGATTTGTTTGGAGTGTTGGCCGAATATTTGCTTGTGTTTGGATGGGTGGCGGAATGGGTTGTGGTGGTTTGGGTTCTAGCCGAATCTGATGTTCTTCTCTCCCCTTGTTCCTCACCTTGATTTTCTATCCCCATCACCTCATGCTCACTTTTTAGCTTTATTTGATCATCATACACCTGTTTGGGTGTAAGAGGTACAAGAGTGATGGTTTTACCATCTTTTACAATGGTATACCTATTTTTAACCCCATCATGAATTGCCTTCCTATCATATTGCCATGGTCTCCCCAACAAGATGTGACTTGCTTACATTGGTACCACGTCGCACAGAACTTTATCAACATATTTCCCAATCGAAAATGGAACCACAACCTATTTAGTCACTTTCACTTCACCATTATCATTCAGCCATTGCAATCTATATGGTTTAGCATACTTGGCAGTACACAAATTTAGTTTACTAACAAGGGTGGCACTACAAACATTAACACAATTTCCACTATCTATAATTAAACCACACACCTTACTTTGTACATAACAACGCGTATGGAAGATCTTCTCTCTTTGTTCATTAGTATCATCTTCCTTGACCTGAACCTGAAGTGTTCGCCTTATAACCAAGGACTCCTCAACCGGTAACGCTAACTCATCCCCATCACTATCCTCCAATGGTGGCATGCCTTCACAATCAGAACTGTCACTTTCAAAATCTTACCATTACATGCCTCCAATGGGATGATGCATTGGAAACAACATGGTGGCTATCTTTTCCTTTTGTTTCTAGGATTAAGGGGCTACATGTAAGGCTATAAATAAGCCTTCAATCAGTTCTGTCACTTTCAGATTCCACATCACCATTATCTCTAATCATCATGATTCTCTTGTTTGGACACTCTGAAGCATAATGTCCATGTCCCTGACACCTGAAACATTTAACATCACGAGTACGTTTAGGTTGAGTTTCAGATTTACCTTTGGCATCAGTAGGGACATCAACTTTAGCCTTTGGTGGTTCAGTTCTAGAAGGACCAAAGGATCTTGGCCAGACAGTACCCTCTCTCTTTAGATTCGGCTTCCAAGATGATGACGAACCCGAATTAAACGCTGGCCGAGCATGCCCCTTCCTAAGTTGTCTCTCCACCTTCATCGCCATGTGAACCATGTCCTCTAGCTCCACATAATGTTGTAGCTCAACCACATTGGCAATGTCCTGATTCAACCCATTAAGAAATCTAGCCATGGTGGCTTCTCTATCCTCAACAACATTAGCCCAAATCATTGCTATCTCCATCTCTTTGTGATATTCATCTACTGTCTTATAACCTTGATTCAAACCTTGGAGCTTCAGATATAAGTCTCTGTAATAGTGGTTTGGCACAAATCGTCTCCTCATTAAGACTTTCATCTCCCCCCAAGTCTGAACGGGTCGCTCGCCATTCCTCCTACTGATCACAATCTAATCCCACCAAATCAATGCATACTCCGTAAACTCAATTATCACCAATTTCACCTTTTTTTTGTTCAGAATAGCTATGACAATCAAAAATCCAATCCACCTTTTTCTCCCACTCCAAATAAACCTCAGGATCGTTTTTACCTTGAAAGGTAGGAATTTTCAGTTTAATGGTGTCCAAGTCCTCATCCATATCTTCATAAGTGCTCATGCCACAGAAATTCACATTCCTCCTAGCCCTGTTCGGTCCAGACCTGATTCCTTGGCCAGCTGATGCAAAATCATAGTCATCTTCACCCCCATCTGCGTTTTCATCAACAAACTCTTCAAAATCAAATCTGACATTCCGTGCCGCCATACGGACCGTATTTCCCCGGCGATCAGCCCCACTATTCTGTTGCTTTATCGAATTCACCTCATCTTTTAGATCCTTGTAAGTCCTAGACAACAGCTCAAGTTGCTGGCCTATGGATCGCAATTGGAAAGCTACGTCAACGTTTTGTGTCGCTGATTCGTTGTTTGAACATTCTTTGAATCTGCAAAATTTGGTCAGTAGCACAAATATATCCTCACACCTCTCGTGTATCACACAAAATAAAAATCAAGGCTTTTCACTCTATTAAGCTCTCTACGCCTCTTACCTCACAACTTGCTTTCTTTTGGTTCTTTAGGAACTGAAATCAACAAATCAAAGTCAGTAGCTTTCGCGGCGCACTCTAATTATAATTTTCAGACTCAAGGATAAAAAAAAAATATACTGAAAACAAAACAAAACGAAACTACGATTACGATTTTGCGAGTAGCAATGCAAATTCGTGCGAATTGTGGACGAAACGAAGACACGAAATAAAACAAAAGCGAATATTAGCAAAAACAATTACTTGACTCCTAGATAACCCAAATATAAGAGAAATTGAAAGATTCAGACAAATCTAAACAGTATAGAACTTGACGCAAATCTATCCTATTACGCAATTTTTACGTAACAGAATTGAAACCCAGACCAAACGATCTCCAAATGACCTCAAATTCAATATTTAGTAATAGAATACTATGAAAACACAAAAAAATAATTTATAGGTCGTTCCCTTATGTCTAGGTACTCAAACCCCTTGTATGATCAGTTTACGGCAGAATTGAACCTCCAATTAAAACCTCCAGAAACGGATATCAAAATAATCCCAAATTTAATATGTGGTGCGATCGCATACCCAGTACTCGGAATATGAAGTTTCAATAGATTCCAAGGTGTTTTACTTAGGGTTTACTAAAAGTAGTGTTTCTGTGGCAGAATTGAGACTCTAATTAAAACCTAAAGCTAATAATATCAGAATAAGCCCAACTTTGATATATGATGCGATCCCACCCCCAATATACTGAATATGAAGTTTAATATGATTCCGATGGGGTTTGCTTATGGTTCACCAAGATTTGTGTTTCTGCGGTAAAAATTGAATGATCCTTCAAATTTCAACTAATCACTCTTTGCTCAATTTCTTTCTTCTTGTTTTTTTTTTTTTAATAAACTGATATGATTAGAGATAGTAACCAAATGAAATATAAACTTTTTTTTTTTTTTGCTCAGATGATGCAGACTCGAAGAACAAGAAGATGGATGCAAACACTGAAAAACTTAAGGGAACACTAAGGAAAAAACAAAAATAACAGAACAATATGACCTTGATTCGGAGCCTAGCTCTGATACCAACTGATGCGAACCTTGTGATCACGTGGTCACGCAACCCACAATCAAGATTGAGATCTGATCCCGGAAAGCCGAAATAGGTCTAATAGGAGTGCGATACAATGGAAACCTGCCCCAAGGCACCAACACTATTGGAATGAGTAGAATGATGCCACGAAGCCAGTTAATCTTCGATAAGTCAGATTCAGTTCGTTCAAGAACTGAAGAATGCAAGAATCACTCTCACATGTTAAAACTGAAAAGTTCAGAATAATAATCATCAAAGCTGCCAAAATTTTGGCCTACATGAGTGTAAATAGTTCTTGAAAAGTTAACCCTAATGGACCCCTTATGTGGACTTATATGAGGTCCACTCAAAACTGTCCCAAAACCCTAAAATGAAAAGCCCATAACTTAATCCAAACAAGCCTTGGATCCTAGCTGAAAACAAAGTATTAATTAAGCTCAAACAAGCCTTGGGCTGTAGCTAACAAAATAAAATAAAGCCCTTAATATTAAATCCATGTTCTGCCATGAGAAGAAGAGAATGAACTTAAATAATACAGAACTGATTGAAGGCTTATTTATAGCCTTACATGTAGCCCCTTAATCCTAGAAACAAAAGGAAAAGGTAGCCACCATGTTGTTTCCAAGTTGTAGTAGGATTCTTTTGTTTCCTTTGCTGTCCTCATCTCATGGCCCAAATAAGGTTGAATTGGACCACTCTTGCACATGGATAAGATGTACTAGGATCTCCTCTTAATACTCCAATGGACCTTCCAATTCTGACTTGGCAGAAACCTTCAAAACCAATGCATTCAATGCGTCTTTCAATGTCTTTGTCTTGGACCGAGTCATTGGTCCATTTGGAACATGTAATGGGTCCTTAGTGGTGTTTCTAGGCTGGTCCGCATCAACCTGAGGAATACTTGGAGTGGATTCAGAAGGTTGAAAAGGTGTTTGAATGGTATGAATATTCTGAAGAAAGGAAGTGCAAGGTGGCAGCACTTGAGTTTACAGATTATGCTCTTTTATGGTGGGAAAACTTAAAGATTCAGAGAAGGGATGGAGAGGAGGAGATTACAACATGGGCAACTATAAAAAGAGTGATGAAGAAGAGATTTGTTCCTGATAGTAATAAACAGGAGCTATACATTAGACTTCAAACTTTGCGACAAGGATCTTTGAGTGTGGAAGAGTATGTGAAAGAGTTTGAGCTGCTGCTAATTCAATGTGAATTGATGGAACCTCAAAAGCAAACAATAGCTAGATTTCTTGGAGGGTTGAGGAAGGATATAGCTAATGTTGTTGAGTTACAGCCGTACATCTTCCTTGAGGATGTTATAAAGCTTGCAACCCGAGTAGAGAGGCAGCAAAGACGAGGAGGTGTCCGAACTGGTGTAACTATGTCTAGCGCGACAAGGGCTGTTTCTACGCCTACACGAACATGGAGCACACCTAAACGAGATGAGAAGGTGGAGTTTAGCAAGGGGAATACCAGTTCTGATTCTTTGAAGGGAAAGGAGAAGGTGACAGAACCTCAGCATCCTAGGAGGTCTCGGGACATCAAGTGCTTCAAGTGCTTAGGACATGGGCACATTGCTTCGGAATGTCCAAATAAAAGGGTGATGATTTTGCATGGGGATCATGGAGAGCTGATCAGTGGAGATGAGGTTGAAACTGAAGATGAAGATGAGGTACAAGTGGCTGAACAAGAAGAGGATTTCAAACCAGTGAAAGGAGATTTGTTGGTTGTTCAACGAGTTCTGAATACACAAATTGACGTTAGTGATGAACAACGCGAGAACATCTTTCATACTCGATGTCAAATTCAAGATAAGGTGTGTGGGATGATCATTGATAATGGAAGTTGCACTAATGTTGCGTCAACTACCTTGGTGGAGAAATTGGGTTTAACTACACTTCCACATCCCAGGCCTTATAGTTTGTGATGGCTGAATGAGAATGGGGAGATTCGGGTGACAAAGCAAGTTCGTGTACCCTTTTCCATTAAAACCTATCACGACGAGGTTTTGTGTGACGTTGCGCCCATGTCAGCTAGCCATTTGTTGTTGGGTCGTCCATGGCAGTTTGATAAGGATGTGACCTACAATGGATGAAAGAACACTTATTCTTTTATGCTGAATGGAAAGAAGGTGAACTTGTTACCATTGAGTTCTCAACAAGTTAGAGAGGATCAGTTACGAAGCCAACAAAAAAAAGTGACATCACGAAAGGGGCTGTTGTTAGCAAAAAGGAGACATCAAACAAGCATTAGCCACAACAGGGATTGTTTTCATGGTCTGGGCAAAGCAACTACTACAAGTAGAAGAATTGGACTTACCAAGACAGATTAAGGAATTACTTGAAGAATTTAAAGATGTGTTTCCAGATGAATTACCTAAAGGGTTACCACCTATTCGTGGTATTGAGCATCAAATTGATTTGGTGCCGGGAGCTTCACTTCCTAATAGACCAGCATACAGATGTAATCTAGAGGAAGCGAAAGAGATTCAAAGGCAGGTCGGTGAGCTCTTAGAGAAGGGCTATGTGCGAGAATCACTTAGTCCATGTTCCGTACCTACTTTGCTTGTACCGAAGAAAGATAGTACCATGAGGATGTGTATGGACAGCCGCGCTATCAACAAAATAACAGTTAAGTATCGATTTCCTATACCCAGACTTGATGATTTGCTTGATGAGTTGCATGGTGCTGCATTGTTTTCTAAAGTCGATTTGAGGAGTGGCTATCACCAAATTAGAATGAAAGAGGGAGATGAATGGAAAACAACATTTAAAACTAAACAGGGGTTATATGAAAGGATGGTAATGCCTTTTGGGTTATCTAATGCGCCTAGTACATTTATGAGGCTTATGAATCATGTTTTGAGGAAGTATATTGGGCTGTTTGTTGTAGTATATTTTGACGACATCCTGGTGTATAGCAAGACCTTTGATGATCATGTGAAGCATCTTAGAGTTGTGTTTGAGACTTTGCAAGATTCTAAGTTGTATGGGAAACTCACAAAGTGTTACTTCTGTAAAGAAAGTGTTGTGTTTCTTGGATATATTATCTCTAGCAGGGGAGTTAGAGTTGATGAGGAGAAAATTGTGGCAATTCAAGACTGCCCAAAACCTGCTAGTATTGCTAATGTGAGGAGTTTCCATGGTTTAGCTTCTTTCTACAGGCAATTTGTGAAAGACTTCATCTCTATTGTTGCTCCTATGACAGAATGCTTGAAAAAAAAAGAAAGAGTTTAGATGGAGTAAAGATGCACAGAAAGCTTTTGAGCTAATTAAGAAAAAGTTGTGTACTGCTCCAGTTTTAGCACTTCCAGACTTTGCTAAAACATTTGAAATAGAGTGCGATGCTTCCGGGGTTGGAATTGGTGCTGTTTTGATGCAAGAAAAGAGGCCGATTGCATTCTTCAGTGAAAAGTTAAATGGAGCGCGTTTGAACTACTCCATTTACGACAAGGAGTTCTACGCTTTGATTCGGGCTCTGGAGGTATGGCAGCACTACTTGTTGCCTAAAGAATTTGTTATACATACTGATCATGAAGCCTTGAAGTATCTTAAGGGGAAAAACAAGCTGAATCGAAGACACGCTAAATGGGTGGAGTTCATGGAGTCATTTCCTTATGTCATAAAGTACAAGAAAGGGCAAGTTAATGTGGTTGCTGATGCTCTTTCTAGGAGGTATGCACTGATCTCTATGTTGAATGCAAGGCTGATGGGTTTTGAGCAGGTGAAGGATCAGTATGCCAATGATTCCTACTTTGCTAATATGGTTGCCGAATGTGCAAGGGAGCTTGTGATGGGTTCTTTATGCATGAAGGTTACTTGTTCAAAATGGGCAGAATGTGTATTCCTTCAGCTTCGTTACGGGAGTTGCTTGTGCGAGAGGCTCATAGTGGTGGTCTTAGTGGTCATTTTGGGCTAACATTTTTTTTAGCCCAGTATGTTACGGGATGTACACAAGGTGATTGAAAGATGTGCTATTTGCAAGAGAGCTAAGGGTAAAGAGAATGCGTATGGACTATATATGCCACTGCCTATTCCGGAGCAACCATGAATGGACATTAGCATGGACTTTGTACTTGGATTACCAAGAACACAACATGGGAAGGATTCAATAATGGTGGTGGTTGATCGATTCTCCAAAATGTCCCATTTCATTCCTTGTAAGAAATCTGACGATGCAGTACATGTTGCTGATTTGTTCTTTCAAGAGATTGTTCGTTTGCATGGAATTCCTAAAAGCATTGTCTCTGATCGTGATACAAAGTTCTTAAGCCACTTTTGGAAGACTCTTTGGAGGATACTTGGAACGAAGTTACTTTTCAGTACGGCATGTCATCCACAAACTGATGGACAAACTGAGGTAGTAAATCGAACTTTTTCTTCTTTGTTACGAGCTGTTATACATAAGAATTTGAAGAGTTGGGATACTTGTTTGCCTATTGTGGAGTTTGCATATAATTGTAGTGTGCATGGGGCTACACCATTTGAGGTTGTGTATGGCTTTAATCCTTGTGTTCCTATTGATCTTGTTCACATTCCAATTGATGAGAGGACATCTATGGATGGAATTAGAAAGGCAGAATTGATGAAGAAACTACATGAGCAGGTTCGACTATATATTGAGGAGAAAACAACAAAGTATGCTAAACAAGCTAACAAGGGGCAAAAGATGGTCAGGTTTGAACCTAGAGATCTTGTTTGGATTCATATTAGTAAGGGCAGATTTCCAAGCAAACGTAAGTCCAAGTTGATGCCAAGAGCTGATGGTCCATTTCGGATTATAGAGAAGGTGAATGACAATGCGTATAAGGTAGATCTTCCTGGTGATTACAACGTATCAGCTACGTTTAATGTGAAAGACTTGACTCCATACTTGGATGATGATGACGATTCTGATTTGAGGACAAATCATTATCAACCCGGGGCTGATGATGTGCATCATGGGAATTATAATCCATCTCGTAAAGATCAATCTAATATGCAAGAGGGTGCAGATGGTCCAATGACAAGAGCGAGAGCAAAACAACTACAATGGGCCATGACGAATCAAATTGCAATGATTGAAGTTATGTCGGAGTTAAAAATTAGCAATCAGTTTGAAATTGGTTCAAGAGTGTTTATTTGCCTATAATTGGAATTTGGAGATGGGAAAAGCCCTTAATGGTTCTTTTGATGCTGGGCTACTTGTATTTGGATTGATAATGCAAATAAGTGAAGGAATTGATGCTGTTTACGGTCAGAATAGTAGATGGATTTGAACCCGAATTTGAAGTCATCCAATGCATGTGAAAGCAAGATTTATATAGGTAAAATTCAAGTTCAGAACGTGATCTTTCTAGATTGTCCAACCATTATTGCTTTGGACTTTTGTGTCAAAAGTTATGGCTGTTTTAAATTTGGTCTGCTTATGTTTTAGAAATGTAAAAAAAAACGTGTGTTAGTTAAATTTGTCTACTTACTTTATTAAAAGTCTACTTTTTAGGCTTGACTTCTGTCATGTTGAATTCACCTAACTTTGGAGGGATGTTCCAAAGATAAATATGTATCAGAATATGTAATAAACACTTTTTGACCAAGATTTTGAAACTTAATTCAGAGAATTAAGAGTTGTTCTTCCAAATTCGTTTTGTGAAGAACCCTACCTGACTTATCACTCTTCAATCACAAAGAGTGTGGCGTCGAAATCCTAGACTGATCTTTGTGGCGTCCAAATCGACTTATCAAAGTATCATTCTAGTCTATCCTCCATCTTATTTACCATTAAATCACTACAATCCAGCCTAAATACCAAAAGAAAGACAACACAACCAGACCCATCCTTTATCCATTTTACGTTAGAATCATTGTTGCTGATTTCGAATCATTCACGGCACATCACTTAAACAAATATAAGAAATAACAAAACACAATAATAAAACCAAAAGACACAAAGTTTTTACAAACGAAGGCTCAAATCCAATTTAAGCTTTTTACGGCTTTCCTTAGTTGAATAATTTATGCAACTCATGGAGGGATTAATTACAGGGATAAAAGATTGTAGTTGGTCAATCAATTGTTCAGCAGTAGCAGCAGAGATTATGATTTGTCATGCTGAAGATGTTAGAAATTCTTGTTCCACAGCATGATTAAGAAAAGACAACAACTTATCATAAAAACCATTAACATTTAACAAACATATTGGTTTATGGTGAATGTGCAGTTGAGCCCAAAAGGAAATATGAAATATCTCTTCCAATGTGCCCAGACCTCCTGGTAAGGCAATGAAGGCATCAGCATGATTAAACATTGAATTCAGTCGATCAGACATTGTGGGGACCTGTAATTCCTCTCCAATTGTTTTTCTAATGATGTCCCCTTGTGCTAAGGCTTTGGGGACAACCCCCAAAACTTGACTACCTCTTAAAGATGCGGCTATTGATACTCCCCCCATTAACCCAAGGCTACCTCCTCCATACACTAAATGAATCTTTCACTCAGCTAGTACCTGACCAAGATGATTTGCTGATTCTAAAAACTCTTTTTCTTTCCAGGACTGGATCCACCGAAAACACAAATATTGTTTATGTGATGACTTGAGGAACCTGCCATTTCTACACACTTCTTTATTTGATGAATATATGAGTTAAGTAGAAATGAAGGGAAGGAAGAGAAGAATTTATAGATGAGAAATTAAAAATGCAATCATACCACCTATATATAGGCTAGCTGTAGTCTCACTCTTACTCTCTCTCTTTTTATTTATTTTGAAAAGACTTGTGTATGTACAGGTAGTTGTGATTGTGGCTCACATGTTTCCTTGGTTTTACGTCCAAAAACAGCTTAAACGCCCTCTATGGGTCGGGGATAGGCTTCCCATCCAGTTTTCTTAAAAACTGGCAAATAGGGTCTTTTTTAGTCAGTTCCCAAGACTAAGTCAAGCATGTTCTTTATGGAATTGTGGCCATAAATCATAAATTGCATGATGCACATCTCCACTAGGATGCGTCTCAAGAGTCAATAGAAGATTATCTAAAGACCCCTTACTCAAGCCATCCTTTATGAATTGTATTTTATCTTCACGGTTTACAGATATCATTCCTAAAGAACGACATGTTGCCTTACAAGTCCATCTGGCACATCTGTGACAGACTTTTAGTCGCTTTGCATGATGTTTATTTGCAAAAGTGCTTTTACCTGTTCCAGGCATGTGTGAAATGAAAGAATTTGAGGACTCACCTGATAATCGGACCTTTGCTTCAATCAGCCAACGAATATCTTCAGGAATTCCATGGTTCATTAACAACCTCAATCTTTCACACCTGGCACGGTAAATTTTTGTTATCGCATTCTGAGGCAGAGCGGGAAAATACTTTTTCAATTTTTCAAGAGTGGTGTCCATTTTCAAATGAGAATTGGGGAGAGATTCAAAGAAATGAGAAAGAGCAAAGAATTGCATAAATATATACACAAATATCAGTTATCATGGGAAACTGAAAGAACCGACTTAAGAGTCACGGAGTACCATTATCCGCCATTTGACCGGGGTGAGAGAAACTAGCAAAATAAAAGTCATACCAAAAAGGAACACAAAAAAAATGTGATAAAAACAAAATAATCAACCTTATCAACAAGATCATTCAAACCAATGGATTCGTTTTCACTAGGAAACTCATCAAAGTAAGCTTTTAAACGATGTCCATTTACCTTCAAAACATTGTCATTCTTTGGATTCTCAATATCAAGGGCCCCATAAGGATACACATGTTTCAAAATAAACGAACCGCTCCATCTTGATCTTAATTTTTCAGGAAATAAATGGACTCGAGAATTATAAAGCAAAACTTTTTGACCAATATCAACTTTTTGACAATTTTCACAATTTTGCAGAATGCATGCGTGTCCTTAAACATGGTGGGCCAATAAAATCCTTTTTGTAAGACTTTTACAGTCGTCTTTCATGATGAGAATTGACTCCCACATGCTTCAGAATGACACAGTTTAATGACACTACTTACCTCATTGTCAGTAATGCATCTTTGAAATTTTTTATCAGGATAATATTTGAATAAGTTAGGGTTATCCCAATAAAAGTTCTTCACTCCATTCAAAAATTTTCCTCTGTCTTCAATACTCTAGTGAGCTGGCAAATCTCCTAAAGCAAGAAAGTTGATATTTTTAGCAAATCAAGGCATTGAACTAAGAGAAAGTAAGGATTCGTCAGGAGAGTAATCATCGATTGGTGGGATGTTAGATGTCAAATCTGTTGTCACTCTTAATAAAAGATTGACATCAATATTTTTGGTGCCTTTTTCATCCGTGATTTCTTCCTGAGAATAAATCATTTGCAAATCTTCAGATTCATCCAACTCAATTTTACTCAAAGTAGATTCAAGTTGATCATGAACTAATTCTTCAATATGATGTACTTCTTGTAAATCATTATCATCTCCAGGCTACTTGTAAATGTTGAAAATATTCATCTCCAATGTCATGTTTCCAAAAGATAACTTCATGAGTCCATTCCTACAATTAATCAATGCATTAGAAGTTGCAAGAAACGGACGTCCATGCTTCAACAGGTTGTGTGTCCAAGACAATAAAATCCATAGGATAAATGAATTTATCGACTTATACTAACACATCTTTAATTATTCCTCTAGGCACTTTTACAGATCTATCAGCAAGTAAAAGAGTTACAGAAGTTGGTTTTAAATCACTTAGATTGAGACTCTGAAAAACTAAATATGGAAGTAAATTCACACTAGCTCCAAGATCAAGTAAGGCTCTTTCAATTTTATGTTCTCCAATAAAACAAGAAATTGTAGGACAACCAGGGTCTTTATATTTCAAAGCATTATTGTTTTGAAGAATGACACTTACTTATTCGGCTAAAAAAGCTTTCTTTTTCACATTCAGTTTTCTCTTCACAATGCATAGATCTTTCAAAAATTTAGCATAGAAAGGTACCTGTTTAATAGCATCCAATAAAGGTATATTGATCCTTACCTGTTTGAAAGTTTCAAGGATTTTAGACTTGTGATTGACTTTCCTTTGTTTGGTCATGGCATGAGGAAATGGAAGTGCTAGCGGAGAATCAGTCTTTTCTTTACATTGTTCAGATTCAACCCCTTCCTTACCCTCAGAGATTGACTCATCATCTTTCTCACAAGGTTCAAGAGTGGGTTTTTCAATAACCTTACCACTGCGAAGAGTGATGACTGATTTGACTTGATCCATGTGTTGGCTTCCGAAACTACTTGCATTTGCATTGTATTGCCCCTTTGGATTTTTTTTTTTGGTAAGCTGACTTATGTATTAAAAGAAAATGATACAAAGAATATAATGGGCATACCCAAGATTTACAATGTGAACAGAAACGAAAACCAACAAATGGCTACAGGCTAGCCACATAACAAAACAAAAACTTAGACCATCTAGATATGCTAAGGGTACAAAAACAACCAGCTAAACATCAAATTAAGAGTCCATGTTATTGACCCTCCAAAGTCTTTGGATCCTTATGTTTTCATCTGTTTGTTGAACATTCCTTATCAAAACAAGCTTATCGCGAATGATATATTCGATTTGATCAAAAACCAAATTCGAAGCTTTAGACACATCTGCAAAGATCCTTGCGTTCCGTTCTTGCCAGATACAATACACTGTAGCTGCGAAACCCAGTTTACGAGAAAAGTTGACGAAACTTTTGCCATGCCAAGAGACAGTGGCCAATCGAATCCATTCATCCAAGCTTTTTGTCATTCTTGGAATGTCGCATCTGTCACAAACATTCCACCATAATGCTTTCGTAAAGGAGCATTCAAAGAACAAGTGGTTGTGATCTTCATTATTGCGGAGACAGAGTGAGCACCTATTGGGACCATGAATACCAAACCGATGAAGTCTATCCTGCGTTGAGAGTTTCCGTTGGATAGCCACCCAAAGAAGAAATGCATGTCTTGGGACAACATTCTTGAACCACACAATGTCATGCCAATCAACCATTTGACGATGAATTCTTAGTTGCTCCTACGCTACTTTGCCCCTTTGGATTTTGTTGTGGTTGAGATGGAAAATTACATTTCTCTTGAAAACTGAGAGCAGATGTTAACTTTGCAAGAGTATCTTTAAAATCTGTCATGCCTTGAGCAAGTTGAGTGTTGATTGCCTCTTGCTTTTCAATGAATGCATGCAATGTTTCCTCAAGATTTCTTCTAGGAGGTGGAGCATAAGGAGGTGCATATCCATGAGAATTTTGGAAATTATGGTGTGCTTGAAACGGTGGCTGTGAAGTTTGTGTATTATTGTTGTCACTCTTCCAACTGAAATTTGGATGATTTTTTTTTTGGTAAGCTGACTTATGTATTAAAAGAAAATGATACAAAGAATATAATGGGCATACCCAAGATTTACAATGTGAACAGAAACGAAAACCAACAAATGGCTACAGGCTAGCCACATAACAAAACAAAAACTTAGACCATCTAGATATACTAGGGGTATAAAAACAACCAGCTAAACATCAAATTAAGAGTCCATGTTATTGACCCTCCAAAGTCTTTGGATCCTTCTGTTTTTATCTGTTTGTTGAACAAATTTGGATGATTTCTCCAACCAGGATTGTATGTTTGCGAGTATGGGTTATGATTGGGCTTTTGGAAACTATTTAAAGCATGGGCTTGTTCATGGAGGCATTCCTTGAAAGAAGGCAAAGTTGGACAATCATTGGTTGCATGTTTATTTGTTTCACAGATTTGACACACAATGTCTTGAACAGATTTTAATTGACCACTCTTTTTCAATTCTAGTGCCTCGACCTTTCTAGCTAAAGATGCAAACTTGGCTTGGAGGTCATGATCTTCCCTAAGGTTATACATACCTCCACTAGAAGTATGAGGTTGGGTTTTACTTGGTGCCTCATAAGTGCCTGTAGTGTCCTAATTTTGTGCATTTTCAGCTAGCAAGTCTAGGTACTCCATTGCTCCATTAGGGTCTTTATCTTCAAAAGTTCCATTGCACATCAATTCAACCATTTGCCTATCTTTAGGTGTTAACCCTTCATAAAATTGTGAAATCAATCTCCATGTTTCAAAACCATGATGAGGGCAAGTATTAAGCAAGTCTCAATACCTATCCCAACATTAGTAAAATGTTTCACCTGGTTTTTGAGTGAAAGTGGTGATTTGTCTTTTGAAAGAGTTGGTTTTGTGAGATGAAAAAAACTTCTTTAAAAATTGTTGTTGCATTTCATCCCAAGCACGAATGGATCCTGACCTAAGATTTTGTAGCCATGTTTTAGCTTTATCTTTTAATGAAAAAGGAAAAAGCTTTAGTCTAATGGTATTCATGCTACAATTTAAGTCATTATAGGTGTTACAAACTTCTTCAAATTCTCACAAATGCAAGTATAGATTTTCTAGATCTAAGCCATGAAAAGAAGGTAAAAGTTGAATAATGTCTGGCTTAAAATTAAAATGGGATGCATCAGAAGGGAAAACTATGCATGAGGGTGCACTTGTTCTTGTGGGATTCATGTGGTTTCTAAGTGTCCTAACATGGTTATTCTCATTATGAAGTGACTGATTATCTTCTTCAGCCATATTTTCTGAAAATGATGAGGATACCCTACAAAGTCTACCACTTAATGTATGTGACCAAACACTCATGCACGTGTAGAAAGAGAATAAAAGGAAGAAGAAAACAAAAGAAAAAGAAACAAAACAAAAGAAACAAAGTTAGATACAAGAAAAGTGAAAAGAGAAAACAAAATAAATATTATAATTTGTATAAGAATTTACCTCCCTGGCAACGGCACCAAAAACTTGACACGACCAAAAGATTAATGTCTTCTCTCAAGTGCAGGAGTGTCGAAGCAATAAATAATCCGGTAAGACCGGGGTCGAACCACAAAGAGGTTAATTGTATAAATCATAAATAACAAGACAACAACAACAACAACAATAATAACAACAATAGTAATAGTAATAGTAATAGTAGTAGTAGTAGTAGTAGTAGTAGTAGTAGTAATAATAATAGTAATAATAGTAATAATAATAATAATAGTAATAATAGTAATAGTAATACTAATAATAATAATAATAATAATAATAATAATAGTAGTAGTAGTAGTAGTAGTAAAAGAAGAAGAAATTAATGAGAACTTTGAGATGAAAGATTAATGTAAGGATTAAACAATGATAAAAACAAATGTCAAGGTTAGAGGATCCAATAATGGTATTTCAAACAAGTATAGTATAAACTCTTATTACTTAATTGGAAACCACACATGAAGGAGGTTCCAATCGGATGATTTGTCATTAATAGCTCATTATAAATTGTTAACAAGATCATATTAATTATTTTATTTACATAACACCAAACTTTTAAATATTGTCAGGAATTCATGATGTTAACTGATGTTAACAACAAATCAAGTTCCTTTCATAGCACAGGTGTAGGTAATACATACGGTTGTGCTATGAGAGTGCCATGCATTTGTTGTACCGAGTGTTATACAACACAAATCTAGATTAACCATTTAACAAGCAAGGTATTAAGAATTAGTAAGATAAAAAGATAAGACATGTTAATATTAAACATTAAGGTCCATGTTGAGTTTACACCATACTTATTCTTACACCATTAGTGTTACCTTTTCACCTTGACATAATAAACTTAGCTAAACATAATGAAGAAGAGAAACATAAATAAACAAAACAAGAACATAAAGAAAATACAAGTTAACTAAGGAAAGAAAATGAAATGAAAAGTATAAACAAGATATTAATAAAAGAAAAACTTAAAAATTACAAAAAAAATATAAAGAGAGAAATAAAGAGCATGAACTTGATCTGAACAACCAAGCCCCCAAATGCATGGCAAATGCCTCATTTTATAGGGCAAAATTCAAAATTATTAATTTGATGACTAATTGTTGAGTGGGTGGCCAACTTTTAACTTGGTGAAAATCCTTATCTTCTTGTCTAAATAAAACACAAATGCTACCATCAGAACTGGGTCCACTAGAAAACATGAAAGTTGTAGGAAATTGACTCAGATTTCCAGGAAAAAAAATGGAGGTCATTTGGACTTTTAGAACTCTAGATATGGGCCAAACACAGAACAGTGTTTGGGCTGCAGGACAGATTCGGACTTCTCCATTGTTGCTATAATTTGGACTTGAAAACGGCCTTCTTAGATCTTGATGAAAACATGAAAGTTGTAGGCCTATGTCTTACCAAATATGTGTAAAAATGTGAGGTTATTTGGACATCTATAACTCGAGATATGACCCAATTACCGAATAGTGTTCTAGTTTAGACTGCACCAACATCTCTTTTCTAAGCTTCCCCCTCTCTTTATCCTTTCAATTTCCATACTTGAACTCATCAATCAATCCTTTGATTTATGTGATAGGCCTGTATTTAAGATGAACATTTACCATATATTAAGGCATTTTATAGTATTAGACTTGTTATTATAAAACATGCTTTAGTTAAGGAGTTATTGATACTTTAAGTGCAAAATAATGATATAAAACCTTGATAAATATGCACTTTTAAGTACTATCACTGCCCCTTGTAGGGTTAATATCCCTTACTGTATTTTGCTATTTTTTGGTTAATATACATACCTTATTTAAAAAAAAAACATGTACATCCTCAAGGATTCTTCCATCTAAATTTCTATAGACTGAAACATGGGTATTAACATTAAGTATTTATTTCATCAATTTTTACTACATCATTTCAAGTGTTAGAACCTTTATTCAACAAAAAATTTCAAGTAAAGATTAGAGCATGATTAATCTTAGCTAGTTTAGTCCATCCAACCCCAAACACTATTTGGTATTGTAATCGTAACTAAAGTTTTAGAACTCTTTTTCAAGTGTGGTTTGTCTCTATAGAAAGCTAATACATAGAGCTACAACTTTCATAAAGGACATAACACCCAGTTTTGTCATCTACAAATATAAACTAACTCATTAAAGTAGCATAAGAAATATGTCTGTTACTATGTCAGTTTGGACCCTTAGTGAGTTTTTTTTTATATATATTTAGAGTTATACAACTCCAAATAAATCAAGACTAGATCCATGTAAACGATAACATCCATACCGATAACTTTTATAAAGACATCAACTACAAATTATATCATTGTAAGGCTTTAAATTAACAATTACTATAGTACCTAAAAACTATTAAGTACTAAGTCGGTCTGGAGCTTTACTTAGTTGTTTTCTCATATCTGGAGAAATACAACTCCAAATAAGTCAAGCCTAGTTCTATTTGAAAAATAACATCTATACCTATAATTTTTATAAGACACCAACTATAAATCACATCGTTTTTAACTTATAATTTCAACTAGAAGTTGGTTAGTAAGACTATCAGAATTTTAATTACATGAGAGGTAAATTTGACAAGCACACTAAATGTTTCATGCATCACAACATCCATTATCATTACTTTATGTTCAAAGAAACTCTTATTTCCTACACATTTTCAAGAACCCTAGAATCACAACTTTAAGGATTTTTCAGTTATCCTTTACTAATTATGAAATCAAGGAAAAGTTAGAAAGAACACTTTTATCAACAATTTTGAGTTCAAATTGAAGAGTTCTTACCAATTTCTTCTTTAGTTGTTCTTCCTCTTCATCACCCATACTTATCCCTCAAGTTCCTCTCCTTCAACCAAGATTCCAAATTTTGACCTAAATGTGTTTCTCTCACAAACCTATTTGCAAGCTTCAATATCATAATTTGGAAAGATTTCTCAAATGATTTTTCAAGAGAGGCAAGAGAGAGGTCTCTTCCTCACTTTTTAGCTAATGTTCCACGTGCACAGTAGCAACAAGCATAGTTACATTAGGTCTTATGGGTCAATTACTATTATACCTTAACTTAGCCCTCTAAATTTTAGTTTATACACTGAATTGACATTGTGTTTTTATTTTCAGGACCTTCGTAAAGTTTAATCGACCACCAATTTTAACACAAGGTAAAATATTATATCTTAAGACGCAGCATAAAATTGTAGCCTGATCCAACGGTCTTAGACTAATTCTTTGGAGATTCCTATTGGAAGAAGATACATTCAATATTGTAAAACTGGATAATTGAAAATTTCACACCAAAAATCCAAATTTCGCATACCATATATTTACTTAAATCATCTTGGGTCTTAGACTAATTCTTTGGAGATTCCTATTCATAATTATCATAAAAAGTTTCTATGATTTTCTTACCACTTTTAGTCCTAATAGCGCGATTGTGTGCATGAATTATACTTAAGTTTGATGTTTCTTGTGCAAAGGGTTATACATTAATTTATTTGACATTTCCTTTTATTTTACACATAATATTACCCAATTTACAAAATTTCCTCCTTTAAATTATTAGTTTTACCTGGTCATGAAGTTTTCTAAATTTCCTCCTTTAAATTATCGTTAACTAATATTTTACATACTATTTTATTACTTTAGCTTCTCTAAATTTTAAATTAATCTCCTAGAAATGTTCATCCCATTTCATAACATTTTCTCCCTAATTTATCATTTTTCAATTAAAAATTACCCTATTTAACCTAGATTTATCTATTTTTTACTAGGGGTTTATTGTTACATATTTTTGGTACCACGTGCTAGAGATAGTGTGTACCTCTCCTGAACCAAATGCAGGAGTTTAGTTCATGATTATTGATGAGTTAACAAATACAAAGAAGAAATAAGTGTATTTCGTACCCTGTTTCAGTTGTTTTTTGCTCTCTTTATCATTCCTCTTCGTTATTGAAATTGTCAGGATTCTTAGATTAATTAGGAGTTTTCATGATGCTAAAATCGTCCCTTCTTTATTTTTGGATAAATCCTTCAAAATTTGTACTAAAAAGCTGATTTTACTACTGTCACAATTCTGCTTGTAATACCAACTTTGATTCTAACTTGGTTTCGTGCAATAACCGATCATCCCAGCTACATTCTATCATTTATGACATGTTAAAGAATTGACATGCACCTTTATTAGGTCCTAGGGCCCACTGTTATTATGTCGGACTCTTAGTCAAACTGGGATACTCAACATTGTCAGTTTCCAAATCAAATCAAGAAACCCTTTTTCACCAAACAGATTGCAGCCAGATTTTGTTCTTCAAAACGATTTTATCTCACTTTGAATCCTTCATGGTAGTTTTAGTCTTGTATGTGCTGATGAATTTGGGCTTTTGAATCACTTGATTTTGATATCATAAGCTCAAGATATTCCCATTTGAACATCTAGTGGAAAAGCAAAGAATCCTGCCGCAAGAAGGATTCCAGCCCAAGTTTTTTAGGTTTTGATTTGAGAGACCTGATTTAATGTTTTGAGGATTTATCGGATTAATTAAAGACAAATTTCAAACTTTGGAAAGTGAAGCGGTTTCGTTGGAGGAATTTTTTTTAAAAAAAGGTCTGGATCAGAAAACGTGTAACAACTCGGCTTTTCAAGCCCATAACAACGGTAATTTTTTTTTGTACTTGACACACATCGTGTAGATAATTGGCGAACCTGTTCGCTCACATCATCAAGATACAATCCATACATCAATAACAATCAATATTTCATTTAAAGTAAATCTTACAAGAACACAATATTTGTTTGCATGATTAGAAGTTCATATTAAAAATATACGTACATAGACATGAGTTTGCATTCCTATCTTACTAATAGTCATCAAGAATTTAATGTTCTGCTTATTCAGTAGCTGTTATGCTACTCAACAGTCTGGATGCTTTTGGGTTTTCTCTTGTTGCTTGGCCTCTCATTTGTTTTGTATTGCTGATGCCAGCTTTTGCATGTGGCCTCTATGTTTGGTCTATGGATCCAGCTTCTTTGAGCTTGGTGGAAGCCGGTAGCTTTTGTCCATTTGCCTCCTTTGGTGTTCCTGGCTATTCTGGCGTTGCTTCTCTCTTGATTGCTGTCTGGCTTGATCCTGTTGGTTTGCTCCAGGTGCATGTGTTCTGTGTTTTGTTTTGGCTTCGTGGGAGTCTGTTCCCTTAGCATCTTTTGTCTGCTTTGCTGGTGCTATGTTTAGTTGTGCTGGCTTACTGGGTTCCTTATCTTTGTCCCTTGTAGTGGATTATGTTATGCTTTGCTTTGCCTAGGTCGATGGCTGAACTGGGTTGCTTTGTTTGGGGTTTTATTTCCTCTATCTTCAGGGAGTTTATTCCCTGTATTTGTATATGCCCGTACAGTTGACTTGCTGGTTTCTAGCTATGTTTTATTTTGAACTTTAATACACTTACATTTGATAAAAAAAAAAAAATTAAACTAATAATAACTATACATTTAGTGCATTGATTCAAACAAAATACATCATGATTTAGAATGCAACTACATGATTCCTTGCAAAAATAGGTTCCCGTGTATTGGGTTTCCTAGACACCTCGTTGGTGTGACGTCCCTGCTGCAGTACAAAACATTTATAAGAATGCAATTATTTAATAATAATAATAATAATAATAAACAGTCTGGCAGTTTAATGAAACATTAACAATATCCCAAGTTTAAAGCGTGACACTTGTAGTTCCTTCATGTACTTGGTATAAACAACTTGCAGTACATATAGATGCACCAATTCTTACGATCAACCATAATATTAAATCCAACTATCCTTTTAAGGCATCATTCTTCCGTTCGGATGCCATTAGCCGAAGTTGATCGACCATTTATCATCATTTAAGCATTTTGCAATATGATATCTATACTAACACTATACGGTAGCATTCATGATAAAGTATTTTATTATTCAACATTATGAAAAAGAAAGGTGAAATTCACCTACCTGCTTCACCCATGGGTTGTTCTTGTCTTAACAATGGTTCGATCCGGACCGCACCACCTACGACATCAATTGTCATAAATCATTATATTTGTGGTATAAATAACTTGCAATACATATAGATGCACCAATTCTTGCGATCAACCATAATATTAAATCCAATTATCCTCTTAAGGCATCTTTCTTTTGTTCAATTGTCATTAGCCGAAGCTAATCAACCATTTATCAACATTTAAGCATTTGGAAATATGATATATGTACTAACACTATACGGTAGCATTCATGATAAAGTATTTCATTATTCAATGTTATGAAAAAGGAAGGTGAAAGTCACTTACTTGCTCCACTTGTGGGCTGTTCTTGTCTTAACGATGGTTCGATCGGCAGCGAATCACAAATTTGTTGCATACAAGTTCGACAGCGAATTCTAATTCACTATAGGCAACTCAGTTTTGGCAGCGAATCACAAATTCGCTGCAGACAACTCAACTTCAGCAGCTCATCACAAGCGAATGCACATCACGCTCTTCAGCAGCAAATGCTAATTCACTACAGACAACATAATTTTGGTAGTGAATCACAAATTTGCTGCAGACAACTCAACTTCAGCAACGAATCATCAATTTTGCTGTAGAACACACACTTCGGCATCAAATGCTAATTCGTTGCAGACAACTCAGTTTCGGTAACGAATCAGAGATTCCCTATAGACAACTCAACTTCAGTAGCGAAGCATAAGCGAATGCTAATTCACTGCAGACGACTTAGTTTTGGCAGCGAATCACAAATTTATTGCAGACAACTCAACTTCGGTAGTGAATCAGAAATTCGCTGCAGAACACTCAATTTGACAGCAAATGCTAATTCACTGTAAACAACTCTGTTTTGGCATCGAATCACAAATTCACTGCAGACAACTCAATGTCGGCTGCGAATCATAAATTCGCTGCAACACACACTTTGGCAGTGAATACTAATTCACTACAGACAACTTAGTTCCAGTAACGAATCACAGATTTGCTGCAGACAACTCAACTTCGGGTGTGAATCACAAATTTGCTGCAAAACACACAATTCAGTATGAACACACATATACACATGTTGTAACAAACCCAGCTCATAAACTGTCACTAAGTTTCAGCAGAACACACACATTAAAACCATCAATTTCAGCATATAATCTTTCAAAAAATTCCAACATAACACACACACTAAAACATCAATTCCAGCATATAATTTTTCAATAAATTCCATCAGAACTCACACATACATGTTGGCCAACCCTATAGTTAAGGCCGACCCTTTACCATGATTTGTTCTTTCCATTTTATTCATCTTTCTTTGTTAGATGTTTTGGGAATTTGCCTCATTTTGTTTCTGTTTCCTTGTCCATTTAGTAAATTTTAGTTTCCTTCACAGCTAGCTTTAATCTTAGGTCAATTTTCTTAGGGTCTTCTTCATTTCCAATTTTGGGTCTTAAGGACAAGAGGAAGGGAGTTTTATAACCTATACCTTTTGAATCTAAGTAAGTTTGGAGAAGGTTTGGTAGTATTCTTTATATATATATATATATATATATATATATATATATATACACACACACACACAAAATGTAAGAGATGTATAGATCAAAAAGAGAAAGACAAGCTGGAAACCAGCAAAACATTACATATATTAGCATAAGGAATAGACTCCCTGGAAAAAAAACAAAAAGGACAAGTACAGGGGAACATTCTCCCTAGCACCAACCAAAATGAGGAAAGGATTCCATATACAAAAGCATGGATAGCCCCATGTAGGCAAAATAGAAAACCATAAGGCCAAAGGGAACATGCTCCCATTAAGCCGAACAAAAGCAACCAAAAACAGTACCAAGATAGCCTGGACCACTGACTTCCCCAGCAGACCAGCATCAGCCAACCAAGCCAGCATCAACAACAGCAGACCCTAAAAAAGGGCTCCCAGGAGAGGAAAAGTCTCCTACAGCAAACCATCAGAGAAATAAGCCTATCAAAAGGCCCTAGACATCACAGAAGCAGGCAAAAGCATCCAACAAGCTACCCTGCAATCCAAACCAGCAGCACAGCAACAGGCAGAACTATGACTACCCCTACTTGAAAATAGGCCTACAAAGGCAACACTAGAAAGCTACCACAAAAGCAGACCGAATCCAGGCTTCCCAACCAGAGGCTACAAGCCAGCAATAAGAGGCTAGCAAACATATCCAATAAAGGAAACAAAAAGGGTTCCAACAACCCAAATTAGCAAAGCAACAACATAGCATAAACAACAACATATAGGGAAGGCTTATGAAAGCTACAACAGAATACCATACAAGCAAAACCTAAAAAGACACAAGGATATATTCCTTGGCTAATGTTCCACAAAAGTAATATTTCAAAAGGAGGGGGTAGAGGTTATGCTACCCTATGTCCTAGAGTCAGCCGAGGAGTGGTTGGAAGGTTGGCCACGCATTCCTAATGACTTCTCAGGTCGACCAAAGGTAGAGTTGGCAGCAGCTTTACTTCTTGTCAAGTATTGCCTCCTTAGAGGCGATGCTGCGGCAGCTGCGCTATAGTCTTCAAATACCTGGACCACTTGAAGAGAGCTAGAAGAAGCATCAGGGGATCCTGTTTGTGCAACCAACTTTGCCCATTTACATTCAGAACGGCCTGTACTTCTGTCAGCAACCACAGTTGCCTAAGCAGCCATTGGGTCAATTGTTGGTTCCCCTTAAACCTCCTTCTTGGTTGGCAGTTTTTTCACTGCTTCAGTGTCAACTGAGGTAGTATTGCATCCAGAGGGAGCTGGAGGTGGTGGGGGGCTCTTTTTGCGCTCGTGTCTGAAAGCTTTATTGCATGCAGAAGTGGAGTGACCCAATGTTTTGAGCTACTTGCAGAACTTGGGTAGTGATTCATATATCACACTGCCTGTGATTTAGTAGCGTCATTGGGGAGGGTGATATCAATCGATGATGGTAACTCAACAAGCAAATCAATATCAATCAACACTCGGGCATAGGAAAGCCTAGTCATGGCGGTTGTTGGAGAATCAGGGTGCACTGGTTTGCCTATCACGCTGGCCAGTTTAGAAAGACATAGTGGTGACCAGCACTGAAGGGGAAGATTAGGAAAGCGAACCCAAATAGGCATCCGGATTATATTAGAAGTATCAAAATCAAAATAGCCAGGCATAGTTTTCAATATCAATGGCCGGCCATGTATATAGTAAGGCCCTTCATTAAGCACTTCAATCATGTCCGCATCAGATTCAAACTTGAAAATAAGCCAGCCCGAGTCATGCATGGATAAATTAACATTACAGTTCCATGCAGAATTAACATACTGAGAGAGGGATGTATATCCAGGGAATTTCCCGGCTATAAACCCTATTAAACTAGACCTCCACAATTCTTTGTGTACCCCCAAGTCAGTTTTAAGGAATTGACAAGATGATGTAGCTGTGAAGTCAGGGAAATGCACTAATGAAGGGGATGGTGGAATGGTGGTACCTGTATGATGTTGAGATGGAGAAGGACCAACATTCCCTGAAGTGGCTTGACCTTGTGTTGTGGGAGACGTTGAAGGAACAGTTCCAACCATTGGGTTACCAGCGCCAAATCATGAGCCCAGAGAGCCAGTCTCAACAGAGGGGCCACAACGTGGTTTAATAGAGACAGGGGAGGTTGGAGGATGTGCACAGGGCTTTGATGAAGATGGTGGAGGAGCAGTTGGGGGTCTGCGTTGGATAGCCCTTTTTCTATGCTTGGTGCGAACCCTAGCTTCACGATTTGAATTAACAACTTTTACAAGAGTAATTACTATTCGTGGAGGGGTAGAGGGTGGTGAGGCGGACCTAGAAGGACTAGAGAAGTGCTGGCCACGAGGTGAAACATTTCGTCTCAGGGTCCGCTGGGCATTTGATGAAGATGGGTGTGACAAGCAGAAATCATAGTCTCGCTGGGCAAACCGCAGTGTCGATGTTTTTTTCTTTGACGTGGCCATGAAATAATTAGAACCAAGAGACCAGAAGAAGAGCCTATTAGATTCTAAAAAGCAAGAGAAGAAAATGTTGCGCAGGAAAATGGCGTAAATGTTTTCCACTCCCTGCAACCGAGAGCTTTTCTCTCTTGTATTCTTTTTTTTCTCCTGCGGGTTCTCCTTCTTCTTTTTCTTGTCATGTTTTATGTCTCCCTTTTCTCTTCCCTTTAGGTAGTTGTCATATCTTTTCTCAAGGTCCCAACTCTCTCTTACACGTTCATAAGGCCCTCTCTGCTGGTTTGGTTTAGGTTTTTGTTGGGAAGGAGGAAGAGAAGAGCAACATACAGCTGGACATGCAGTTGATGCAGACAACTTTAAAAAAAAGGAAGGGTCATCTTCTCTCCTCCTTGTATTTATACTTCCCATTAAATGAGGTGGTGGTGTTTGGGGTTGGTTTAGATTTTTTCTTATCCTTGTTTTGGTCTCTCCAAAATCGGTTTAGACAGTCCAATTTGTTCATACAGGGTCATCCCTATTGTGGCTTGGTGACTATTGTTATACGTGAACTCCATCAACGCCATATATTCCTCCCAGTTTCATCTATATTCTAACACATATGCCTATAATAGGTCTTCCAAGACTTGGATGACACTTTTTTACTAGCCATCAGTTTGAGGGTGAAATGCAGTGCTCATGTCCAGCCTTATCCCCAAGGCATATTGTATGCTCGGCCAAAGTCGAGAGGTGAACCTAGGATCTCGATCCGATACAATAGACACTGGAATCCCATGGAGCCGCACCACCTCGTTTATATAGATCTTGGCAAGCTTGTCTACCGAGTCGATCATCTTTATAGGCAATAATAGTGTGGATTACATCAACCGATCTACGATGGTGATCATCTTCCACTTCCATTCTGGAATATATAATGGTTGTAATGGTCCCGCAGGCCTTTAGAGTTCAGCCTTGACTTGTTGACATATCCCACACTTAGACACATACTCAACTATTCCCCTTTTCATATTAGGCCACCAATATAGGTGTTTCAAGTCTTAATACATCTTAGTGCTGCCAGGATGTATGGAGAACTTGGGACTCATGTGCTTCTTGTAGAATCATTTGTTTGACTATTTCATCATTAGGCACGTACAACTGTTGTCCCATCATCAATGATCCATCATCCGCTACCTGGAATTTTATTTCTACCCTGGTCTCCATATTCTTCCTAATCTTGGACCCCTCTTTGTCACAAAATTGGGCATGTAGTATATGTTCCCGATACGTTGGTCGCACCAATAGTTGGGCTACTAACCCACCTCCTACATTAATGCCCAAATCTGTACCCATCTCTTTCAATTCCATCAATTGTCGATCCTTTCTCATTGTTAACTTTCCCAGGGATGCTTTATTTTTGCGACTGAGGGCATCTGCTAACACGTTTGGTTTCCTCGGGTGGTATTGTATGATGCAATCATAATCCTTAATGATTAGTACTTAAAAGTGCATTTTTATCAAGGTTTTACATCATCATTTTGCACTTGAAGTATCAATAACTCCTTAACTAAAGCATGTTTTATAATAACATACCTAAATAATATAAGATACCTTTAATTTATGGTAAATATTCATCTTAAATGTAGGCCTATTACATAAATGAAAGGATTGATTGATGAGTTCAAGTATTGAAATTGGAAGGAAAAAGATAGGGCCAAACTTAAAAAAGAGATGTTGATGCAATCCAAACTGGAACACTGTTTGGTAATTAGGTCATATCTCAAGTTTTAGATGTCCAAATGATCTCAATTTTTTGGACAGATTTGGTAAGACATAGGCCTACAACTTTCATGTGGAGTCCAAGATTTAAAAAGGCTGTTTTCAAGTCCAAATTATAGCAACAACGGAGAAGTCCGAATCTGTCCCGCAACCTAAGCACTGTTCAGTGTTCAACCCATATCTCAAGTTATAGAAGTCCAAATGACCTCAAATTTTTTTCCTGCAAAGATAAGACAATTTCATATAACTTTATGGGTACAAGTGGTTCTAGTTCTAATGTTAGCAATGACGTTTTATTCAGACAAGAAGATAAGGATTTTCACAAAGTCAAGAGATGGCCACCTACTCAACAATTAGTCATCAAATCAATAGTTCTAAATTTTGGTTTATAAAAGGAGGCATTTGCCATGCATTTAGGCATCTTGGTGTTTAGATCAAGATCATGCTCTTGCTCTCT
This sequence comes from Populus tomentosa, assembly GCA_018804465.1. Classification (NCBI taxonomy): domain Eukaryota; kingdom Viridiplantae; phylum Streptophyta; class Magnoliopsida; order Malpighiales; family Salicaceae; genus Populus; species Populus tomentosa. The sequence goes on along the minus strand of CM032003.1, from coordinate 5,616,291 downwards.
TTCTTTGTATTTTGTAATGTTTAAGTTTTATTTTATGTTATATTAAACTTTTGTTCATGCTTTTCATTTCCTTGCCTTTATTTATATAATTATGTTCTTATCTTGTTTATTTATGTTTCTTTCTTTCATTATGTTTAGCTAAATCTACTATGTCAAGGTGAAAAGGTTACACTAATGGTGTAAAAATAAGTATAGTATAAACTCAACATGGACTTTAATGCTTGATACTAACATGTTTTATATTTATTATCTTGCTCACTCTTAATACCTTGTTTGTTAAATGGTTAATCTAGATTTGTGACTCTTGGTACAACAAATGCCTGGCACTTTCGTAGCCCAACCGTATGGTATAACCTACACCTATGCTATGAAAGGAACTTGATTTGTTGTTAACATAAGTTATCACCATGAATACCTGATAATATTTATAAGTATTGGCATTACTCGAATAATATAATTAATGTAATCATGTTAACAATTATAATTTGATTGGAACCTCCTTTGTGTGTGGTTTTCAGTTGAGCAATAAGAATTTATACTATACTTTTTTGAAGTAACATTAGTGATTCCTCTAACCTTGACATTTGTTTTTATTATTGTTTAATCCTCACATTAATCTTACATCTCAAAGTCCTTTTTATTATTACTATTATTATTATTAATATCATTACTACTACGACTACTATTATTACTATTATTGGTATTATTATTATTGTTGTTGTTGTTGTGTTGTTGTTAATTATAATTTATATAGTTAACCTCCATGTGGTTCGACCCTAGTCTTGCCTGGTTATTTATTACTTCAACACTTCTGCACTTGGAAGAAGACATCAATTTTTTGGTCATGTCAAGTTTTTGGCGCCGTTGCTTTGGAGGTAAATTCTTGTATAAAAAACAAAAAGTTAAATTCTTGTATAAATTATAATATTTATTTTATTTTCTCTTTTCACTTTTAATTTTATCTAACTCTTGTTTCTTTTGTTTTGTTTTGTTTCTTATTCTTCTGTTTTCTTTTCTTCCTTTTATTCTCTTCGTACACGCGCATGAGAGTTTGGTCACATACATTAAGTGGTAGACTTTATAGGATATCCTCATCATTTTCAGAAAATATGGCTGAAGAAGATAATCAATCGCTTCATAATGAGAATAACCGTATGAGAACGCTTAGAGACCACATGAATCCCACAAGAACAAGTGCACCCTCATACATAGTTTTCCCTCCTAATGCATCCCATTTTAATTTTAAGCCAGATATTATTCAGCTTTTACCTTCTTTTCATGGCTTAGACCTAGAAAATCCATACTTGAATTTAAAGGAATTTGAGGAGGTCTGTAATACCTATAATGACTCAAATTATAGCATGAAGACCATTAGATTAAAGCTTTTTCCTTTTTCATTAAAAGATAAAGCTAAAACATGGCTATAAAATTTGAGACCAGGATCTATTCATGCTTAGGATGAAATGCAACAACAATTTTTAAAGAAGTTTTGATGCGAACCTCGTGATCACGTGGTCACGTAACCCACAATCAAAATTGAGATCTGATCCCGGAAAACCGAAATAGGTCTGACAGGAGTGTGACACAATGGAAACCTGCCCCAAGGCACCAACACTATTGGAATGAGTAGAATGACACCACGAAGCCAGTTAATCTTCAATAAGTCAGATTCAGTTCGTTCAAGAACCGAAGAATGCAAGAATCACTCTCACACGTTAAAACTGAAAAATTCAGAATAATAATCATCAAAGTTGCTGTAATTTTGGCTTACATGAGTTTAAATAGTTCTTCAAAAGTTAACCCTAATGGACCCCTTATGTGGACTTATATGAGGTCCACTCAAAACTGGCCCAAAACCCTAAACTGAAAAGCCCACAACCTGATCCAAACAAGCCTTGGACCTTAGCTCAAAACAAAGTTTTAATTAAGCCCAAACATGAAAGAAAATAATAAAAATAACTAATATGTCATTAAATGTCCTTGTGTAGCTAGGATGAATAAGGAATCCTTATAAGAAGAGGATTCTGAAACATTAATGAATCACTGCCACACTTGTAGATTATGTTGCAGCTCATTAAAGATCCTTGTGGAACTAGGAAATTCCCAAAACAAGCTGCCACATCCTTGTAGAAAAAGAATCATAACCAAATAGGAAGTCCACAAGTCAAATGGAAGTAAATAACAAAATCTGTACAACCTCCGTTGACCAGTATTGCGGCTCCTTCCCGAACTCCGATTGACCTAAATTTGTAACCCAAGGTAGTAAGATATGTCTGGAGAGTCCACATAAAATATTAGCCTGATCCAATGGTCAGATTGAGAATTATGACTATTGCCGTAAACCTGGACTGTTGCGTTTTTTACGCCAAAATCCGAATCTGACCTTACTTGGGTCGTATCACAGGGCTGAACCGTATCAAGTTTTTTCTGTCTCATAGAACAAACTCTTTCAAAAGACAAATCATCACTTTCACTCAAAAGCCAGGAGAAACATTTTACCAATGTTGGGATAGATATCGAGACTTGCTTAATCCTTTCCCTCATCATGGTTTTGAAACATGGAGATTGGTTTCATATTTTTATGAAGGGTGAACACCTAGAGATAGGCAAATGGTTGAATTGATGTGCAATGGAACTTTTGAAGATAAAGACCCTAATGAAGCAATGGAGTACCTAGACTTGCTAGCCGAAAATGCTCAAAATTGGGACACCACAGGTACTTATTAGGCACCAAGTAAAACTCAACCTCATACATCTAGTGGAGGTATGCACAACCTTAGGGAAGATCAGGACCTCCAAGCCAAGTTTACATCTTTAGCTAGAAAAGTTGAAACACTTGAATTGAAAACGAGTGGTAAATTAAAATTTGTTCAAGACATTGTGTGTCAAATATGTGAAACCAATGAACACTCAACAAATGATTGTCCAACTTTGCCTTCTTTTAGGAAATACCTCCATGAACAAGCCCATGCTTTAAATAGTTTCCAAAGGCCCAATCATAATCCATACTCATAAACGTATACCTCTGGCTGGAGAAATCATCCAAATTTCAGTTGGAAGAGTGATAGCAACAATACACAAACTTCACAGCCATCGTTTCAAGCACACCATAATTTTCAAAATTCTCATGGATATGCAACTCCTTATGCTCCACCTCCTAGAAGAAATCTTGAGGAAACATTGCATGCATTCATTGAAAAGCAAGAGGCAATCAACACTTAACTTGCTTAAGGCATGACAGATTTTAAAGATACTCTTACGAAGTTAACATCTGCTCTCAGTTTCCAAGAGAAAGGTAAGTTTCCATCTTAACCACAACAAAATCCAAAAGGGCAATACAATGCAAATGCAACTAGTTCTAGAAGCCAACACATGGATCAAGTCAAATCAGTCATCACTCTTTGTAATGGTAAGGTTATTGAAAAACCCATTCTTGAACCTTGTGAGAAAGATGATGAGTCTATCTCTGAGGGTAAGGAAGGGGTTGAACCTGAACATTGCAAACAAAAGGCTGATTCCCCGCCAGCACTTCCATTTCCTCATACCATAACCAAACAAAGGAAAGTCAATTACAACTCTGAAATCTTTGAAACTTTCAAACAAGTAAGGATTAATATACCTTTGTTGGATGCTAATAAACGGGTTCCTTCCTATGCTAAAATTTTAAAAGATCTGTGCACTGTGAAGAGAAAACTAAATGTGAAAAAGAAAGCCTTTTTAGCCGAACAAGTAAGTGTCATTCTTCAGAACAATAATGCTTTGAAATATAAAGACCCTGGTTGTCCTATAATTTCTTGTTGTATTGGAGAACATAAAATTAAAAGAGCCTTGATCTTGGAGCTAGTGTGAATTTACTTCCATATTCAGTCTTTCAAAGTCTCAATCTAGGTGGGTTAAAACCAACTTATGTAACTCTTTTACTTGCTGATAGATTTGTAAAAGTGCTTAGAGAAATAGTTAAGGATATGTTAGTACAAGTTGATAAATTCATCTACCCTGTAGATTTTGTTGTCTTGGATACACAACCTATTGAAGCATGTAATTCAATTTCTGTCATTTTAGGACGTCCATTTCTTGCCACTTCTAATGCATTAATTAATTGTAGGAATGGAATGATGAAGCTATCATTTGGAAACATGACATTGGAGATGAATATTTTCAACATTTACAAGCAACCTGGAGATGATAATGATTTATAGGAAGTGGACTTTATTGAAAAATTAGTTCATGATCAATTTCAAACCACTTCCAGTGAAACTGAGATTGATGAATCTGATGATTTACAAATGATCTATTTTCAAGAAGAATCAAAGGCATGTAATTGGAGACCACAAATTGAAGAATTGCCACCACGATCAATTGAGTCCATACCTTTAAGTGTTCAACCACCAAAACCTGATTTGAAGTCGTTACCATTTAATCTCAAATACTCATTTTTGAGAGAAAATGAAACTTTTCTGGTAATAATCCCTTCCAAACTTAATGCACATCAAGAAGGTAAGTTATTACAGACTCTGAAAACGCACAAAAATACATTAGGATGGACCATAGCTGACATAAAAGAAATTAATCCTTTGATTTGCACATACAAGATTTATTTGGAGGAAAATGCTAAACCATCTAGAGAACTACAACGAAGGCTTAATCCTAATATGAAAGATGTAGTGAAAAATAAAGTCATTAAGCTTTTAGATAATGGAATCATTTATCCTATTTCTGACAGCAAATGGATAAGTCCTACCTAAGTTGTACCCAAAAAGTCTGGAGTCACTGTGATAACAAATGAGAAAAATAAGTTCATTCCAACTAGGATTGTTACTGGTTGGCACATGTGTATTGACTATAGGAAACTTAATTCAATGACTAGAAAAGATCATTTTCCTTTACCTTTCATGGATCAAATCCTAGAAAGAGTTGCAGGTCATGAATTTTATTGTTTCCTGGATGGCTATTCAGGTTACAATCAAATTGAAATTGCATTGGAAAATCAAGAGAAGACTACTTTCACATGTCCATTTGATACTTTTGCATATCAAAGGATGCCTTGCCTTTTAGATTATGTAATGCACCAGCCACGTTTCAAAGATGCATTCTTAGCATATTCAGTGATATGGTTGAACGTTTTCTTGAGATTTTTATGGATGATTTTTCTGTTTTTGGTGATTCATTTGATGATTGTTTGACTAACTTAGAAAAGGTTTTGAGCAGGTGTGAAGAGAAGAATCTTGTAGTGAATTGGGAAAAATGTCACTTTATGGTAACAACGGCATTGTACTTGGTCACATTGTTTCATTGAAAGGAATTGAGGTTGACAAATCTAAAATCGAGTTAATTGCCAACTTACCATCATCAAAATCTGTTAAAGATGTTAGATCATTCTTAGGACATGCTGGTGATGTGCATCATGGGAATTATAATCCATCTCATAAAGCTGAATCTAATATGCAAGAGGGTGCAGATGGTCCAATGACAAGAGCGAGAGCAAAACAACTACAACGGGCCATGACGAATCAAATTGCAATGATTGAAGCTGTGTCGGAGTTAAAAATTAGCAATCGGTTTGAAATTGGTTCAAGGGTGTTTATTTGCCTACAATTGGAACTTGGAGATGGGAAAAGCCCTTAACGGTTCTTTGATGCTGGGCTACTTGTATTTGGATTGATAATGCAAATAAGTGAAGAAATTGATGCTGTTTACGGTCAGAACAAGGAACCTCGTGATCACGCAACCCACAATCAAGATTGAGATCTGATCCCGGAAAGCCGAAATAGATCTAATAGGAATGCGACACAATGGAAACCTACCCCAAGGCACCAACACTATTGGAATGAGTAGAATGACGCCACGAAGCCAGTTAATCTTCGATAAGTCAGATTCAGTTCGTTCAAGAACTGAAGAATGCAAGAATCACTCTCACACGTTAAAATTGAAAAGTTCAGAATAATAATCATCAAAGCTGCTGAAATTTTGGCCTACATGAGTTTAAATAGTTCTTGAAAACTTAACCGTAATGGACCCCTTATGTGGACTTATATGAGGTCCACTCAAAACTGGCCCAAAACCCTAAAATGAAAAGCCCATAACTTAATCCAAACAAGCCTTGGATCCTAGCTGAAAACAAAATATTAATTAAGCCCAAACAACCCTTGGGCTGTAGCTAACAAAATAAAATAAAGCCCTTAATATTAAATCCATGTTCTGCAATGAGAAGAAGAGAATGAACTAAAATAATACAGAACTGATTGAAGGCTTATTTATAGCCTTACATGTAGCCCCTTAATCCTAGAAACAAAAGGAAAAGGTAGCCACCATGTTGTTTCCAAGTTGGAGTAGGATTCTTTTATTTCCTTTGTTGTCCTCATCTCATGGCCCAAATAAGGTTGTATTGGACCCCTCTTGCACATGGATAAGATGTACTAGGATCTCCTCTTGATACTCCAATGGACCTTCCAATTCTGACTTGGCGGAAACCTTCAAAACCAATGCATTCAATGCGTCTTTCAATGTCTTTGTCTTGGACCGAGTCATTGGTCCATTTGGAACATGTAATGGGTCCTTAGTGGTGTTTCTAGGCTGGTCCGTATCACAGACATTGTTTAGTGTTCAGCCCATATCTCGAGTTCTAGAAGTCCAAATGACCTTAATTGTTTTTCCTGGAAAGCTGAGATAATTTCCTAGAACTTTATGAGTAAAGTTGGTTCAAAATCGGACGTTATCAATGACATGTTGTTCAGACAAAAAGATAAGGATTGTCACCAAGTCAAGGTGTGGCCACCCACCCAACAATTATTCATCAAATCAATAGTTCCAAATTTCGACCTATAAAAGGAGGCATTTACCATGCATTTAAGCATCTTGGTTGTTCAGATCAAAATCATGCTCTTTATTTCTTTCTTTATATTTTTGTAATGTTTAAGTTTTATTTCATGTATATTTTTCTTAATCTCTTGTTTATGCTTTTCATTTCCCTTACTATACTTGTGTTCTTATGCTGTTTATTTTTATCTTCTTCATTATATTTAGCTAAGTTTATTATGTCAAGGTGAAAAGGTTTCACTAATGGTGTTAGAATAGGTATAATATAAACTCAACATGGACTTCAATGTTTATATCCAAGAAAGTTTGTTATTAACATATCTTATCTTTTTATCTTACTAATTCTTAATACCTTGCTTGTTAAATGGTTAATTTAAATTTGTTTTATATAACACTTGGTACAACAAATGTTTGGCACTCTCATAGCCCAACCGTATGGCATAACATACACCTGTGCTATGAAAGGAATTCGATTTGTTGTTAACATAAGTTAGCATCATGAATTCCTGACAATATTTAAAAGTTTGGTGTTACTTAAATAAGATAATTAATGTGATCATGTTAACAATTTATAATGAGCTATTAATGACAAATCATCCGATTAGAACCTCCTTTGTATGTGGTTTCTAGTTGAATAATAAGAGTTTATACTATACTTGTTTGAAATACCATTAGTGGATCCTCTAACCTTAACATTTGTTTTTATAATTGTTTAATCCTTACATTAATCTTCCATCTTAAAGTTCTCATCAACTTCTTCTTCTTCTTATTCTTTATTATTATTATTATTATTATTATTATTATTATTATTAATGTTATTATTGTTGTTGTTGTATTATTATTGTCTATACTTTATACAATTAACTTCCCTGAGGTTAAATCCCGGTCTTGCCAGGTTATTTAATACTTCGACGCTCCTGCACTTGGAAGAAGACATCAATCTTTTGGTCGTGTCAAGTTTTTGGCGCCGTTGCCGGGGAGGTAAATTTCCGTACAAATTATAAATTTTTTTATATTTTTCTCCTTTCACTTTTCTTTTATCCAACTTTTGTTTATTGTGTTTTGTCTCCTTTTCTTTTTCTTTTTATTCTTTTCCTACACGTGCATGAGAGTTTGGTTACGTACATTAAATAATGAACTTTGTAGGATATCCTTATCTTTTTTAGAAAACATGGCTGTAGAGGATAATCAGTTGCTTTATAATGAGAATAATGAGAATAATCGGGTTAGAATACTTAGAGACTACATGAATCCAACAAGAACAATTGCGCGATCATGTATATCTTTTCCTCCCGATGCATCTCATTTTAATTTTAAGCCAGACATTATTCAACTTTTACCTTCTTTTCATGGATTAGATCTAGAAAATCCATACTTGTATTTGAGAGAATTTGAAAAAGTTAAAATTGTAGCATGAACACCATCAGATTAAAGCTTTTTCCTTTTTTAAAAAAAGATAAAGCTAAAATATGGCTATAAAATTTGAGACCAGGATCCATTCGTGCTTGGGATGAATTGCAACAATAATTTTTAAAAAAGTTTTTTCCATCTCACAGAACAAACTCTTTCATTTTACAAATCACCACTTTCACTCAAAAACCAGGTGAAACATTTTACCAATGTTGGGATAGGTATCGAAACCTACTTAATACTTGCCCTCATCATGGTTTTGAAACATGGAGATTGGTTTCATATTTTTATGAAGGGTTAAAATCTAAATATAGATAAATGGTGGAATTGATGTGCAATAGAACTTTTGAAGATAAAGACCCTTATGAAGCAATGGAGTACCTAGACTTGCTAGCTGAAAATGCTCAAAATTGGGACACTACATGCATTTATGAGGCACCGGGTAAAACTCAACCTTATACATTTAGTGGAGGTATGTACAATCCTAGGGAAGATCATGACCTCCAAGCTAAACTTATATTTTTAGCTAAAAAAATCGAAGCACTAGAGTTGAAAAAAAGTGGTCAATTAAAATCTGTTCAAGAAATTGTATGTCAAATCTATGAAACAAATGAACATGCAACTAAAGACTGTCTAACTTTGTCTTCTTTCAAGGAATGCCTCCATGAACAAACCCATGCTTTAAACAGTTTTCAAATGCCCAATCATAACCTATACTCGCAAACATACAACCCTGGTTGGAGAAATCACCCAAATTTCAGTTGGATGAGTGATAACAAGAATGCACAAACTTCACAGCTACCGTTTCAAGCACACAATAATTTCCAAAATTCTCATGGATATGAACCTTATTATGATCCACCTCCTAGAAAAAATCTTGAGGAAACATTGCATGCATTCATTGAAAAACATGAGACAATCAACACTCAACTTGCTCAAAGCATGATAGGTTTTAAAGATGCTCTTGCAAAATTCATATATGCTCTTAGTTTTCAAGAGAAAAGTAGTTTTCCATCTCAACCACAATAAAATCCAAAGGGGCAATACAATGCAAATGCAAGTAGTTCTGGAAGCCAACACATGGATCAAGTCAAATCAGTCATCCCTCTTCGTAGTGGTAAGATTTTTGCCAGCTCATTTGGATAACCAAGATAAAAGAAAGTTTTTGAGTGACACGCAAAACCTTTATTGGGATGACCCTTACTTATTCAAATATTGTCCTGATCAAATATTTCAAAGATACATTCCCGACAGTGAGGTAAGTAGTGTCATTAAATTTTGTCACTTTGAGGCATGTGGGGATCATTTCTCGTCAAAAAAGACGACTTCAAAAATCTTGCAAAGTGGATTTTACTGGCTCACCATGTTCAAGGACTCATATGCATTATGCAAAACCTGTGAAAAATGTCAAAAGGTGGGATTTATTTCATAACATAGAGAGTCTTTAGATAATCTTTTATTGACTCTTAAGTCTCATCATAGTGGAGATGTGCATCAGGCAATTCATGATTTATGGCCCCATTTTCATAAAAGAACATGCTCATCATAGTCTTGGGAGTCTAACTAAAAAAAGACCTTGTTTGCTAGTTTTTAAGAAAACTTGATGGGAAGCCTATCCCCGACCCAAAGAGGGCGTTTAAGCCGTTCTTGGATGTAAAACCAAGGGAAGATGTGAGCCATAATCACAACTACCTGTACATATACATGCTTTTTCAACAAAAAAAAGAGGAAGAAAGAGAGAGAGACTCCAGTTGGCTTCCATATAAGTGATATGATTGCATTTTCTTTTTCTCATCTATACAACATTCTTTTTCTTCCCTTCATTTCTACTCAACCCATACAAGCATAGACAAGTCTTGAAATGGCAGGACCCTCAGCTCTTAAAATAAAAAAAATTTATGTTTTTTATGGATCTAATCTTAGGAAAGAAAAAGAGTTTATAGAATCCGCAAATAATCTTGGTCAGATACTAGCTGAGAGAAAGATTCATTGAGTATAGGGGGAGGCAGCCTTGGGTTAATGGGGAGTGTGTCAACAGCTGCATTCTTAGGTGGCAGTCAAGTTTTGGGGGTCGTCCCTAAACCTTTAGCAAAAGGGGACATCATTGGAAAAACAATTGGAGAGGAACTACAGGTCTTCACAATGTCTGATCGAATGAATATAATGTTTAACCATGTTGACGCCTTCATTGCCTTACCAGGTGGTCCGGGCACATTGGAAGAGATCTTTCATATTACCAGCTGTTACTGCTGAACAATTGATTGACCAACTACAATCTTTCATTCCTGTAATTGATCCCTCCATGAGTCGCATAAATTGGTCAACTAGGAAAGCCGCAAAAAGCTTAAATTGGATTTGAGCCTTCGTTTGTTAAACCTTGTGTCTTTTGGTTTTGTTAATAGCACATTATTTTGTTTTTTTATTTCTTATATTTGTTTAAATGTGTTTCAGGTTTGTCAATATTCGTTATTTTAGGTGATGTCTTCTATACTCTATCTTTCTATCTTAGAACATTGAGGACAATGTCTCGTTTTGGTTGGGGGGAGAGGATAGTAGTTGACATTAAAAAAAACAATTTACTAATTGTTTTTGCTATTATTAAAACCATTTGACAAAACTGTTATTACTAGATGGCAGAGTAAGGGAGAATTTTATTGACTCTTGAGACGTATCTTAGTAAACATTTTTCAATGGTTATTTGCAATATTCATAACAAGGTCTATCACATACTTCTCTTGAAATATTCAGGTTTACAAACTCTCATATTATTATTAATTGATTCTGCTCATATACTCATTTAACAATTATTCTTAAACCTTTATTTTCACATATGATTGTGGGTTGCACATTGGATTATTACATTATTTATGTTCTTTTGTTAAAGGTTGTCAACTAATGGAAAGGGATAGTATAATTTGCAAAAACAAAAAACAAAAACAGAAAAAAAATGATAATAAATGCAAATAAATAAATAAATAAAAATATAGATAAGTTTGGTTTCGTAGCCTCCCTAACCTAAGCAATCAAACCCGAAGGGGTGTTTTAACACCTAATACCCTAAAGTTAACTGACTTTGAAGCTATTAGCCCAATGCTTGTTACATGGGTTGAGGAGTAAAGCTTAAGGGAATCAAACATTGCACTATCTATATATCAGTATTTGCGTATTAGTATCTGCAACCCGAGTTACTAAGCTCGTAGGGGTGTCTCAACACCTAATGCCATTAGCTGAAAGCTCGTTACATGGGTTAAAGATGCATTGTGCTTTAAGTTATATGTGTATATATATTAAAAAAAAAAACAAGAAGAAGAAAAAGATAATAATCCTAACCCACATAAGTTAACCTTAAACATTAGAACAAAAATTTTGTTTTCTTCCAAGTAAAGCCCCATAACTATATATTGATATGTTGAGCACAAAAGAAATGTTTATTAATATCTTGTTTAAGAGGTATTTAGCAGATATATGAATTTAATGAGAGTTTGTTTATCTGGATAGATTAATAGAAGTTGAATGATGAATGTCTTGCTTTGTGGAATTTGCAAATTGTTTTTCTATTTTAACGCTTTAATTACTAGGGACTAGTAATAAGCTGGTCGGAAGGGTGTGATTAGTACTTAAAAGTGCATTTTTATCAAGGTTTTATATCATCATTTTGCACTTGAAGTATCAATAACTCCTTAACTAAAGCATGTTTTATAATAACATACCTAATAATATAAGATATCTTTAATTTATAGTAAATGTTCATCTTAAATGCAGGCCTATCAAATAAATGAAAGGATTGATTGATGAGTTTAAGTATTGAAATTGAAAGGACAAAGAGAGGGCCAAACTTAGAAAAGAGATGTTGGTGCAGTCCAAACTGGAACACTGTTCGGTAATTGGGTCATATCTCAAGTTCTAGATGTTCAAATAACCTCAAATATTTGGACAGATTTGGTAAGACATAGGCCTATAACTTTCATATGGAGCCCAAGATTTAAAAAGGTTGTTTTCAAGCCTAAATTATAGCAACAACAGAGAAGTTTGAATCTGTCCTGCAGCCTAGACACTGTTTAGTGTTCAGCCGATATCTCGAGTTCTAGAAGTCCAAATGACCTTAATTTTTTTCCCTGGAAAGTTAAGACAATTTCCTATAACTTTCATGAGGACAGTTAGTTCCAGTTCTGATGTTAGCGATGATGTTTTATTCAGACAAGAAGATAAGAATTTTCACCAAGTCAAGAGTTGGCCACCCACTCAACAATTAGTCATCAAATCAATAGTTCCAAATTTTGGCCTATAAAAGGAGGCATTTGCCATGCATTTAGGCATCTTGATTTTTCAGATCAAGATCATGATCTTTATTTCTTTCTTTATATTTTTTGTAATTCTTAAGTTTTGCTTTCATTACTATCTTGTTTATGCTTTTCATGTCCTTTTATTAATTAACTTGTATCTTATTTATCTTCTTATTTTGTTTATTTATGTTTCTCTTCTTCATTATGTTTAGCTAAGTTTATTATATCAAGGTGAAAATGTTATACTAATGGTGTAAGAATAAGTATGGTGTAAACTCAACATGGACCTTAATGTTTAATATTAACATGTCTTATCTTTTTATCTTACTAATTCTTAATACCTTGCTTGTTAAATGGTTAATCTAGATTTGTGTTGTATAATACTTGGTACAACAAATGCTTGCCCAACTGTATGGTATAACCTACACATATACTATGAAAGGAACTTGATTTGTTGTTAACATAAGTTAGCATCATGAATTCCTAATAATATTTAAAAGTTTGGTGTTACTTAAATAAGATAATTAATATGATCATGTTAACAATTTATAATGAGCTATTAATGACAAATCATCCGATTGGAACCTCCTTTGTTTGTGGTTTCCAATTGAATAATAAGAGATTATACTATACTTGTTTAAAATACCATTAGTGGATCCTCTAACCTTGACATTTGTTTTTATCATTGTTTAATCCTTACATTAATCTTCCATCTCAAAGTTCTCATCAACTTCTTCTTCTTACTATTCTTTATTATTATTATTATTATTATTATTATTATTAATGTCTATAATTTATATAATTAACCTCCCTGTGGTTCAACCCCGGTTTTGCTGGGTTATTTATTACGCCGACACTCCTGCACTTGGAAGAAGACATCAATTATTTGGTCGTGTCAGTAGGCCAGCTGTAGTCTCACACACACACTCTCTCTTTATTTATTTTGAAAAATCATGTGTATGTACAAATAGTTGTGATTGTGGCTCACATCTTCCCTTAGTTTTATGTCCAGAACGGCTTAAACGCCCTCTATGGGTCGGAGATTGGCTTTCCATCCAGTTTCTTAAAAACTGGCAAACATGGTCTTTTTTATTCAGATTCCCAAGACTAAGTCGAGCATGTTCTTTATGGAATTGTGGCCATAAATCATGAATTACATGATGCACATCTCCACTAGGATACGTCTCAAGAGTCAACAGAAGATTATCGAAAGACCCCTTACTCAAGCCATCCTTAATGAATTGTATTTTATTTTTATAGTTTATAGATATCATTCCTAAAGAACGACATGTCGCATTATAAGTTTATCTGGCATATTTGTGACAGACTTTCAGTTGTTTTGCATGACGTTTCTTTGCAAAAGTGCTTTTACCTGTTCCAAGCATGTATGAAATGAAAGAATATCTTTGCTTCAATTAGCCAATGAATATCTTCAGGAATTCCATGATTCATTAACAACCTTAATCTTGCACACCTAACATGATAAATTTTTGCAATCGTATTTGGAGGTAAAACGGGAAAATACTTTTTCAAATTTTCAAGAGTGGTGTCCATTTTCAAATGAGAATTGGAGAAGAGATTCAAAGAAAGGAGAAAGAGTAAAGAAGTGCACAAATATATACAGATATCAGTTATTATGAGAAACTAAAAGAACCAACTTAAGTCACAGAGTACCGTTATCCGCCATTTGACCGAGGTGAGAGAGATTAGCAAAACAAAAGTTACACCAAAACAAAAAACAAAACAATGTGAGAAAAAGAATCAATCTTTATATACAGGATCACTCAATTCAATAAAGTCATTTTCAATTGAAAAATGGTTAAAATAAACTTTCAAAAGAGTTTATCAACTTGTACTAACACATTCTCAACTATTCCTTTAGACACTTTTACAGATCTATCAGCAAGTAAAAGAGTTACAAAGGTTGGTTTTAACTCACCTAGATTGAGTGATACGGTTCAGCCCTGTGATACGACCCAAGTAAGGTCAGATTCGGATTTTGGCGTGAAAAGCGCAACAGTCCAGGTTTACGGCAACAGTCATAATTCTCAATCCGACCATTGGATCGGGCTAATATTTTATGTGGACTCTCCAGAAATATCTTACTACCTTGGGATAGAAATTCAGGTCAATCGGAGTTCGGGAGGGATCCGCAATACTGGTCAACGGAGGCTGTACGGATTTTGTTATTTACTTCCATTTGACTTGTGGGCTTCCTATTTTAAATGGTTAAGATTCTTTTCCTACAAGGATGTGGCAGCTCGTTTTGGGAATTTTCTAGTTCCACAAGGATCTTTAATGAGCTGCAATATAATCTACAAGTGTGGCAGTGATTCATTAATGTTTCAGAATCCTTTTCTTATAAGGATTCCGTATTCATCCTAGCTACACAAGGAAAGAAAGGCTGGTGGTATTTAATGACATATTAGTTATTTTTATTATTTTCTTTCATGTCTGGGCTTAATTAAAACTTTGTTTTGAGCTACGGTCCAAGGCTTGTTTGGATCGGGTTATGGGCTTTTCACTTTAGGGTAAGTCCACATAAGGGGTCCATTAGGGTTAACTTTTCAAGAACTATTTAAACTCATGTAGGCCAAAAATTCGGCAGCTTCGATGATTATTATTCTGAACTTTTCAGTTTTAACGTGTGAGAGTGATTCTTGCATTCTTCAGTTCTTGAACGACCTGAATCTGACTTATCGAAGATTAACTGGCTTCGTGGCGTCATTCTACTCCTTCCAATAGTGTTGGTGCCTTGGGGCAAGTTTCCATTGTGTCGCACTCCTATCAGATCTATTTCGGCTTTCCGGGATCAGATCTCAATCTTGATTATGGGTTGCGTGATCACGAGGTTCGCATCATTGAGACTTTGAAAGACTGAATATGGATGTAAATTCACACTAGCTCCAAGATCAAGTAAGGTTCTTTCAATTTTATGTTTTCCAATAAAGCAAGAAATTATAGGACAACTAGGGTCTTTATATTTCAAAACATTATTGTTATGAAATAATGTTCGCCTAAAAAGGCTTTTTTTTCACATTTAGTTTTCTCTTCACAGTGCACAGATCTTTCAAAAATTTAGCATAGGAAGAAACATGTTTAATAGCATCCAACAAAGGTATATTGATCCTTACTTGTTTGAAAGTTTCAAAGATTTCAGAGTTGTGATTGACTTTTCTTTGTTTGGTCATAGCATGAGGAAATAGAAGTGCTGGCGGGGAATCAACCTTTTCTTTGCAATGTTTAGGTTCAACCCCTTCCTTACCCTCAGAGATAGACTCATCATCTTTCTCACAAGGTTCAAGAGTGGGTTTTTCAATAACCTTGCCACTACGAAGAATGATGACTGATTTGACTTGATCCATGTGTTGGCTTCCAGAACTACATGCATTTGCATTGTATTGCCCATTTGGAATTTTTTTTTTGGTAAGCTGACTTATGTATTAAAAGAAAAAGATACAAAGAATATAATGGGCATACCCAAGATTTACAATGTGAACAGAAACGAAAACCAACAAATGGCTACGGGCTAGCCACATAACAAAACAAAAACTTAGACCATCTAGATATGCTAGGGGTACAAAAACAACCAGCTAAACATCAAATTAAGAGTCCATGTTATTGACCCTCCAAAGTCTTTGGATCCTTCTGTTTTCATCTGTTTGTTGAACATTCCTCATCAAAACAAGCTTATCGCGAATGATACATTCGATTTGATCAAAAACCAAATTCGAAGCTTTGGACACATCTGCAAAGATCCTTGCGTTCCGTTCTTGCCAGATACAATACACTGTAGCTGCAAAACCCAGTTTACGAGTAAAGTTGACGAAACTTTTTCCATGCCAAGAGACAGTGGCCAAACGAATCCATTCATCCAAGTTTTTTGTCATTCTTGGAATGTCGCATCTGTCACAAACATTCCACCATAATGCTTTCGTAAAGGAGCATTCAAAGAACAAGTGGTTGTGATCTTTATTATTGCGAAGACAGAGTGAGCACCTATTGGAACCATGAATACCAAACCGATGAAGTCTATCCTGCGTTGAGAGTTTCCGTTGGATAGCCACCCAGATAAGAAATGCATGTCTTGGGACAGCATTCTTGAACCACGCAATGTCATGCCAATCAACCATTTGACGATGAATTCTTAGTTGCTCCCACGCTACTTTGATCGAGAAACTCTGATTTGGCGAATCCAACCAAACAATCTCATCTTTTTGCCCATTAGGAGTAGAGGTGGAAGGAATAGCTTCTATAATGGGGTGCCAGCCAAGAGCGTGAGTGATAGGAATTCTCCATTCTAAGTTATTAATCAGCACGTTCACTCTCGCGTTATGTTCCATACCTGAATCATAAATGAATCTTTCACCGTAAGTATCAGCGAGCGGGCTGTGAGGATGCCAATTGTTAAACCATAGAGAGGTTGTCATTCCATCACCGATAATGTGCTTCATCTTCGGCCATGCTAAGGATCTGAGCTTTAGAATCTTTCCCCAAGCCCAAGAGCAGCTTCCTGGCGCATTGATTGTCCAGAAATTCCTACCTCGCAAGAGATTGGATCTGATCCAAGTAGACCAGATTGAGCCATCCGAGTCATTGCACAAGTTCCAAATGTGTTTCAACAAGGCAATCTTGTTCCATTCTGTTATCCTTTTTATGCCTAGCCCCCCCTCCTTTTTTGGAAGACATACCTGGTCCCAAGCCACTTTAGCCCTAGTAGTGCTCATATCTGAACCTGACCAAAGAAAGGATCTCATAATTTGCTCAATGTTTTTCACTACTTGCCCAGGTAATAGGAATAGAGATGCCCAATAGACCTGGATGGAGAATAAAACTGAGTTAATCAGTTGTACTCGCCCTGCGAAAGAGAGTGTTCTGCAGGTCCAATGTCGTACTTTAGCGGTAATTCGATCCACGAGGCCCTTACAATCAACAGCCTTTAGTCTGGATGAGATAAGAGGCACTCCCAAATATTTCATAGGAAGCTCCCCCTCTCTAAACCCAAGAATACTGATAATCTGTTCCCTCTCAGCACCTAACACACCGCTCAAGAAGATGTCACTTTTGTTTGGATTTGGATATAGACCTGATAGATCTTGAAACTCTGTGAGTGCATTTTTGATCATACGAACTGAGTGTACATCCCCTTTGCTGAATATCATCAAGTCGTCGGCAAAGCAAAGATGAGAAATTATGTCCTTCTTGCATCTCCAGTGGAACTTGAAGTTTTGATTGGCACTCATATTGCAGAACAGCCCTGAGAGGATTTCCATGCAAAGGACAAACAAATATGGAGATAATGGATCACCTTGTCTCAGCCCTCTACCCCCATGAAAGTAACCTGCAAGTTCACCGTTGACGTTGATTGAGAATTGACACGATGTAACACACACCATGATCCAATCAACCACTGTTCTAGGGAATCCCATTTTTATTAACGTAGCATCAATGAAATCCCACCGAACCGAGTCATAAGCCTTCATCAGATCTACTTTCATAGCACAACGAGCCAGACCCGTAGATTTATGATAGCCTTTCATTAGCTCCTGAGACAAAAGAATATTGTCGCTGATTCTCCGTCCAGAGGTAAAAGCTGTCTGATATGGACCTACTAAGGATGGCAAAACAACTTTCATTCTCCCAGCTAGAATCTTCGCGATGCATTTGTATACTGTATTGCAACAAGATATAGGACGAAAATCTGTCAACCTCGTAGGATTAGCAACTTTAGGGATAAGGGAAATGGATGTAGCATTCATTTCTTTAAGCATTCTACTAGTCTGAAAGAAGGAGCTCACAGCTTTGATTACATCTTCCCCCACTATATGCCACATTCTTTTGAAGAAACCTGCGTTGAAGCCATCCGGGCCAGGGGCTTTGTTGTTTTTCAAACTAAACATAGCATTCTTAATCTCCTCCCTTATTACTTCTTGTGCTAGTTCATGTTGTTGAGTCGAAGACAGTTTGCAGTTAATTGCCGATTGCATCACTTCCTCGTTCAAGACCCTAGGCATCTGATTCACTCCCAACACACGCTGGAAGTATGCAATTACTTCTGATTTGACTGCCTCGTGTCCTTCAACGACTTCCCCATCCTCCGTTGTAACGGAAGGAAGCTTATTTCTATTCTGTCTTCCATTTACTGATTTGTGGAAGTAGCTAGTATTCTGATCCCCCAAGCTAAGCCATTGTATCCTTGCCTTTTGTTTGAAAAAACTCTCTTCCGCCCTGACGGTAGAAGCATAGTTATGAACAGCATCTCTTTCGCGCATGCGTAAAGTTGGATTCTCAGGCGCTGTGTGCAGCTCCTGTTGAGCCTTATCCATTTGATCTTTTGCATCTTTGACTCTATCTGAGAAGTGAGTCTTATTGAAATGTTTAAGTTCCTGCTTTAGCTTCCTTAGTTTGCAACACAACTGATACATTGGACAACCCCCCGAATGCCCATTTGGATTTTGCTGTAGTTGAAATGGAAACTTACCTTTCTCTTGAAAACTAAGAGCAGACGTGAATTTTGCAAGAGCATCTTTAAAATCTGTCATGCTTTGAGCAAGTTGAGTGTTGATTGTCTCCTGCTTTTCAATGAATACATGCAATGTTTCCTCAAGATTTCTTTTAGAAGGGGGAGCTTAATGAGGTGCATATCCATGAGAATTTTGGAAATTATGATGCACTTGAAACGATGGCTGTGAAGTTTATGCATTGTTATTATCACTCTTCCAACTGAAATTTGGGTGATTTCTCCAACCAGGGTTATACATTTGTGAGTATAGGTTATGATTGGGCCTTTAGAAACTGTTTAAAGCATGAGCTTGTTCATGGAGGCATTCCCTAAAAGAAGGAAAAGTTGGACAATCATTTGTTGAGTGTTCATTGGTTTGATAGATTTGACATACAATTTTTTGAACAGATTTTATTTGACCTCTCCTTTTCAATTCTAGTGCCTCGACTTTTCTAGCTAAAGATGCAAACTTGGCTTAGAAGGTATGATCTTTCTTAAGGTTGTGCATACCTCCACTAGATGTACGAGGTTGGGTTTCACTTGGTGCCTCATAAGTACCTGTGGTGTTCTAATTTTGAGCATTTTCAGCTAGCAAGTCTAGGTACTCCATTGCTTCATTAGGGTCTTTATCTTCAAAAGTTCCATTGCACATCAATCCAACCATTTTCCTATATATAGGTGTTAACCCTTCATAAAAATATGAAACCAATCTCCATGTTTCAAAACCATGATGAGGGCAAGTATTAAGCAAGTCAAAATGATGATTTAAAACCTTGATAAAATTGTATTTTTAAGTACTAATCACTCCATGTAAAATTTCAGCCTGATTCAATAGTCGGATTGAAAATTATGATTGTTGTTGTGAAACTAGATAGTTGCGTATTTTACATCAAAATCTGAATCAAATTGTTATTTTGTTGCTCGGATCGTATCAATCAGAGTGTTGTACATAGAGATCTAGCTTGTTTCAAGATCATATGTGAATAGATAGAGCACACATTGTTGAACCTAAATGCCTCATTTCATTTGACATTGCAAAATTATTTTCTACTTGGTTAGAAGCTCTTAATTTAAAGATGGAGTTGAACATGGTAATTGTTCCTGTATTATTTTATGATGTAATAGTACTAGTGATTACTACTTTATCGTCTCTTTGGAGTTTGGAACTTGTGTTTTTTTTTTGTTTTGTTATTCTTTTATTTTTCATGGGAGAAAGAATCCTAAGCAAAACTTGTTTTGAAAATCTCTTTCTTACTTTCTCTAAACATAATCCAATTTGAAGGCACTAATTCTCTCCACTTTTTATCCATTTCTTCTTTATCTGTTATTTTCTTTCAAGACAGGGCTTCTGAATCTTCTCTCTCGCTCTAGATTATAGTGCGTTCTTGCTTGACTTAGGATATTTTCCATGTAACACCAATGTTATTTAGGAATTAATTAGAGTTGTCCCATCTTAAATACTTAGATTCTTGAGATGAATTTTATTATGTGGACCATCCCATATCATGAACATTTTTTGATGTGAACCTCTTGATCACATGGTCGTACAACCCATAATTAAGATTGAGATTTGATTCTGGAAAGCCGAAATAGGTCTGATAGGAGTGTGACACAATAAAAACCTGTGCCAAGGCACCACCACTATTGAAATGAAGTAGAATGACGCACGAAGCCAGTTAATCTTTGATAGGTCAGATTCAGTTCATTCAATAACTGAAGAATGCAATAATCACTCTCACATGTTAAAACTAAAAAATTCAGAAGTAATATTCATTAATGGCTTAAACAATAGCCAAATATCCTAAATATGTTGATAATATACTGGCAGGAACTAAATCAATAGAAACAAAACAAGTTTTGAAAGCTAACGCAAAACAGACTCGTTACGGCAAGATAAAACCTGATTCTGGAACCTAAAGAAAGCTATATCTAAATGACCTCAAATTTAATTTAATTTCCTATTAGGACCCCAATAAATAGAATATAAATTTTAAGCTGATTTCGAGTTGATTTGATATATAGACGCGAAACGACCCTTTTAAAACCCGAATTTAGAATCTAGGCCCAACAATGTCCAAATGACTTGAAACTTGACATTTAGTGCGCTTTCACACTAAATAGCCAAAATATCAATTTTTAGTTAATTATGATAAGTTTTGATATGTTGTCACAGAATAGATGTATTAGAGAATTATCTTAACCTAAATAACGTTTTCTGATTGCTTCCTCTCTCTCTCTCTCTTTTTTATGTTAATTAGAATAGAAAAAACCATAGAATAACAAGACACAAAAAAGAAAACAGATACTAACCCGAAGCAAAAAGAAAACAGATGAAGAGAAACTGACGCAAAACAAATAGATAACAAAAACAAGAAGGATTTAACCTGATTTCAGAGCCTAGCTCTGATACCAACTGATGTGAACCTCTTGATCATGTGGTCAAGCAACCCCCAACAAAGATGATAGTTCCCCAAGAAAGCCGAGAATCATGTTAGAGAAGTGTGACACAATGTGATGTGAACCTCGTGATCCCGTGGTCACCCAACACACATGCAAAGACACCAATTCCCGGAAAGCCAAGTAAATCAAGTTTGATAGGAGTGTGTATGTAGGCACCAACACTATTAGAAATGGAAACCCCTACCCAACGAATATTGATTTGCAAACGAGAAGTATAAGGATGAAGCCACCATGTCAGTTGTTCTTCGATAAGTTATTTTTCAGTACTTTAGAGACCCAAGGAAGAGAGACTATCCCACCAACACACAACAAGTGCGGAAAACAAGAAGGTTCAGTAATATGAATTTTCTAACTTACATGTCTGGTTATGTCTTTATTTGTACTGATTCTAGACTGAAACAAACCCTAATAGACCCCCTTTTAAGTGAACTTATATGAGGCCCACTTACAATTGACTCAAATAAGTAATAATAACCCAAAGACTAATAAGAAAATAATAAAAATTCAAAAATTATTATCCTAGATATTCTAGAATCAAATTTGTCACCCTTAAAAGGTTCCAAATAGACTAGGAAATTTGATATGAAGATAGAATTAATTCTGAAGTCTTCTTTCCTTGTTGTAGCTAGGATGAATAAGGAATTCTTGTAAGAAAAGAATTCTGAAATATTTATGAATCCTTGGCACATTTGAAAACTATGTTGTAGCCCATTAAAGATCTTAGTAGAACTAATAGATTCCTGAAATAAGCTGCCACATCCTTGTAGGAAAAGAATCCTAGCAAAATAGGAAGTTCACAGGTCAAAAGAAAGTAACAAAATTCATACAGCCTTTGTTGACCAGTATTGCGATGTCTTCTTGAACTCCGATTAACTTGAAATTTTATCCAAGATAGAACAACATGTCAGGAGATTCCACGTAAAATCAGCCCAATCCAATAGGTGGATTGGGAATTATGATTGTTGTTGTGAAACTAGACAGTTGTGCATTTTACGTTATAATCCGAATCTGATTATTTTTCCATTGCCTGGATCATATCACAATAAAAACCTGTTCCAAGGCACCAATACTATTAGAAATGAAACTAATGACGCCACAAGGTATGTTATACCTTGATAAGTCAGGTTTGATTTTTGTCTTAGCAAAGATAATGTGTTGCATCACGCAAAACACAAGTTTATTTCATAAATTCATCGTCCTCTGCTTTTCAACATACAAAAAACTAATATAATGTTTCAAATAACCCTAATGGATCCCATATCTGGGCTGATTTGAGTCCACTTAAAAAATTCACCCAAATAATTAATAATAAACCAAAAACTAAGAAGAAAATAATAAAAATTCAAAATTAATATCTTAGATATAGATTTGCCACCCATAAGAAGTTTCAAATAGACTAGAAAATCTAATATAAATGTAGAATTGATTTTGAAGTCTTCTTTCCTTGTTGTGTTTAGTTTCCTTGTTTTACATGGACAATTAATGAAGAAAATCTCCCTATTTTATACTTGTCAATTTAGTTTTCCTTATAAACTAGGAGAATCATTAATTAATCCTTCATAGTTTAGAAAATCAGATCCAGCCCTCCTAGCGTTCTTTGTTGACTAGGAAACTTCCTCTTTTTTTGATAAATATTCTCCTAAATAATAGGTAAATTAATGAACAAAATTTCCTTTAATTTTAGAAAATTATTTTGCTGATTTAAATCCTTGTAGAATTAAAAAATCAATCTCAAACAAATCTGATTTGATCTGATCCTAACATCTTAATTAACCCAAGCCAACTTTCAATTCCATGTGGCCCAAACCCATGTTCATTAATAGGGACCAAAGCATACTCAAAATACACTCCAAATAAACTTTCTTTGATACCTAAAAATATCTCATGCATAGCCTGTCATGATCTGGCCGAATGACCCACCAAAAGAATTAGGTCGAACCCATCTTCCATAAGAACTTCAATTTGATCAAATGCATCCCTAAATAAAGACCCATCATGAAAAGCCAAAGATTGAACCATATACTGAACCGTATCAGCAACCAATCTCAAATATATAATTAAATACTTTTTTTTTTGGTAAGCTGACTTATGTATTAAAAAAAAATGATACAAAGAATATAATGGGCATACCCAAGATTTACAATGTGAACAAAAACGAAACCAACAAATGGCTACAGGCTAGCCACATAACAAAACAAAAACTTAGACCAACTAGATATGCTAGAGGTACAAAAACAACCAGCTAAACATCAAATTAAGAGTCCATGTTGTTGACCCTCCAAAGTCTTTGGATCCTTATGTTTTCATCTGTTTGTTGAACGTTCCTCATCAAAACAAGCTTATCACGAATGATACATTTGATTTGATCAAAAACCACATTCGAAGTTTTGGACACATCTGCAAAGATCCTTGCGTTCCGTTCTTGCCAGATACAATACACTGTAGCTGCGAAACCCAGTTTACGAGAAAAGTTGACGAAACTTTTGCCATGCCAAGTGACAGTGGCCCATCGAATCCATTCATCCAAGCTTTTTGTCATTCTTGGAATGTCGCATCTGTCACAAACATTCCACCATAATGCTTTCGTATAGGAGCATTCAAAGAACAAGTGGTTGTGATCATCATTGTTGCGGAGACAGAGTGAGCACCTATTGGGACCATGTATACCAAACCGATGAAGTCTATCCTGCGTTGAGAGTTTCCGTTGGATAGCCACCCATAGAAGAAATGCATGTCTTGGGACAACATTCTTGAACCACACAATGTCATGCCAATCAACCATTTGACGATGAATTCTTAGTTGCTCCCATGCTATTTTGACTGAGAAACTCTGATTTGGCGAATCCAACCAAACAATCTCATCTTTTTGCCCCTTAGGAGTAGAGGTGGAAGGAATAGCTTCTATAATGGGGTGCCAGCCAAGAGCATGAGTGATAGGAATTCTCCATTCTAAGTTATTAATCAGCACGTTCACTCTCGTGTTATGTTCCATACCTGAATCATAGATGAATCTTTCACCGTAAGTATCAGCGAGCGGGCTGTGAGGATGCCAATTGTCAAACCATAGAGAGGTTGTCATTCCATCTCCGATGATGTCCTTCATCTTCGGCCATGCTAAGGATCTCAGCTTTAGAATCTTTCCCCAAGCCCAAGAGCAGCTTCCTGGCGCCTTGATTGTCCAGAAATTCCTACCTCGCAAGAGATTGGATCTGATCCAAGTAGACCAGATTGAGCCATTCGAGTCATTGCACAAGTTCCAAATGTGTTTCAACAAGGCAATCTTGTTCCATTCTGTTATTCTTTTTATGCCGAGCCCCCCTTCCTTTTTTGGAAGACATACCTGATCCCAAGCCACTTTAGCCCTAGTAGTGCTCATATCTGAACCTGATCAAAGAAAGGATCTCATAATTTGCTCAACATTTTTCACTACTTGCCCAGGTAATAGGAATAGAGATGCCCAATAGACCTGGATAGAGAATAAAACTGAGTTAATCAGTTGTACTCGCCCTGCGAAAGAGAGTGTTCTACAGGTCCAATGTCATACTTTAGCGGTAATTCGATCCACGAGGCCCTTACAATCAACAACCTTTAGTCTGGACGAGATAAGAGGCACTCCCAAATATTTCATAGGAAGCTCCCCCTCTCTAAACCCAAGAATACTGATAATCTGTTCCTTCTCAGCACCTAACACACCACTCAAGAAGATGTCACTTTTGTTTGGATTTGGATATAGACCTGATAGATCTTGAAACTCTGTGAGTACATTTTTGATCATACGAATTGAGTGTACATCCCCTTTGCTGAATATCATCAAATCGTCGGCAAAGCAAAGATGAGAAATTCTGTCCTTCTTGCATCTCCAGTGAAACTTGAAGTTTTGATTGGCACTCATACTGCAGAACAGTCCTGACAGGATTTCCATGCATAGGACAAACAAATATGGGGATAATGGATCACCTTGTCTCAGCCCTCTCCCCCCTTGAAAGTGGCTCTGCAAGTTCACCGTTGACGTTGATTGAGAATTGACATGATGTAACACAAACCATGATCCAATCAATGACTGTTCTAGGGAATCCCATTTTTATTAACGTAGCATCAACAAAATCCCACCGAACCGAGTCATAAGCCTTCATCAGATCTACTTTCATAGCACAATGAGCAGGACCTGTAGATTTATAATAGCCTTTCATTAGCTCTTGAGACAAAAGAATATTGTCGTTGATTCTCCGTCCAGAGATAAAAGTTGTCTGATGCGGACCTACTAAGGATGGCAAAACAACTTTTATTCTCGCAGCTAGAATCTTCACGATGCATTTGTATACTGTATTGCAGCAAGATATAGGATGAAAATCTGTCAACCTCGTAGGATTAGCAACTTTAGGGATAAGGAAAATGGATGTAACATTCATTTCTTTAAGCATTCTACGA
The DNA here is from genome assembly GCA_018804465.1 of Populus tomentosa. Lineage (NCBI taxonomy): Eukaryota > Viridiplantae > Streptophyta > Magnoliopsida > Malpighiales > Salicaceae > Populus > Populus tomentosa. The sequence continues at coordinate 5,590,392 of CM032003.1, read as the reverse complement.
GTCTGAAAGAAGGAGCTAACAGCTTTGATTACATCTTCCCCCACTATATGCCACATTCTTTTGAAGAAACCTGCGTTGAAGCCATCCGGGCCAGGGGCTTTGTTGTTTTTCAAACTAAACATAGCATTCTTAATCTCCTCCCTTGTTACTTCTTGTGCTAGTTCATGCTGTTGAGTCGAAGACAGTTTGCAGTTAATTGCCGATTGCATCACTTCCTCGTTCAAGACCCTAGGCATCTGATTCACTCCCAACACACGCTGGAAGTATGCAATTACTTCTGATTTGACTGCCTCGTGTCCTTCAACGACTTCCCTATCCTTCCTTGTAACGGAGAGAAGCTTATTTCTATTCTGTCTTCCATTTACTGATTTGTGGAAGTAGCTAGTATTCTGATCCCCCAAGCTAAGCCATTGTATCCTTGCCTTTTGTTTGAAAAAACTCTCTTCCGCCCTGACGGTAGAAGCATAGTTACGAACAACATCTCTTTCTCGCATGCGTAAAGTTGGATTCTCAAGCGCTGTATGCAGCTCCTGTTGAGCCTTATCCATTTGATCTTTTGCATCTTTGACTCTATCTGATATATTGGAGAAGTGAGTCTTATTGAAATGTTTAAGTTCCTGCTTTAGCTTTCTTAGTTTGCAACACAACTGATACATTGGACAACCCCCCGAATGCTGATCCCATACTTTCTTCACTAAGGGCATGAACTCGTCATGATCCATCCACATATCAAAGAATCTGAATGGTTTCTTTATGTTCTGAACATTGCCAGTAACCTTTACTACCATGGGAGAATGATCTGAAATACCAGCAGGTAAGAATCTCGCTTCCGACAATGGGAAGTGCAGATTCCACTTCTCATTCACAAGCACTCTATCTAGCTTCCACATAATTAGATTCTCAATACATTGGTTCGTCCATGTATAATGCATACCAGAATACCGAAGATCATCCACTTTCGCATCTCGAATACATGTTTCCAACCTGTCCATCTGACCATCCCACGTAGTAGACCCTCCTGACCTTTCTGACGGGTTGCGAATAGCATTAAAGTCACCCATAAGAATCCATGGGGTTGACTCCCATGCATCACTATGACTCACTATATCAGACCATAATGTCTCACGTAAGGATGCATTATTGTCTCCATAAATGATTGAAGTATTAAAACAGATATTGGTAGCTAATATAGTGATAGAAACATGGATAGCCTGGTCTGACATACCGCAGACATCCACCTTCACCACATCAGCATTCCAACAAACCCAAATACGACCATGGGAAGAGAAATCATAATTGTACAAGAAGGACCAATTACGCAGAAGAAGATCAGAAATATTATCTTTATTCTTTTCTCTAACCCGAGTTTCAACCAAACCAAAAAAAACCATCCTCTCTTAATGGATTAGCCGACGCAATTCTGAATGCTTTATGGGGTCATTCAAACCTCTAACATTCCAACATCCAATCATCATAATAAAATAGAGAGGAGTACAAACAGCAACATAAAGGTTACCTTGACCTGCCACCCCGCGGGGAACCAGATTTCTTATTCACCTTTGAACCCTTTTTCTTTTTCTCCAGAGAGTCTCCAGCCTTAATAGTTGACTGATTAACAGTTTTCCCATCGGTGGAGTTCGGAGTTTGTGGACTTGTCGGAATCATTGACGTCGGCTCCTTCTCATTCTGTTCTCCATTTATATCACCTCCCATTGCTGCAACATCAACATTCAGCTCATGACTAATAGTAGAGAGAACCTGGTTCACGGTCGCACAAGCATCTGTATTGGAGACATGTACATGTAGCCCCTTCCTCCTGCTCCATGTCTCTCAAAACATGAGGAGAGGTGGGAGTTTTGTCTTCACGGCAACCAGCATTGCACACATCTGATGTCGCATGATCATTACAATCAGACGTATGTATCTCAGATGTTGAGCAACCATTCTCATTCTCACTCTTATGCACTTTAGATGCACACAGACCATTCTCACCACTTACAGAACCTTTATTTCGTTTAACAACTACCTGCCATTGAAACTGATTCTATTTGTTATCCGCAGATTTAGAGATCACAGCTCCTACTTTCCTCGCACCCTCTGCCACCGCTGTAGGATGAGCAACTTTATTAGCAGTACATATCGCTGTGGTGTGTCCAAAGATGTTGCAGTTATTGCACCTTGGCGGTATCCATTCATAATCAGCTGAGATTGTTACAAGGAATTCAAGGATGAACCTTATTTATATAATTAAATACTTATTATAAGGAATTCAAGGATGAACCTAAACCGCTTACCAAAAAAAAAAAAGGATGAGCCTAAACCGTATCATTTTTGCTATGCTTTGTTCATTAATTATGAGATGGACCTTTATGTTGTTTTGTAGCTTTGTAGAGTCTTCTCAATCTTTGAAGCTGAGATAAGGATGGAATAATCATACTCCTTAATTTGTGTGTTCAATATCACTTGAAGGAACACATGTTTTGTAATCAATGTCTTAACACGGTTGAGATAAAAATTATTATCAGTAGATATTACATAAAACTGATATCCAAGTTAGAGAAAAGATAATAATTTTCCTTTGACTCTCTCTCTGTTTTTTTTTACTTTAGTTTTATACTTATCTCTATGATGATGATGATGATATTTTGCAGAAGAGGTTAGATTAACGGTGGTAGAACTAAGCAAGCTTCCTTTAAATTGTCTTCTTAATAGTGTGTAGCTAAAACATTATCAACAAAACTTACTGTTTATTGTGGTGTAAGAACAAAAACAATTATTGAAATACCGGAGCCACTTTCACAAGAGAGTGAAGATACACAGATATTACTTCCCATCATTTCTGATAAATGTCTCTTGTTTCATCTTGTTCTCATAGCAAAATAATTCAGACCTCGAACTACATACATCTTTCAATTTTCCATGTCTCTTTAGTTTATCAACACTTTGATTCTTTTCTATCAGCAAGTAGCTTTCTGGTTTTTGTTCAAGCAAGTCGGCCATTTAACTCTCTTTGCTGTCATCCGCTTTCTTGATTAGAGTCATGCTTAGTTCTCTTTCCATAAGACCTATATGCGTTCTCCTGCTTAATTAACAACAAAATAGCACATTAGAAATCAGATGGTTCAACTAACGCATGCTATGGCTTAATACGGAGAATGAGCAGTAAAACGAATCCTCTGTAGTTGATTAAGTGATTGTGGGTGATGAAGTTGAACTTCTCAAGTTTCATGACCTGTATTATTTTTTGTTGCATCAAAAGGTCCCTTAATTTGTCCTCCTTATTCCTCCAAATGTTGCCACTATTTGTCGTCCAGCCTAGCACCTTAATCCCAAACAACCGAGTTTTAAAAAGTTGAAAATGCATCAGCTTTTGGTCTCTATATGATGATTCAATATTGACCAACCTGAGTAGCATTTGGCATCCTTCCCTGTGAAGTTGACAGAGGGTGTGAAAGGGGACTGCGACTACGACCTCTGCTGTTGACTTCTCGGCTCTGGTGATTATCTTTGCTTCTTTGCTGCTCCGTGTTCATTCCTAGGTCTCTCAACCGGTTAAGCTCTGGCACTATAACCGTGGCAAGACTTGGCCTGTCTTTCTTCCTTAATTCAGCACACTTCAATGCCAGTGCAGCAAATCCTAACGCCTCTTCCACAGGCCAGTCTGATACTGTTTGGTCAAGCATGTCTGCAAATTTTCCTCTTTCAATGGCCCTCCCCACCTGATGAGCAAGACCCATCGGAGGCTTGGCTGTGATGATTTGGAGAAACATTATTCCCAACGAGTATATGTCTGATCTTGTAGTTAACATTCCTGTTTGTTGATACTCGGGATCTATATAACAAAACGTTCCTGCAGCAGAGGTCATGTGGTATTGTGTGACACTATCAGCTACAGAAAGAGGGACTAACCGAGCGAGGCCAACATCACTAATTTTGCACACATAGTTGCTGTCCAAAAGAATGTTTGCTGGTTTAAGGTCCCGATGGACGAGGGGCTCTGGCTTTGCTTGGTGGAGGAACAGAAGTGCGGTCGCAATCTCAGCAGCTATTTTGAATCGTATGCCCCATGGAATTGGAGGGGTGTTGTGTTTTTGAAGTAGCCTGTCTTCCAAGCTTCCGTTGTCCATGTATTCATATACCAAGATTCCATACTCAGGGCAGGCACCAAGAAGAAGGACCATGTGTGGGTGTCTAATGCAGCTGAGAACCTCAACCTATGAAAGATCAAATTGCTAAGAATGCTAAAACAGTCATGGATTTATTCAACTTCAAACTTAAACAGTTGTTAGACTTGTCACTAATGGTTAATGGTTTTACGGGAAAAACAAGCTCACTATTTAAAGATGAATAGCTTGATTAGATTGTGCAAAAATCACATTTACAATCCTGACAAAATTATTTTGGTACCGTACCTCCTGTTGGAACTGCTTCTTTCCCTGAGCAGCATCCGGTCTTAAAGCCTTGATTGCAACTGGGGTATGATCAAGTTTGCCTTTATACACAGGTCCATATCCTCCTTCACCAATTTTATTTGATGGTGAGAATTTATCCGTGGCTTCTTCAATCTCTTCGATTGTGTATCTTCTGTACCGCACGTCATTATGTGCCAAAGCATTTAAAGCACGATTCTTCTCCTCTGTCTCTCGCTCAGCTTTCTTCTCTGCATGTTTTCTTTTCTGTCCTTCCAACTCTGCTAGTTTCTGTGATTTCTCAGCTGCTTCAATGGCAACTTTGCACTTAGCCTTCTCCAACTCTGCCACGGCAAGGGCTGCCTCTCCTGCGAGCTTGGCTTCCTCAAATTTACGAACCTCGTCAATCTTCCATTGATTAAGTTCACTAGCCTGGATTCAGAGCATTCAGAATTAAACCATTTGAGCCAATTCAAAAGACATAACATTTGTTAATGGTGCATTTAGTTTTGGTGTCTCATATCATTTTCTTTATAATTTATCAATTAAGTTCTTTCCAGGTATTCAGTAGCCAACTGAGTCTGAAAACTGCTGAATGTTCGAAGGCAGGATTAAGATCAATGATAGCTAAGTTCTTTCGAGTTTTTGGAGCATCAAACGATGGTATAAACTACCCTCTGTTTGGCTGAGAGTGCTTCTTTGCAAGCTGTGCTATACATTTCCATGGTCTGCTTCAACTCAAGCCTCAGCCTTCTCATCTCAACTTCTAAATGGTCCTGCAATGCATAATCCAACGATACTACGATTATTGATATCCATTTTTGATAATGCAGCAATTCTTATTGCATATACAAAAAGTTCATCCTAAAGAAACCTACTGGTATCAACTGAACACCACTTTGCACTTACCGCATTTGACTCATTCAGATTAGAGGCTGAAGCAACAGAGAAATCTGAACTTTGGGCTGAGCTGTCCATGATTGATGTTGCGAATAATCCTGAAAATTCAGATCCATCAGATGTAGAAACACGGGAAGTTGATGGTCTTCCGCAAGACGACGGAAGGTAAGTGCTGTCCATAGGGAAATTAGAGACGAAATTTCTGCCTCTCTCAGGTTGTGATCCTCTCATGGGATCATTGACCTTGTCCAAAGGAAATCCACCTGCTTCGGCACTTCTCCGCCCTCCTTTCTCGGACTGTGCCCTAGTTTAAGGGGGGAAAAGAGAAACATTAAACCATGCATTCATTAGCAAGAAATGAAATGTGCAGCGAAAGTCTTACCTAACTCCATCCAAATCTAGTTCAGCATTATCCTGTAGACTTTGAGATGGAATTACTGGCATGGATGCTGTCTTCTGTGGGCCATTATAAGTAGGCGTCCGTTGTGCTTTTTGGGTGGAGAGGATCTTTCCCTTGGTGATTACATAAACAGAACAAAAATCTGGGGCAATTTTCATAAAGCTAGTTGGCACATCTTGGATTTTGAATTTCCTGGGCACTCATAACATGAGATATCTTAGTACTGGACATGATAATTTTAATTTCTCAACAACTTTCTATAAACCAAAGATTTTTCTAGTTCAATATTTTGAGAGAGGGACCTTGTAAGAACATTTCTTCCTGATGCACCAAACACAATATTTCCAATTAAATTGATGTTGATGTAGTCCGCAACTGCCCGAGCAACATCAATGTCATCAAGCACAACCTCCTTCAAACGAACCTGAATTTGGCAATGCAATATGGTGTTATAATTTCCATTTTAATGTAGTTATCTTAACCATACAATGCTGGATTCTACATGTATGGCATGAACTTTACTTACCCCTTTACGGGCGCAATATCCACGGTAGGGAGTGAAAAGCTGATGCGCCTCATCAGCATCATCACCATCCTGACCATTAGCAACTTCTGGATGAATCTCAACAGATAAAACAAAATAATCAGAGAAAAACAATACCAAAAACCTGCACTCATTTCTAAAATGAGAAATGAAAGAGGCCTACGATATTGATGGTTTTTGTGCTTGACATGAATTAGGACAAGAACCGAGTTATTGCTTGCGAGATTATCAACAGCCCAGCGAACAGCATGCTGGCTGTTCTTATCTTTGTCGATGGCTACAGAAGTGGCGTTGAAGAGGGAATCAGCAGTGGCATTGGAAGCCATTTAGGAATGTTGATGCCACTCGAATTAGATATTATATAATATAATAATTACGAAAAATCGGAGTCAGGATCTCCAATACCACCACAGGTTAAGTCTGGCTAAAGAAGAATAAAACAGAAAAGAGATTGAAGGCAGGAAGAAACTAATCCTTAACTTGTCTTTATTTTCCTGTCTAGATGGAATTGAAAACCCATGAAACCTATCAAACTGACAGGGGGGCAACAAACTTTAAGTTTCTTGCCTGTTTTGGGCAATTTTGACCAGGACTTTCTGTCTGGACTTGTAGACAACTAGGTTGAGACTTGAGATAAACCTATTTATGCTTCGAATAGTAAATACTTTGTCTGGCTATGTTGGAAACTTGACTTGCGTTAAACCAAAGGGCCAACACTTTTCTTAATTGTTTTTATATAGAAATTAATTAAAACAATTAGATACTTCATAGCCATTAATTTCGGTGATATCTTTTTATTAAAACAATTAGCACGTTAACATCAAAATTCAGGCGGAATAGCACAATTTAAAAAAGTTTTGGCAAAATGATATAGTTTAAGCTTGTTTGATTTTAAAATCACAATATATACTAAATGTTGTTATTCTCAAGCGCGACAACCACCATGTTAAAATAACAACTACCTAACATTTCATGCTTCTTAAGCACAACATGTCATGAAATATAGCTTCTTCCTTAGCTCACAAAACACGAATGCACTACCCCTCTCTCTTTACAAACCGACATCCACAACCCCTCTTTCTAAAAAAACAATGAATTATTTGTTTTTTTGTTCTTAAAACACCCAAAACTTGAATTCATCTTAGTCTTATAGGACGTTTTCCTCTTCAAAAATAATCGTTGTCACCGTTGCCACCACTTCTTAGTCCGACAAGAAAGTCAAACATACTACATTTCTATTAATTATGTGAGTTTTATATTTAATTTATGATGGGTTTAGTTTAAATTAGATTATTGTTTAGGGTTTAAGTCAAATTTAGGGTATTTTGAATTATCAAAAATTTGGCCTATGAATGTTATCAATTAGAATTGATTTGATGTAGTTGAGCATGAAAGTAAAATCAATTAGGTTGAATTTTAATGAATTATAAGTTGTGTTGGATTTTGTGTGAATCTGTTTGAATTATCGAATTTAGAATTTTGTGTGAATTTGTTTCAAAATTTTGAGAATTTGTTTGAATTTGCCATGAATTTAGGTAGTTAGGGTTGATTTCATTCAATTTAGTTTAAATTATATCTAATTGACCGCAATTAATACTTTTTTTTACATAATGTATTATAACATTTTATGTTATGTCATTATGGTGGTATTATTATTCTTGATGTAAATAGTAGTATCACATACAATGATGGGAGCAGTGTGTTGTTAAATACTAATTTAGGTATGTCATATGCGGAAATGAAAAAAAAAAACTATATGTCATGGACTTGATTGAAATTATAATGATATTGAAGTTGATATAACTTGGAGGTGTCAAGTTAAAGAACATTAGCATTATCATGTACTAATTGTGTGTGATGATAGTTTAAAGATAATTATGAATCTTTTATTCAAAATAGATTGAACATGATGGTATTGCATGTGGGTAGTCGACCAATTTATTTGTTTGTCCCGACTTATGGTCGAATAAATATAAGAGCATCACAATTCATCGGTCCTTCAAGGTTAATTAGTAGAGGGCAAAATACTATAGGTTAGTTGGATGATTTGCTATAGAAGAGTGATGATACAATATTTAACAATCCATTTGTTGATTAACATATATATGATTATTCTAAGCCTGTGACAATGAGGATGATGAGATATTGTATATGAATATGACAATTGATGTTGTTGATAATGTTGATGATGAAATAATATCTCTTGTACTTTAATTTAGAGATGCTTTTGGGTCTACATTTATTATTTGCCATGCTTTAGCATCTTGTTATAGACATTTTACTAGGAGGTTTTGATTTAGAGGTTGGACAAACATTCAACAGTAAAAGTGATTTAGTTAATACAGTTAAACGATATCACATTTCACATTCGATTGAATATCAAATTTAACAATCAACCTTGATCTTTATTCAATTACAATGTGTGTAAGCACCAAAATATCTATAGTATTTATATAAAGGATACCATAAAAGATTAGATTTATTTGAGATAAAAAAAGTTAAAAGGACCACACATATGTACGTTGACCTTTGTCCAAAAGAACTATCACTAACTCGATACAAATTTTATTGTTAATTTAATTTTAACTCTTGTAATGAATAACCTTTTTATGATGGTTATGAACATTCAAGATAAAATAAAATTGTATTACAAGTATAAAATCTTATATGACAAGGTATAGGTTACAAAGCAGAAACTGTTTGAGCATCTTTTTGGTTCATATGAGGAGTCGTTTGAAAAGTTACCAAGATTATTGTTGGCAATAAAAGAATCAAATCCTAGAATGGTTATTGCCTAGAAGCACAAAAAAAATCTTCATGATAGTACAATGGTATTTGGGAGAATTCTTTGGTCATTTGGACCTTATATTGAAGGGTTCAAGACTTGTATCTAATATAATCAATATTGATGGCACATATTTGTATGGGTGATATGATGAAAAATTATTGATTACATATGCTTTTGATCAATATTTCCTTTGGCTTTTGTACTTGTTAATAAAGAAAATAATTATAATTAGAGATGACTTTCATTTGGGTTACAAATATACATTACTGGTGAATGAACATGCATTTTGTATTATATTAGATAGACATGCATGCATTAAAAATGGGAAAGTAGAACATGAACCTCTAAGATACAATTAGTGTTATACCTAATATTTTTTTAGCAACTTCAATAATGAATTCGAAGACATACAAAGAAAGATTTGATAAGAAAATGTTCTAAATCTTCAAGGTGTAAATTTGATTTGTGGTATGAGAAAAATGCAAGTTAGATTTGGCATATCAAGAATGGTTTGAGCGAAAACCAAAAGAAAAATAGGTATTTTGTTTATGGTAGTCATTGGTATGATAATATGACAACAAATCTATCGAAATCATTTAATCATGTTCTGAAATGTGCTCATGCAATACTTTTTTTTGCTTTAGTGTAATTGACACTCTACAAATGTAATAGTTATTGGGTCAAATGTAGACGTAAATCAAATGACTTTATTCAACGTGGAATAATATGACCGTTGACTATTCAAGTTAAATTAAAAATTAGGAGGGATAGATTAAGAGATTAAACTAAAATATTGTTCGATGTTGAATAACACGTTTTCCATATCAACACCCTAATAAAACTAGGTGTTGTCAAAGAAGTCAGATTGAATGACTGGACTTGTATGTGTGATAAATAGTAGACATTATTTCATCAATGTTCACATGTTCTTGTATGTGGCGCTAAGAATGACTTAGACTTTACATGGTTTATTGATGATTATTACACTATGTAGAGCTATAGATCATCATATGGCTTGGCATTCTATTTTTAACCAAACAAGTTAGAATGAAGTGATTACACTGGACTTCAATTAGAAGCAGACTCATCTAGATGAAAACTTGAGTGTGGTCGATGAATTTATACTTGTTTGCACAATGAGATGGATGCAAAAGAAAGGGCATGTACATTATAGATATGTTATATGCAATGAGACAAGACATTAAAAAAAAAAAATCATGTCCAATAACATATATTTGTTGATACATTTATAACATATTTTGTTATTGCTTTAAACATCATGATGCTTTTGTTGTTTAATAATAATATTAAACTAATAGAATTTCATATTACACTCAGGTATTATTACATAAGATGTCATACATGTGAGGTGACATATCTTCTTTTTCTCATAAAGGACATAAATATTGTTGCTGCCTAATTTTTTACCCATGTTTTTGATAAATTTTCAGAAAAAAATAAAATAGAAAAAAAAAGCAACGAAACCCCCAAAAAATGCATTCTTAATATATTTGCATTGTTTTTAGCATTTTCAATGACATCTCAAAAGAATTTAAATTTTCAAAGGTATTTTGAACGCGTTCAACTTTTAACGTGTAAATTTTACAATCACTAATTTTTCTTATTGAGTTGACATTGATATGGCTTGTATTTTTTTTTAAATCAAAATATAAAAAAAAATCAAAATTTGCAAAAAAAAAAAGAAAAGAAAAGGAAAAAGTTGAGGGACCGGTTTGGAAATCTAGCAACATTTTACCTATAAATACCGAGAAAAAATTTATAGGAAAAGGGGGGAGACAATTTAGAGAAAATAATTTAGGGCAAACAAAAGAAACCCTAACCTTATCCTTTCTATCAAAAGAGCCGCAACCCCCCCTTCCCTTGAAAAAAACCTAAACTGACCGCCACCTGCTCTTCCCTACACATGCCCGGACACAGGCCTCTCTTCCCCTGTCTCAGCCGACTTAGAGCATCCGACCAAGACCAAAGAGAAGCCTTCGCTCCCCCCTTCTCTTTGACAGAACAGAATCCCCTCACTCTCTCATCTCCATCGCCAGGTCTCTCCTCCATTTGGCCCCCAGCGGCAGCCGAACAACAGTAGCCATCAACCATTTCATTACTTTCAACCAGCCTTTCCCAGCCACAACACCAACAGACCACTACCCGGCCTCTCTTCCCCAGATCTGACAGACCCCTCTCTCAACCACCGAGAATGTTGCCTAGAAGCCCGTAAGCCCTCGTCCTCGCCAAGACCTGAACCGGTCGTCGACAGCTTCACAACCGTGACAAAAATCCATTCATCAGCAGTCCCTTAGTCATACTGTTGGCCAACTGAAATAGAGAAGAAGGGAAAACGAAAAGAAAATGAGCTAGCGAGAGGAAAACAGATATGCAAAACAAAGAAAAAAAACTAAAATTGACTGCTTGTGCGTTTTCTTTTGTTGTAGGTAACAGTGGTCCTCACAGCTAGCAGGGAAGGGAAGAGAAGAGAAAACCAAGCTAGATCCACCTCGTCCCCAGGTTTCTTATGGAAACACGTGAACCCATGCACTGCCAATGGCGGTCGCGCGCGGAGCAAACACGCTGCCACTATTCAGGCGACCCAAAGGCTTCACAACACTGTTCCTATGACTTGGGGCTTCTGGCAATATTCATGATTTTAGTTTAGGCCTTTTTTTGTAAATTTAAATTGTTTAATGTGCTATTCGAATTGTTTTGAACATTGATTATTTTATAATATTTAGTCATGGGTGTGTGTGAGTATATTATAGTAAAAAAAGGTGATGTATGTGTGTGTGTGTTTGTACTTTTTTGTATTTGTGTTATTGAGTTATAAAATCAAAAAGGTAAAAAAAAGAATTCAATGTTTTAACTTGCATATGGTCAAGTATCTGAAGTAAAAATAAAATCATGTTGTATTTTCCGGAAAATGTAAGAACATGTTTCTACATATATTTTGAGATTTAATAACTGATTTATTAAAGCCTTAAGAATTTGATTAATATTTTGAGTTTTTTAAATCACATCAAATCACAAAGCAGCTTACCTTAGGTAGGGTGTGCCCGGGTGATAATAACTTCCCTAGCCATAACTAGTCTCTTACCCTTAAATTTCTAACAACGACTAATACACTCGAGTTTCTTAATAGCCCAGAATCAAATACTTGGTGGCGACTCTAAAGACCCAAATAAGCAAACAACTGAAAATTGTTATCAAGACGTTGCACAAGGATGTGTGACAAATATTATAAGGTTGGTATGCCTAGAGTGTATGATTATTTTGTTGGGGAGTTTGAGTCATAGTACATGTTTATTGGGTTCGCTAACACTTTTATCTTATGGTTGCGGGATAGACATAGATTGAAGAACATTTTTATTGGGATTTTGAGTATATTTAAAATGAATTAATAATTTCATTACTTCACATTTAATGTACTTATATGATACTGTTAAGCCTTGTGATACAACCCAAGCAAGGTTAGATTCAGATTTTAACGTAAAATTTTATATCATCCAATTTTACGTTATTGAGCATAACTTCAAATCCAATTGTTGGATTGAGCTAAAACTTTACCAAAAGATTTCAAAGGTATTTTCCTATGTTGGGGTAAATTTTCAAGTGAATGCATGTCCGGGAAAGACATGGGCTTTTTAGTTTAGGGTTTTTTGGTCAATTTTGTATGTATGTTAGTTCATCCCATAATGATAGTTCCATTAGTGTTACTTTTAAAAACAATTGAAACACATGTAACCTAAATTTCGACAATCTTTTAGGAATATTACTTCTGAATTTTTTAGTTTTTATGTGTGAGAGTGATTCTTGCATTTTTCAGTTCCTGAATGAAATGAATCTTACTTATCAAAGATTAACTGGCTTTGTGGTATCATTCTACTCATTCCAATAGTGTTGGTGTCTTGGAACAGGTTTTCATTATGTCTTGGAACAGGTTTTCATTGTGTCACACTCCTAGTAGACCTATTTCGGCTTTTTGGGATCAGATCTCAATCTTCATTGTGGGTTACGTGACCACATGATCATAAGGTTCGCATCAATTGGTATCAGAGCTAGGCTCCAAAACAAGGTCATATCCTTCTGTTATTTTTTTTAGTGTTCCTTTATGTTTTTTAGTGTTTGCATCCATCTTTTTATTCTTTGTGTCTGTGACATCTAAGCAAAAACAAAACAAAAAATGTTATATTTTATCTTGTTATTGTCTCTAATCATATCAGTAGCATATATTAAGAGAGAGAGGGAGAGAGAGATTTGTTGAAATTTAAAGAATGATTCAGTTTTTGTCGTAAAAACACAACTCTTGGTGAACCATAAGAAAACCACCTCAGAATTAATTGAAACTTCATATTTAGTCTATTGGGGTGAGATCGCATCATATGTCAAATTTATGTTTATGCTAATATTGTTTGCTTGAGGTTTTAATTTGAGGTTTAATTTTTGCCGCAAAAACACAACTTTTAGTGAACTATAAGAAAATCACCTCAAAATCAATTGCAACTTCAAATTTTGACTATTGGTGGTGAGATCGCAACATATGTAAAATTTAGGCTTATTTTGATATAGTTTGCTTGAGGTTTAATTCGAAACTTGTTTAAATATGTCAGAACATGGTTACTTTTAAGAGCTGTCTAAACACATGTAACCTAAATTTTGACAGCCTTTGATGAATATTACTTCTAAATTTTTTAGTTTTTAAGTGTGAGAGTGATTCTTGCATTCTTCAATTCTTGAACGAACTGAATTTGACTTATCGAAGATTAACTGGTTTCGTGGTGTCATTCTACTCATTCCAATAGTGTTAGTGCCTTGGGGCGGGTTTCCATTGTGTCACACTCCTATTAGACCTATTAGGCTTGTTGAGATCAAATCTCAATCTTGATTGTGGGTTACGTGACCACGTGATCACGAGGTTCGTATCATTATGTTTTAAATTATTTTGCAAGATGAGGTTATGATTTATTATCGGACATATAAGCGGAGAAAACTACATGATCAAATTCATCCTTATGTGTTTTGGGTTGGTTTTTTATACATTAATTGTCTAGATCATATCAAGCTTGACCATAGCTTGATTTATGCACTAATCGAGCGATAAAGATGTGAGACTCATACATTCCACCTCGGGCACAAAGAGATGACATCAACACTATATGATGTTTCGGTTCTGTGTGTAGCTCTTATTGATGGACAGGCAATCATATTTGATGGGGTGCATAATCGAATTGTGGTATATGATTGAGCATTTGGATTGACACCCCCTCTTACTAAATTGAATGGGGGGTATCATACGTATTAAATAGATTGAGAAGACATTTACCACACTGTTAAATAATATAAACGATGAGGTCTTGCATGAGTATGTATTAAATTATAATTTGAATGTGTTAAACATTTGTTTATTATATATGAATTAGTCTTATCATTTGAATGTGTTAATTAGATATGTAAAAGCATATATATTCACATACCTCGTAAGGAGATAAGTGCCTTTGATTTATATGGTGGTGCTTCTTGATAATTTTGATGTGATTCCCACATATAGCTGAGGATATGTTGTCTTAGCATGCCTATATAGACATGTAAGTGTTGCATACATGAAGGAGGCCAAACAGGTTGGGGGATGTTTGCTACAAGTATAAATTGAATTATTTAAAATGACCATTTACCTATTCATAGGCAATATGAAAAAGATAACTCATTTTTTTAATAACAACTATGGTTTTGGAAGCATCTATATGTGGGTCAGCCCCAAACTCTAAGGAAGCTAATTATGACTGTTCATACTATGAGGGTTACACTTCATCTCCCATTAGGATGCAAGTAATGGAATTTTCAAAATAATTATATACAATTATTTGTTTAATTATTACTTTAAAAATACAATTAAACTAATGATTGTAATGGTAAGTGGTGTGCAAGTAGAGTATTTGATAATAATCCAACATATGTGTTGTCATTTAATCGAGTGAGCTATATAGGCAGTAATAAATCCAAGTATTTTTTGGACAATTTTTTTTATACATTAACTTAACTTAAACCTATTATTGTCGTTTAATATTTACAAAACTTGTATTGTAGGTCATGTGGATTCTGTATGAGGATGATCAACTGTCATTTGCTCTAATTGTTACATTAGCGGGATGAATAAATGGACACCAATGGTTCCACTAATATTTTTTTAGATGGTTGAGTTATATTGTCCAAATCAGGTAATGAAACAATTCAACAACAAACAACACATTCCAATCAACATCAATAAGAGAGATGCTTTACACATCTTAAATCATCGAGATGAAAATGATAATTATGACTAGTTAAGTCATCATAAAACTTGTATATCATAGTAGGATGCATAAAGGAAAGAGATATTTACAGAGATGAATTATGTAACATCCCATCATGACAAAACATAATATGCGGAAGCCTCCTACCTCTCCTTCTGGTTAATGATTATCTATTGCTGGAATGTCAAAGGACTGAACAGTCCTCTGAAGCAATATGAGGTGGTTAACCTAATGAAAAAGCATAAAATGGATGTTTGTGGTCTTCTTGAGACCAAGTTGCACTCTTCTAAGGTTTCCTCCATGCATAAGTTTCTGAAACACTAGAAGTTCCTTACTAATGCTACAGTTGCCAGCAATGCCAGAATTGTGGTTTTTTGGAATCCATCAACGGTAAAAGTTGACTTGCTTGATTGTTTAGCTCAAGGGCTGCATGTAATTATCAACGGCTTAGTTCTCCAGCTTAGCTTCACTATCACTTTTGTGTATGGATATAATACAATTGTTGCAAGAAGATCTCTATGGGCAGACTTAAGAGCATGGCAGCCTAATTGCCCATGGTTGGTTATGAGTGACTTTAATTATGTCTTGTCTCAAACTGACAAGCATAATGGAGAGCCTGTCTCCACCTACGAAACATCAAATTTTAGAGATTGTTGTACAAACCTTGGGCTTGTTGATCTCAATTTCACGGGCTACCATTTTACCTGGAATAATGGAAGAGTATGAAGCAAAATTGATAGAGTTCTAGTCAACTCATCTTGGTCTGCACTTTAAGCTCCAGCTCACATCCACTTTGGCAATCTTGGGGCCTTTTCTGATCATTCTCCAGCAATTATTCGGTTTGATTATCAGAACAGACAGGGGAAGTGCAATTTTAAATTCTTCAATATTTAGGCTTATCATGAGAATTTCTTGCAGATTGTATCTGATAACTGGACTCGCCACATCCAAGGCTCTCCTATGTTCTCTCTTTGTAAGAAGCTCAAGTTTCTGAAGAGGCTTTTGAAAGAGCTAAATAAACTGTATTTTAGCCATATCTCTGAAAGAGTTACTAGAGTTGAGGCAGCTCTAGAGAATCACCAAACTGTTCTTCATGATGACAAGGACAATTTACAACTATTGGAGCATGATAAGCAGTTACGGTTGACATTGATGAATCTCAAATCAGTGGAGAAAATGTTCTTCTCGTAGAAACTTAAATGCCATTTTTTCAAAGACAGTGATAGAGGCACAAGTTTTTTTCATGCACTTATGAATCAGAAAAACAGAAGGAATTATATTCCTGCTATGCACTATAGTGATGGCACCCTGACTATATCAGAGGTTGAAATTGGTGAAGAATTCATCAGGTTCTACCTGCAGCTCCTGGGCTCATGCAAGGAAACTCTTCCCCTGGATATTGATGTTATTCAAAGTGGGCCTTGCATTAATGAAAAGCTCTCTTGAGTCTCTATTAGCTCCTGTATCTAAAGATGACATTAAAAATGCTCTGTTTGGTATTGGGAATGATAAAGCCCAAGGGTCGGATGGTTACTCTTCATTTTTCTTTAAAAAATCATGGGGTGTCATTGGAGGGGATTTTTGTGCAGCAGTTCAGGATTTCTTCACTTTTGGGGAACTTTTGAGGTAAGTTAACCACTCTATTATTGCTCTGATCCCCAAGGCAGCAAATGTAAATACAATAGCTGACTTTCAGCCCATTTCTTGTTGCAATGTGGTTTATAAAGTGATATCTAAAATCCTTTCGGGGAGATTAGCTTCTACTCTAAATGCCATTATTAGCCCAATGCAAAATGCCTTTCTAGGTGGGAGAATGATGTCAGACAACATTAATTTAGTTTAGGAGCTTCTTCGTCATTATGGCAATAAGAGAGCTTCTCCAGATGTCTCATGAAGGTTAATTTTAAGAAAGCTTTTGATTCAGTTCAGTGGCATTTTCTATGCCAGCTGCTGCATATGTTTGGCTTCCCAGACCGATTTGTGCACCTAATTATGAAATATGTTGAAACTACATCTTTCTCTGTTGCAGTTAATGGCAATCTTTATGGCTTTTTTCTTGGGAAGAGTGGAGTTAGGCAAGGTGATCCATTATCACCATATCTGTTCATCTTATGCATGAAATACTTTTCCAGAATGCTTAAGCTAGCATCAAGGGATGGTGATTTTTAGTTCCACCTGAAATGTAATGTCCATGATATATGCCACCTTGCTTTTGCTGATGATGTGCTTTTGCTGTCTCGTGGGGATAGACACTCGGTTTCCACTATCTTTCAGCAGCTAATAATCTTTGGTAAAGCCTCAGGGCTGACTATAAATGCAGCAAAATCATCAATCTATTTTGGGGGTGATTAGTACTTAAAAGTGCATATTTATCAAGGTTTTATATCATCATTTTGCACTTAAAGTATCAATAATTCCTTAACTAAAACATGTTTTATAATAACAAGTCTAATACTATAAAATGCCTTAATATATGGTAAATATTCATCTTAAATGTAGGCATATCATATAAATCAAAGGATTGATTGATGAGTTCAAGTATGGAAATTGAAAGGACAAAGAGAGGGCCAAACTTAGAAAAGAGATGTTGGTGCAATCCAAACCGGAACACTATTTGGTAATTGGGTCATATCTTGAGTTCTAGATGTCAAAATGATCTCAAATTTTTACACAAATTTAGTAAGACATAGACCCACAACTTTCATGTGTACACCAAGATCTAAGAAGGCCGTTTGCAAGTCCAAATTATAGCAACAACAGAGAAGTCCGAATCTATCTTGCAGCCCGAACACTGTTCAGTGTTTGGTCCATATCTGGAGTTCTAGAAGTCCAAATGACCTCTATTTTTTTTTCTTGGAAAGTTGAGTCAATTTCCTACAACTTTTATACAAGTGGTCCCAGTTTTGATGCTAGCAATTTCATTTTATTCAGACAAGAAGATAAGGATTTTCACCAAGTCAAGAGTTGGCCACCCACTCAACAATTAATCATCAAATCAATAATTCTGAATTTTGGCCTATAAAAGGAGGCATTTTACATGCCTTTGGGGGCTTGGTTGTTCAGATCAAGATTATGCTCTTTATTTCTCTCTTTATATTTTTTTGTAATTCTTAAGTTTTGCTTTCATTAATATCTTGTTTATGCTTTTCATTTCCTTTCCTTTTCTTAGTTAACTTGTATCTTATTTATGTTCTTGTTTTGTTTATTTATGTTTCTCTTCTTCATTATGTTTAGCTAAGTTTATTATGTCGAGGTGAAAAGGTTACACTAATGGTGTAAGAATAAGTATGGTGTAAACTCAACATGGACCTTAATGTTTAATATTAACATGTCTTATCTTTTTATCTTACTAATTCTTAATACCTTGCTTGTTAAATGGTTAATCTAGATTTGTGTTGTATAACACTTGGTACAACAAATGCTTGGCACTCTCATAGCTCAACCGTATGGTATTACCTACACCTGTGTTATGAAAGGAGCTTGATTTGTTGTTAACATAAGTTAGCATCATGAATTCCTGACAATATTTAAAAGTTTGGTGTTACGTAAATAAGATAATTAATATGATCATGTTAACAATTTATAATAAGCTACTAATGACAAATCATCCGATTGGAACCTCCTTTGTGTATGGTTTCCAAATTGAGTAATAAGAGTTTATACTATACTTGTTTGACATACCATTAGTGGATCCTCTAACCTTGACATTTGTTTTTATCATTGTTTAATCCTTACAGTAATCATCCATCTCAAAGTTCTCATTAATTTCTTCCACTTCTTTTTTTATTACTACTACTACTACTACTACTAGTATTATTATTATTATTATTTACATTCTTGTTATATTTTATGTACGTTACGTATGCTCTGTGTTTGATCAAGGATCGTGACATTGTTGGTCTTGCCTTGTTCATTCGCATCACAAATTTGTTTATATTATATAATATATCTCTTTGATCTTTTCATAAACTCAATATATAGGTTGGAAACTTGTGACCCGATCTTTTAGATCATTCTCAGGTATAACAACGCCACGTACTGAGTATTATTATTATTATTATTATTATTACTACTACTACTACTACTACTATTAATATTAATATTATTATTGCTATTACTATTATTGTTATTATTATTGTTATTGTTATTGTTGTTGTATTGTTATTTTGCCCATGTCAAGTTTTTGATGCCGTTGCCGGGGAGGTAAATTCTTGTACAAATTATAGTATTTATTTTGTTTACTCTTTTCACTTTACTTGTATCTAACTTTGTTTGTTTTGTTTTGTTTCTTTTTCTTTTGTTTTCTTCTTCCTTTTACTCTCTTTCTATACGTGCATGAGTGTTTGGTCACGTACATTAAGTGGTAGACTTTATAGAGTATCCTCATCATATTCAGAAAATATGGTCGAAGAAGATAACCAGTCACTTCATAATGAGAATAATGAGGATAACCGTGTCAGGACACTTAGAGACCACATGAATCCCACAAGAACAAGTGCACCCTCATGCATGGTTTTCCCTCCTGATGCATCCCATTTTAATTTTAAGCCAGACATTATTCAACTTTTACCTTCTTTTCATGGTTTAGATCTAGAAAATCCATACTTGCATTTGAGAGAATTTGAAGAAGTTTGCAACACCTATAATGACTTGAATTGTAGCATGAATACCATTAGATTAAAGCTTTTTCCTTTTTCATTAAAAGATAAAGCTAAAACATGACTACAAAATCTTAGGTCAGGATCCATTCGTGCTTGGGATGAAATGCAACAATAATTTTTAAAGAAGTTTTTTCCATCTCATAGAACTAACTCTTTCAAAAGACAAATCACCACTTTCACTCAAAAACTAGGTGAAACATTTTACCAATGTTGGGATAGGTATCGAGACTTGCTTAATACTTGCCCTCATCATGGTTTTGAAACATGGAGATTGGTTTCACAATTTTATGAAGGGTTAACACCTAAAGATAGGCAAATGGTTGAATTGATGTGCAATGGAACTTTTGAAGATAAAGATCCTAATGAAGCAATAGAGTATCTAAACTTGGTAGCTGAAAATGCACAAAATTGGGACACTACAGACACTTATGAGGCACCAAGTAAAACCCAACCTCATACATCTAGTGGAGGTATGTATAACCTTAGGGAAGATCATGACCTCCAATCCAAGTTTGCATCTTTAGCTAGAAAAGTCGAGGCATTAGAATTGAAAAAAAGTGGTCAATTAAAATCTGTTCAAGACATTGTGTGTCAAATCTGTGAAACAAATGAACATGCAACCAATGACTGTCCAACTTTACCTTCTTTTAAGGAATGCCTCCATGAACAAACCCATGCTTTAAACAGTTTTCAAAATCCCAATCATAACCCATACTCGCAAACATACAATCCTGGTTGGAGAAATCACCCAATTTTCAGTTGGAAGAGTGATAACAATAATGCACAAACTTCCCAGCCACCGTTTCAAGCACACCATAATTTCCAAAATTCTCATGGATATGCATCTCCTTATGCTCCACCTCCTAGAAGAAATCTTGAGGAAACATTGCATGCATTCATTGAAAAGCAAGAGACAATCAACACTCAACTTGCTCAAAGCATGACAAATTTTAAAGATGCTCTTGCAAAATTCACATCTGCTCTCAGTTTTCAAGAGAAAGGTAAGTTTCCATCTCAACCACAGCAAAATCCAAAGAGGCAATACAATGCAAATGCAAGTAGTTCCGGAAGCCAACACATGGATCAAGTCAAATCAGTCATCACTCTTCGCAGTGGTAAGGTTATTGAAAAACCCCCTCTTGAACCTTGTGAGAAAGATGATGAGTCAATCTCTAAGGGTAAGGAAGGGGTTGAATCTGAACATTGTAAAGAAAAGACTGATTCTCCACCAGCACTTCCATTTCCTCATGCCATGACCAAACAAAGGAAAGTCAATCACAATTCTGAAATCCTTGAAACTTTCAAACAGGTAAGGATCAATATATATTTGTTGGATGCTATTAAACAGGTACTTTTCTATGCTAAATTTTTGAAAGATTTATGCACTGTGATGGGGCGTTAGTGATAGTTTGAAACAGTTAATCCTCCATGATACTGGCTTCAGAGAAGGTAGTTTTCCCTTCAAATATCTTGGTGTTCCTCTCAGTCCCCACAGACTTCGAGCAAGCCAATACTCTCCTCTGTTGTAGAAACTGGAATTGACAGTGCAAAGTTGGATGGGAAAACATCTCACTTATGATGGGAGATTAGAGCTAGTACGGACAATACTCTTTGGAATGGTTCAATTTTGGCTTAGCATCTTTCCTATGCCAAGCAGTGTAATTAATCAAATTATTTGCATCTGCAGAAACTTCTTGTGGTCAGGCGGCCTGGAAGCAGCTCTGTCTCCCAAAAAGGAAGGGGGCCTGGGTTTGTTTGATTTAAAAGCTCGAAACAAGAGTTTCTTAGCGAAACAACTCTGGAACATCAATCTCAAAACTGACTCCATATGGATCCAATGGGTTCATCACTTTTACCTGCGACAGAATATTATATGGGTTGTGATTGCTCATCACTCTTCATCCCCCCTTTGGAAATCTATTATTTTGCTAAAAGATAAGTTGCTTGAAGATTGCGGGTGCTAAGAGGAAGCAGTAGCATTACTTCGATAATGGAACAGAAGGGATGACAACTTCTCGGTACAAGCATAGGCGGAGCCTTGTAGAAGGCTAAGGAGGGCTGTAGCCCAGGTTAAAAAAAAATTAATGGTCCACTTTTCCTTTTAAGTTTTAGACAGCATACTTATACTACACTTTTCCTATATTGCAAACCTAATATCCCACTTTTCCTTGCAATACATAGCCATTAGCCGCAACTTTATTTTCCTTAGCAAGCCACCCACCTTTCCTTGCAAGTTGCAATACTAATTAATTATTATATTTTATAGCAAATTTATCTAAATATAAATAATTAATTAGTTTACATATCTTCTAAATAACTTGGGATTTTAGCTATTTTTCTTCTCAACAATATACAATTTTAGCTTGAATTTTGAAGAATAATCTATACAAAGAGCTGCAAGAGTGTAAAATCATCAGGTAAGAATTTACAAACTATGACTTTTCATTTTGAATTCAATGTTTCACATTCATTATAGTAGATTGTTAATGGAGTAAACAGTAGACTGTACCCTAGAAATTGATGCATGTTAACACACTAGTAGTCTAGTACTAATAATTTACTAGTTATTTCAAAGTTAAGTTCTCCAAATCTCCCAGTAGTTTGCATCACTAGTTTATCCTTGTATATTCTGCATTTTATGAATATTTTATTGTGGCATTAGTATCTTTTCATCTTGCACCTGATTTCCCTAATCCCTTTTACTTGAATAGGTTATAAATTATAATGGAAAATCAAGGAAACAAGAGAGGAAAAACTATGTTTTCATTCTTTAAACCAAACGAACAAACATAAACCAGTAAAGGACATTCTCCTTCCAATGTTGATGTGTCAAATCGTAGTGAACAGCCCCCTTTCAAATCTCAAAGAGTTGAAATTGATGTTAATACTCTTGAACGAGATCCTGGGTTACGAATTCCAGTGTGGAAACATCCTATTAATCAACAAGATGAAATTAGAAGAGCTTATATCAAAATGGGTCCATATCAACCTAAGTTAGCAGAGTATCCAAGGACTGAATCAGGGAGACAGTATCGTCGATTTCAATACACTTGGTTTGATCAATTTCCTTGGCTAGAGTACTCTCCATCAAAGGATGCAATATTTTGTTTTCCATGCTTTATCTTTGAAAACAAAGTGCCTCGTCATCTCACATTCACCACCGAAGGCTTTAGAAGTTGGAAAAGGGTTAATGATGGGGTCAGATGTGCACTTTTGATGCATGTGGGAAGTCCAACTTCACCACATAATAATGCTGTGAAATCTGCTGAAGATTTAATGAAAGTAAGTAGACGTATTGATAAAGTGTTGAATGCACAAACTGTTGAAGAAGTTCAGAAAATCGGTTGAGACTTATGACAACAATTGAAAGTGTTTGATGGCTTAGCTTACAAGCATGTGCATTTAGAGGTCATGATGAATCTTCAGCTTCTAATAATCGAGGTAATTTTTTGGAGATGATAAGACTTATGGGGAGACTGAATGTTGACTTTGATGATGTTGTCTTAGAAAAAGCTCCGAAAAATGCAAAGTATACCTCACCGACTATTCAAAAAGAGATTTTGCATATTCTTGCGAACAAAGTGAGGAAAAAGATTTGTGAAGAAGTTAGAGATGCAGAGTTTTGTATTTTGGTTGACAAAGCCAAAGATGCATCAAATAAAGAACAAATGGCTATTGTTTTGAGATTTGTTGACATTCAGGGTTTTGTACGAGAGCGTTTCTTTAGTATTGTGCATGTTTCAGATACTACTTCCTCAACACTTTAAAAAGAAATTTGTGATGTGCTCGCTCGATATAACTTGCATATTTTTAATATGCGAGGTCAAGGGTATGATGGTGCGAGCAATATACGTGGCGCATGGAATGGACTACAGGCTTTATTTCTCAGAGATTGTCCTTATGCATATTATATACATTGTTTTGCTCACCGACTACAAGTGGCATTAGTTGCAGCAGCTGGAAATGAGATTTCTATTTGGTTATTTTTCTCAAAATTGACAACCATTATCAACCTTATTTGTGCTTCTCCTAAACGTCATACCGAGTTACATTATGCTCAAGCTATAGAAATTGCACATATGGTAGCTACTAGAGAACGTGAGACTGGTAGAGGGGCTAATCAAATTGGTAATTTACATCGAAGTGGAACTACTCGCTGGAGCTCTCATTTTGATTCTATTTGCAGCTTAATAGATATGTATGGTGCAACTATTACTGTGCTTGAAAGTATGGTTCAAGAAGGATCTTCTAATTCTATACGTGGAGAAGCTGGTGGTTGTTTGATTGTGATGAAATCTTTTGAATTTATATTCATCTTATATTTGATGCATAAAATAATGGGGATTACTGATTTACTTTGTCGAGCTTTGCAGCAAAAATCTCTTGACATCTTAAATGCAATGGATCTTGTATCAACTATAAAAGTATTGCTTCAAACTTTGAGAGATGCTGGATTTGATCTTCTCCTTGCAAATGTGCAATTTGTTTGCACAAAATATGAGATTGACATACCACATATGAATGCTTCGTATAAAAAGGCTACAAGTCATTCATATCAACAACAAGGTTCAGTGACAGTTTACCAACATTATCATTATGATATATTTAACTCAACAATAGATTTTCAGTTGGAAGAATTAAATTCTAGATTCAGTGATGGGACAGTGGAACTCCTTGTACTTAGCTCTGCTTTAGAACCTAAAGACAACTTTAAATCATTTAAAGTTGATACTATTTACAAGCTTGCTGAGAAATTTTATCCTGAAGATTTCAATGAACAAGAGATGTATTATTTGAGATCTCAGCTAGAGCATTATCAGATTGATGTGATTCATCATGAGAGCTTTCAGAATATGTCTACCATTTCTGAATTATGTCGAGGATTAGCTGAAACAAATAAGTCGCAGCACTATCATTTGATTGACAGGTTGATTCGTCTTGTTTTGAGGCCTGTTTCCACTGCCACTACAGAGCGGGCATTTTCAGCTATGAAACATGTTAAAACTGTGCTTCGCAATAAAATAGAAGAGGAGTTCTTAGCAGAGTCTATAATGATTTACATTGAACGAGAGCTTGTTGAAGATATTAATTCGGATTCGATCATAGATGAATTCTATTCTACAAAACATCGAAGGATGCAACTTTGATCGTGTAATTTATTTTTATTTTTATTTTGAATTTTATATACTTTAAATTTTATTTTTTATATATTTTATGTTATGTATTTGAATTAAAACTTTATTGTTAACTTGACAAATTTATATATCCAAGTGAATGATTGATCTTAAAAAATAATTTATGTGTATTTATATCATAGCCCAGGATAAGAAAAATTCCTCGCTCCGCACTTGGGTGCAAGCATATAATTATTTTAGACTCTCTGGTCCTCAAGTGAACTGGGCGCGAGTGTTATGGGAGAAATGGTCTATGCCAAGACACAACTTTATTTTATGGCTAGCAGTGTTGGGAAAATTGAGAACAAAAGATCAGCTGCGGTTTTCTCAAATAGATACCTCGTGTGTACTGTGTGGGCAGATAGAGGAATCACATAGCCACTTATTTTTTACTTGCTCTTGGTCAGCTTGCCGGTGGTTGCAAATCAAGCTGTGGCTGCACATCAATAGGAGGATGATGACCTTGACCAGTGCCATCAGGGGACTTCACTCCGGGGGAAACAACTTAAAAGCTCGAATGAGAAGAGTCTCTTTGGGTCTCACGGTTTATATTATCTGGGAAGAAAGAAACAAGAGAATTTTTGAAGGAAAGAATACTTTGGTGGGCAATGTTTTTAGAAAATTCCAGATTATGTTCTATACTGTTTTTCTCTTCTATGAGAAAGACCATCACATTCTCAATGTTGGTTGAGGGACATGCTGCGGTCTTCTAAAGATAAGCTGTTCATGGCATTGTTTTTGTTCAATTTTCGCTGCTGGTTGGTTGATGGGAATCACTGCATGTATATGAGGAAGATGAACAACGTTCTTGCTTTGATGCACTTCATGTGGTCTGGCTATGTCGTTGCTGCATGGGTGATGCATGGACTGGTCCAAGCGGGCTCTTCTGTGGTAGACATATGGGATGCAAGTTTGATGACAGCTGTGATTCAAGGCTGGCTGCTGTTATATGAAGAAGATGAACATCGTTTTTGTTTGGCTGCATTTCACGTGGCTGGTTTGGACGTAAGCTGCTGCATGGGTGGGTCCAAGCGGGCTTTTATTTGGCATATATATGAGTTGCAAATTTAATGACAGCTGTGAATTGTTATGTGGAATTAACTTCAAGGCTGGCTGTGAAGCTGGACCAAGTGGGTATGTAGCTGGCTGTGAAGTTGGTCCAAGCGGCTGGCTGTGAAGCTGGCGGGTTCTACATACGAGATAACAGGTTGCTGACAGCAGTGTATTCAAGGCTGGTTATTTTAGACACCTGTCATAGAATAGGTTTCTTTGCTAACCTGTCTGATAGGCCATATATGTATTCATGGGGAGGTTGTTCCCAACTAATTATTCACGTATGTATGGTCGCAGCCTGTCTAGGCATTCGTTAGCTTTTTGGCTTTCTTTTAGACAGATTGTATATTGACTTGCTGGGTCACCAACCTTGTTATTTTTTATCTATAATTAACACTTACATTTTGATAAAAAAAAAAAAAACATAATATGCAGGATAATCGGTATAGCAAAAGTATGAATTTTTTGTATTTTTTTTGTATTTTAGAATCATTTAGTGGTTAATGAAAGTTTTGTTGAAATTCTAGTAGAGTTTCCCCTATAATTAAGCATACCAAGTTATCGACTGCTACCTGTCTTTCAAGACGTTTATAACCACACTAGTTATTCATCCAATTTCATTACTCGAAATTTTTTTGATATTTTACAGTTCGGTCACTTCTCAGCATTTAGGTCACACACATTGTCAACAATATAACATCAAACATGCAATAGATCAAAAGAAGAACTATTAGTAGTTATGATTAATTTACCTATGACATACACATACAGGTATAGATATAATTGTGGATAAAATAGTTCAACTTAATAAAGGAATTCACTTTCCTTGTTTTTTCATGTTTGGTAACATTTGGAAAAGGAGTCAACGGAATTTAAATTCCGGTCAAAGTTAAAAAAGCAACACTGTGAAAGGAAAGTGTTTTCCTTCTGTTAAAGAAAGGAAAACACTTTCCTTTTTTTTTCTCCGTTCATTTGCTCAAATACTACCGTCTCTCTTTCTCTTTTATTTCATCAAAATCAATTGGAAGCTGAGGAACAAAAGCATTTTTCTGGAACAACGTATTTTCCTGGACCAATTATCAGGTAATTTTTTTTTTCCTTTGTTTTTTCTTTTTGTTTTTATCTTCTTCTTCTTCGTAGTAGATCTGTAAATATTATGGCATAATTTCTTAATATTCTTTTGGATAAATCTGCTACCTGGGATAAATTTGCTGCCTGAGATATTTTTCCCATAAAATTTTCAACATAGAACAGTTTTCCTCTTCATCAAATCTTGTCAAATGCTACAGTTAAAACTAACCAAAAATTAATCAATCAACCCACAAAAAACACATTTTTTCTTCATCAATCACAATCGGCAACATCATCTAACCTTAACAAGGGGGGGAATCCAAACAGAGACCGGTGGGGGGGGGATTACTGTGACAAGGGCAAAACAGGGAGGAATCACTTTTTTGAACAGAGAGGGGACGCCATTTCTGTGAACAGCGAGAGGCCAAAACGGGGGGGGGATTTCTGTGAACTTTACTGTGAAGCAGCCTCTCCCTGTCCCCGGATCCGACCACCATACACCCAAGGTCCTCAAGGGAAGGGGTATGACAGCACTCTGCATCTTTCTTTGTCGGGATTGCTTTGGCCTTCTGTTGTGAGTGAAGGAGATTTCGATTAAGCGGGGGAAGGAAACCGAGCCAAGTAGTTCATTTCGAAAGCCCTTGGTCCAGTGCTTGGGCGCCGATGCAGAATAAAAGGAAGCGGCGCAGTATTGGTGCCTGGGGCAATAGGAAAAGATAACAGGGGAATTGGGGGAACCAATTATAGACCCGAGAGGGAGAGGGGAATGGGGAGATCGAGAGAGGGGGAATGAGAGGAGAGGGGAATCATAACTGAACCGAGATGATGGGAATGAGAGGAGAGGGAAATCACAACTCACCGAGAGGGGAGGGGAATGGCAACAGTGCATTTGGGTTATGTTAATGGGGAATTATAAAACCGGTTAGGGAAATGGGAAATGGGGAATGAATTATTGAGAGGAGGGGAATGAGAGGAGAGGGGAATTACAATGCACCGAGAGGGGATGGGAATTATAACAGAACCCTTTAATAAACATAAATTTGTGTTTTATTTTTCTTTGATTAATTTATGATTAATGTTTGATTATATTTGTTATATATGGATAAATTTGTGGAACTATACCGTTGTGAACTTACGAAATGAATAATTTTCATAACGGTTTTATTATCGAGAAATTGAGTTTTATGGTCTTAAATAATATATTTTAAGACCTTGTTTGTTTAGGGAATTAGATATCATTGCCATAACTATTATACATTGTCAGCTTCTTTTAGCATAATTTATTGTATTAATTGTGTAAGTATTTTATATGTTTTTTTTAATATTTATTTCCCTAAATTTTTAGGTTTCGTTATCAGAAAACTTCACTTTCATGTTATGGATAGTAAGATAATTCATGCAGCATGTATGAGAGCAGCTGTAACTGTGATAGCTACAGGGGTAGCTATTCTTGAACAAGAAACAAATAGAATTAATATACCAAGAGAACCACGTATAAATGCAATTGCTCAACGAGAATTCTATATTGACAGCATTTTGAATCGAGGTGATAGACATTGCGTTGAACAAATTCGTATGAAACTTGTTGTCTTCTATAGATTGTGTGATGTTCTCACAAGTCATGACCTATTACGATCAACTCAAAATGTGTCGATTAGGGAGCAAGTAATTGTGTTCTTACAAATTGTAGGACAAAACCAAAGATTTCGTTTTATTAGTGGTATATACTATAGGTCTGTTGAAACTATCCATCGTTACTTTAGAATTGTTTTAAAAGCAATTCTTAAGTTATACAAACACCTTATTAAAGATCCAGAGGATACAGTTCCAACGGAGATAATAAACAATCGAAGATTCTATCCTTATTTTAAGGTATGAGAACAATACCAATATTTGTATACATTAATTAATTACATCTAGAAGAAAAGGTTATAAATAATTTTTTCATGTCTATATAGGATTATGTGGGAGCAATTGATGGTACCCATGTTCCTGCAAATGTTCCTGTTGAGATTCAAGGAAAGTTTCGAGGTCGAAAAGAAGGAACAACACAAAATGTTTTAGCAGCTATAACTTTTGATTTGAAGTTTATATATGTTTTAGCTGGCTGGGAAGGAAGTGCACATGATTCACGGGTTTTAGGTGATGCATTATCAAGACCTAGTGGTCTAAAAATTCCAGAAGGTATATAATAAAGTATTGTATTATATGCAATTAACATATAAAATGTCTTATTACATACAGATAGTAATAGGTTTTATTTTTTGTAATTTGTAGGGAAATATTTTTTTGGTGATGCTGGTTACGGTATTCGAAAAGGGATCATTTCTCCTTTTCGTGGAGTTCGATATCACTTGAATGAGTTTACAGAACGTGCACCAGAAAATGAAAAGGAGCTATTTAATCTTCGACACTCTTCATTGAGAAACGCTATCGAGCGAGGGTTTGGTATTTTGAAGAGTCGTTTTAGATCAATTGATGGAAAATCTTTTTGGTCTTATGAAACACAAGTAGATGTTGTGCTTGCATGTTGTATTATTCACAATCACATAATGGGGGTTGATCCTTATGACTTTCTTATGGAAGAAATATGTTCAGATAGTGAACCAATTAGACGAACAATCAACTTAAGTCAACAGGTGGAAAGAGAAGAGAATAGGGAGTGGATAACAAAAAGAGAAATGATTGCATCAACCATGTGGAATGACTATAACACTCAAAGAAACTAGTAATTGAGTGTTAATTATATGTGTTTGTTTTTATTCTGTCTTGCTTGAGTTTGTATTATCTTTGTTATGTATTTGGAGTAGATGTTGATTTTATTATAATTTCTCTTTTAATTATTAATTGTAGTTTTTATATGAAATTTATTAAATCTAAATATTTCATGATTATATTTTGTATAAATTTGTAATTTTTTTTTTTGTAGAAATGAGTTCCACGCAGAATGAAAAATTAAAGGGCAAGCATTTCACATGGTCTATTAGATATTATATTAAATATTATATATATTAGATTTTTTTTTTATTGTAAGTGATTAAATATTTTATATATATTAGATAAATTTGAAAAAAAAAATTAATTCATTAATAAATTATTTTCCAGTTCATTTTTCATAACACAAACAAACTCTGGAAAGTGTTTTCCAGTTCATTTTCCATAACACTACCAAACATCGAAAAATACTTTCCCGGAATTCACTTTCCAGGAATTCACTTTCCCCGGAATTCACTTTCCAAAAGGAATTCACTTTCCTGCAAACAAACGGAGCCTAAGTGAAATAATAATGTTGCAAAAAAAGAGTTAATGCTTTAGATTACAAAAACTATTATATGCACAACAAAAGATTTCTAAAGCCCTAAAGTTTTTCTGTCTTCTTGTAACACCCTCAAATCATAATATCATGAAATCTCCAAACATTTCTTTACCAATGTCAAATATTGGGTAATATGTCTAAATTTATGGGATTTTTTTTTTGAAAATTTCGGCAGAGTTTTCTCTATTTTTGTTGGTACCAAGTTATCGATAATACTTCAACTTAAATCTAACTTAATCCTATAATTTACATAATCTTTTCAAAACTTAAAAATCCACCTAACTCATCTTAATTACCAAATAAATCTAACACTTCCATGTAATTACTCAGAAATTCGGTTTTCCTTCCTTGGTTACTAATAGACCCAGTAATTCCATTCAAATTACCTATCATCCAGCTAACCTCTTTTGTTAGCCAATCAGTTCGGTAATTCCACATGAATTACTCCTTATCCGGTTAACCTTTTTGTTAACCAATAAACCTGGTAATTCTCTTTATTATGCAAAAATCCGGGTAACCCATTTTGGTTAGCAAAATCAATCCGATAATTCCATATGAATTACCTAGTATCCGGCTAATCTCTTTTGTTAGCCAATCATTCCGGTAATTCCATTTGAATTACCCAGCATCCGGCTAATCACTTTATTGAGTTGTCTATAATCTATACAGAGACGTAATGTTCCATCTTTCTTTTTAACAAACAGCATAGGAGCCCCCCAAGGTGAAACACTAGGGCGGATAAATCCTTTATCCAGCAATTCTTGCAACTTTATTTTTAATTCCACCTATTCTGCAGGCGCCATTCGATACGGTGCCTGAGCTACTGGTGTAGTTCCAGGCAGTGTTTCTATCAAAACTTCTACTTCTCTCTCAGGTGGTAACCCGGGTAATTCCTTTGGAAATACATTTGGAAACTCTCTTACTACAGGTATTTTATCCAACTCTATTTCTTCCTTTTCCAAATATACTACATATGCAAGATAAGCTGTACATCCCTTTCTTAATAGTTTCCTAGCCGTCATGACCGAAATTATACTATTTGGTATGATGTTCCTCTCTCCTCTAAACTTTACCCTCTTACCACCCTCATCTTAGAGAGTTACCATTTTAGTAAAACAATCTATTTGGGCTTTGTATGTTACTAGCCAATCCATTCCCAAAATCATCTCAAAATCATATAGGTCTAGTGGTTATAAATCTACCCTCATTTCAACATCTTCTATTTTTACCCGACAACCTCTGTAAACATACTTTATAAGTATAGTTTCCCCTAAAGGTATACCAATTACTACCCTTTTTTCCACTCTCATAGGTTGCATTTTCAATTTATCTTCCCATTCTCTAGCTACAAAGGAATGGGTAGCACCAGGATCAATCAATGTATATACATGTTGAGATTCTAATAGTAAAATACCTGCAACAACATCAGTGGCAGCTCGCACATCTTCCTGAGTTATACGGAAAACTCTCCCTTAAGCTCCCCCTCCTGGTACTCAAGGTTGGCCTCGAACAACACTAGTCCCAGACTGGGCAGGTCTACTCGCCCTATCCACGGTCACAGACTGTTGCTGACTCTATACTGAAAAACCTTGTCTCTGCATCTGCCTTATAGTCCTCTGAGGACACCCTCCTACGATGCCCCGGCTCTCCATAATGATAACATGCAGCATCTAGATAGGGGCAATCCCTCCATCTATGTTCATGTCTGCATATATAACATCTGCTAGATGTGACCGAACAATCTCCAGGATGTTTACGCTCGCATCTCACACATAGGGGATAAGTAGTCATCCTGGAGCCCTCTACGACTCCTCCTGGTAAACTAGTCTGTGGGCGTGACCACCCTCCTTATAAGCTCTGCATAGGTCTACTCGATGTACCCCCTATCCCAGATTTCCTCCCTTCTTTCTGAACTGACTAAAATGTCCTCCTTTTCCCTTTTTTTGGAAAAGGAGGTCTCCTTGTAAATGATGTAGGCTTCTTATGCTTTTCTGCTCCCATAGTACCCTGTCCATCACCTTCGTGCTGCCCTGTGGCTACCACGGCCTCTAGAGACTGAGCGGCCACTATAACATCTCTTATTGTCGGAAACTGCAAGGCAGCCAATCCCATCCTCAGCTCCTGTTGGAGTCCATCTCGGAGTCTCTTGATCCGATGCTGCTCAGTCGGTAAATAAACAGAAGCAAACATAGAGAGGTCTTGGAACCGCCTCTCATATTCCAATACTGTCATGTCTCCCTGAGTAAGAGCCAAGAACTCCTGTTCTTTGATCTTCTGATGTTGTCGGGAATAATACTGGTTCTCAAACTCTGTCCTGAAATCCCTCCATCTAAGTGTCTCAGTAGCCCGTCTCTCTTTAACAATATCCCACCATGTCTAGGCTCTGTCCAATAATAACTAAGTAGCATAATACACTCAGAGCTCTGCTGGTACTACTATTTGATCCATAGACCTCTCTATCTTTTGTAACCATCACCCAGCTATCTCAGCATCCTCCTCTCCCATAAATGCCTCACAACCTAATTCTCTCAGACTCTTTACCCATCGAACTAAAGTGACCACATTATCCCTAGGGGTAGTACTCAATGGTCCCACCATCTCTATCATCACTACACGAACCAACTGTGCAAAATAAGCTGGATCTGGATTTGGTGGAGGTGCTACCTCAGGGGGTGCTGCTGGTGCTACTGCAGACGCTACTGTTGGTGGGGGCTGATTCCCCTGCCCATCTCCATCAAATATCCCCCGCTCATCTCGGAGTCCTGATGACTCTCCTTGTTCGGATTGCACCGACCCGACTGGCACAAAAGATGTTGTATCTACTAGAGGATCTCTTTCTAGTCCTCTATCTCTTGTCTCAACTAGATGCTCATCCCTCATGGATGACGAGTTAGCTCTGGCTTCTTGCCGTGTACGCACCATCCTGAAACAATATTCTTTTACATTAATAATGGTCTCTTGAACTTTAACCAGGCTCTGATACCAAATATAACACCCACAAATCATAATGTCATGAAATCTCCAAACATTTCTAAACCAATGTTAAATATTGGGTAATATGTCTAAATTTATGGGATTTTTTTTTGAAAATTTTGGTAGAGTTTCCTCTATTTTTGTTGGTACCAAGTTATCGACAACACTTCTACTTCAATCTAACTTAATCCCATAATTTACATAATCTTTTCAAAACTTAAAAATCCAGCTAACTCATCTTAATTACCAAATAAATCTAACACTTCCATATAATTACTCAGAAATTCAGTTTTCTTTCCTCGGTTAGCAATAGACCCAGTAAGTCCATTCGAATTACCTATCATCCAGCTAACCTCTTTTGTTAGCCAATCAATCCGGTAATTCCATATGAATTACTCCTTTTCCGATTAACCTCTTTGTTAACCAATAAACCCGGTAATTCTCTTTATTATCGAAAAATTCAGCTAACCCTTGTTAGCAAAATTAATTCGGTAATTCCATATGAATTACCCAGTATCCGGCCAATCTCTTTTGTTAGCCAATCATTCTGGTAATTCCATTCAAATTACCCAGCATCCGGCTAATTTCTTTTATTAGCCAAACAATCCGGTAATTCCATACGAATTACCCCATATCTGGTTAATCTCTTTGTTAATCAATAAAACCAGTAATTTCACATAATCATAACTCAAATTATTCATTTGCTCCATTCATTTAATATCAATTAAATAAGCAACATAGATAATTAGGGAAACTAAAAATTACAAAATTAGGTGACGAATCACCTACCTTCTGCTCGGGATGACTCAGCTCTTCCTGTCTGATAACCAGCTCTAGACACAGCTCCTGGATTAATCAAGCATCATTATATCATTAGTCCATCAATATTTTTCTTACGTGCCAAAACTGATGCGAACCTCGTGATCACGTGGTCACGCAACCCACAATCAAGATTGAGATCTGATCCCGGAAAGTCGAAATAGGTCTAATAGGAGTGTGACACATTGGAAACATGCCCCAAGGCACCAACACTATTGAAATGAGTAGAATGACGCCACGAAGCCAGTTAATCTTCGATAAGTCAGATTTAGTTCGTTCAAGAACTGAAGAATGCAAGAATCACTCTCACACGTTAAAACTGAAAAATTCAGAATAATATTCATCTGTCGAAATTTTGGCCTACATGAGTTTAAATAGTTCTTGAAAAGTTAACCCTAATGGACCCCTTATGTGGACTTATATGAGGTCCAATCAAAATTGGCCCAAAACTCTAAACTGGAAAGCCCATAACCTGATCCAAACAAGTCTTGTACCCTAGCTCAAAACAAAGTTTTAATTAAGCCCAAACATTAAAGAAAATGACAAAAATAACTAATCTGTCATTAAATACCACCAGCCCTTCTTTCCTTGTGTAGCTAGGATGAATAAGGAATCCTTATAAGAAAAGGATTCTGAAACATTAATGAATCACTGCCACACTTGTAGATTATATTGCAGCTCATTAAAGATCCTTGTGGAACTAGGAAATTCCCAAAACCAGCAGCAACATCCTTGAAGGAAAAGAATCCTAACCAAATAGGAAGTCCACAAGTCAAATGGAAGTAAATAACAAAATCCGTACAGCCTCCGTTGACCAATATTACGGTTCCTTCCCGAAATCCGATTGACCTGACTTTTTAACCCAAGGTAGTAAAACATGTTTGGAGAGTCCACATAAAATATTAGCCCGATCCAACGGTCGGATTGAGAATTATGACTGTTGCCGTAAACCTGGACTATTACGCTTTTTACGCCAAAATCCGAATCTAACCTTACTTGGGTCGTATCACAAGGTTGAACCGTATCATTCCCTCCTTCTTCAAGAAGATTCGCCCTCGAATCTTGAATAGTTTTAATGGTGACTTCAGTAGCCTCTTGTTTAAGCCTTCGGAATCCCCTTATTGTTAATACCTTTCTCCAGCAACACTATATAGAAGTAGTGACTAACAAGAATTTCAAATAAGAACGCCGTACTAACCACTTGCGTACATACTTTTGAATGATAACCACAGCGACTCTCCTTCGTCTTTCATCCTTTTGGTGTTGTACCTCTTTTTCCCATGAAGCTTGAAGATCATAGAATAATCTTCTACACTTATCAGCTTCTTGTTCTAAAACCCCCAAACCATGGCTTAGTATTTCGCATCGTTGATCTACAATCCTCCTTTGTTCCCTCTCCCTTAGTGAATACATGACACAGATAGGGGAAAAAAACAAGAAAATGATGAAAAGAATAGAGTTTATAACAGGAAGAACACTGATTTAGATTCGAGATTACGAATCTGACTTTTGTTTGGACCAGAACTTATCGAAAAAAAAAAACAAATGCAAAAAGTGATGAAAATGACTCAAACAACAGCCAAATATCAAAATATGATGATAGTATAATGGAAGGAACGAAATAAACAGAAACAAAACAAGTTTTGAAAGATAACACCAAACAGACCCGTTACGACAAAACAAGACCTAGTTCAGGAACCTAAAGAAACCGATATCCAAATGACCTCGAATTTAATATGTAGTATTACAATATTATGAAATCACCAAAAATCAATTTATAGGTAGTTCTCTTATTTCTAGGTACTCAAACTCCTTGTATGATCAGTTTGCGGCAGAATTGAACCTCCAATTAAAACCTCCAGAAGCCGGTATCAAAACATGCCCAAATTTAATATATGGTGCGAATGCATCCCCAATACACATGATATGAAGTTTCAATTGATTCTAAGGTGGTTTGCTTATGGTTCACTAATAGTAGTGTTTCTGCGGCAGAATTGAACCTCAAATTAAAACCTCTAGAAACCGATATCAAAATAATCCCAAATTTAATATGTGGTGTGATCACATACCCAGTACTCAGAATATGAAGTTTCAATAGATTCGAAGGTGTTTTACCTATGGTTCACTAAGAGTAGTGTTTCTGTGGCAGAATTAAAACTCGATTTAAAACCTCAAGAAAATAATATCAGAATAAGCCCAACTTTGATATATGATTCAATCCCACCCCCAATAGACTGAATATGAAGTTTAAATTGATTCTGAGGTGGTTTGCTTATGGTTCACAAAGATTTGTGTTTCTGCGGCAAAAATTGAATGATCCTACAAATTTCAACTAATCACTCTTTTCTCTATTTCTTCTTCTTTTTTCTTTTTAATAAACTGATATGATTAGAGATAGTAACCACATGAAATATAAACTTTTGTTTTTTGCTTAGACGATGTAGACTCGAAGAACAAGAAGATGGACGCAAAATCTGAAAAACTTAAGGGAACACTGAAGAAAAAAAAAACGAAAATAACAGAATGATATGACCTTGTTTCGGAGCCTAGCTCTGATACCAACTGATGCGAACCTCGTGATCACGTGGTCACGCAACCCACAATCAAGATTGAGATTTGATCCCGGAAAGCTGAAATAGGTCTGATAGGAGTGTGACACAATGGAAACCTGTCCCAAGGCACCAACACTATTGGAATGAGTAGAATGACGCCACGAAGCCAGTTAATCTTCGATAAGTCAGATTCAATTCGTTCAAGAACTGAAGAATGCAAGAATCACTCTCACACGTTAAAACTGAAAAATTCAGAATAATATTCATCAAAGCTGCCGAAATTTTGGCCTACATGAGTTTAAATAGTTCTTGAAAAGTTAACCCTAATGGACCCCTTATGTGGACTTATATGAGGTCCAATCAAAACTTGCCAAAAACTTAATATTGGAAAGCCCATAACCTGATCCAAACAAGCCTTGGACCCTAGCTCAAAACAAAGTTTTAATTAAGCCCAAACATTAAAGAAAATGATAAAAATAACTAATCTGTCATTAAATACCACCAGCCATTCTTTCCTTGTGTAGCTAGGATGAATAAGGAATCCTTATAAAAAAAGGATTCTGAAACATTAATGAATCACTGCCACATTTATAGATTATATTGCAGCACATTAAAGATCCTTGTGAATCTAGAAAATTCCCAAAACCAGCAGCAACATCCTTTTAGGAAAAGAATCCTAACCAAATAGGAAGTCCACAAGTCAAATGGAAGTAAATAACAAAATCCGTACAACCTCCATTGACCAGTATTATGGTTCCTTCCCGAAATCCGATTGACTTGACTTTTTAACACAAGGTAGTAAAACATGTTTGGAGAGTCCACATAAAATATTAGTCTGATTCAACAATCGGATTGAGAATTATGACTGTTGCCGTAAACCTGAACTGTTGCGCTTTTTACGCCAAAATCCGAATCTAACCTTACTTGGGTCGTATCACAGGGTTGAACCATATCAAAAACACAAAGCACGTAATATTTTTATTTGTAATTTGTTCTAATAAAAATTCATTCTCAAATATAACATCATTATTTTGCATACAACCTCATATTTAACTCAAGTGACTTCTTTACTTACTTTGTGTTCATAATTCCTCCATCAAATAATTCTTCTATTCTTTATACCCTCACATCATATTATTTATTTTATCTAAATACTATATTCAAACACAATCTAGACATCTTGTCTTCATATTTTCTTTTAACTAGTTTATTTCTCTTTTAATTTGAATTTACTTATAATTATTATTATTATTATTATTATTATTATTTTCTCAACTTAAATGCTATCTCTTCATTTAGTCTTTCTTACATTTTCATTTATCATGATTAAACATGGTTTTTTCGAAACATTAACATCAAAACTCATTCTCCCATTTTTTTCCTTCATTTGGCCGAATGTGATGTTTCTTTTTCCTCCCCCAAATCTTTCTTCATTTACTTGTTATTTCAACTTGTTTTCATTCTATTCCACTTTATTTTCATCATTTTCCCTTCCCCTCCTAATTCCCCCAAATTCACATAAGAACCCTAAGTTCAAAAATCTAGGATTTAAGGGAAACTAAGGTAAAGTTCCATGAAATTACTTCCTAACTTAATCAAATAAGCTTAGGAAAACATCTAAATCAAACATTAAATCCAAACTTCTCATGCTTACCTATTGCTTTTCTTCCAATTTCTCTTCTCTTCCAAGGTTAGCTGAATTCCCCTTCTCAAATCCTCCTTCCTTCACTTTTATAGGTTGAACTTGCAAGTTTATAAAGTTATTCTCTCAATTTTCTTATTGTTTTTCCTTACTTTTCTCTCTTTCTCTCACGTTATGCTCTGTTTTTCTTTTCATCTTTTTGTTTCTACCCATTCGGCAGTTAATAAAAGAGAAGGAGGGCTTATATATTTTCTTTTCAAGGTCAAATAACTATTCTACCCTTAATGAGTATTTTTGCCTCTATTTGATGGTTCTCATTTTTTTGCTTGCACTTCCGAGCTCTATTCATCTTAAAATTTTAACCAGATATTATTTAGTATATTTTAAGATTCCTCATAAAATTTCGGCTCAATCCGATGGTCGGATTGAAAATTACGTCCAATAACGTAAAACTAGTCGAATTATGATTTTTTGTCAAATTTTTGAATTTCTCTAAAAATTCTGAAATTTTAATCCAAGCTAAGGCATGATATTAGAAGGCTCCACGCAAATTTTTAGAATTTTTTGATAACCCAATCAAGAGTTATGAATTTTTTTTTGTTTTACCTAAAACTAGTCAATTTATGATTTTGCACCCGGAGGTTTTACACTTCTAGTTATTTGGTTCATTGGTCTATGAAGGTCCTGGAATATTAAGCAAGATTTTAGATTATAAGAAAAATTAGT
This sequence comes from Populus tomentosa, assembly GCA_018804465.1. Classification (NCBI taxonomy): domain Eukaryota; kingdom Viridiplantae; phylum Streptophyta; class Magnoliopsida; order Malpighiales; family Salicaceae; genus Populus; species Populus tomentosa. The sequence continues at coordinate 5,551,068 of CM032003.1, read as the reverse complement.
CCTATCTTCTAAGAGTGTCGAAAATGAAAATTCACATCCCCTCATATTGTGTTAAGGAAATTCCATCACATATAATAGTCATATCCCTTATAACAACCATGTAACAACGTCTAAATACATTAGGATACAGGTTTTTAGTCATACAAGATAAAATTTTCAAAATTCATGTATCAGAGGTAACTCAAAACTTATTGTTCTCCAACACTATGGAAACAAATGCCAACATTCAATTCCAACATTGACCATTACCCTATGCAAAGGCAAGCTGATGTGCATCATGGGAATTATAATCCATCTTGTAAAACTAAATCTAATATGCAAGAGAATTCAGATGGTCCAATGACAAGAGCGAGAGCGAAACAACTACAACGAGCCTTGACGAATCAAATTGGAATGATTGAAACTGTGTCAGAGTTAAAAATTAGCAATCAGTTTGAAAATGGTTCAAGGGTGCTTATTTGCCTACAATTGGAACTTGAAGATGGGAAAAGCCCTTAATGGTTATTTTGATGCTAGGGTACTTGAATTTGGATTGATAATGCATTAAGTGAAGGAATTGATGTTGTTTACGGTCAGAACAGTAGATGAATTTGAACCCGAATTTGAAGTCATCCATTGCATGTGATAACAAGACTTATTTAGGTGAAATTCAAGTTCAGAACGTGATCTTTCTAGAGTGTCCAACCATGATTGCATTGGACTTTCGTGTCAAAAGTTATGGTTGTTAAATTTGGTCTGCTTATATTTCAAAAAGGTAAAAAAAAACATATGTTAGTTAAATATGTCTAGTTACTTTATTAAAAGCCTAGTTTTTAGGCTTGACTTCTGTCATGTTGAATTTTCCTAACTTTGGAGGGATGTTCCAATTATAAATATAGTATCAGAATATGTAATAAACACTTTTGGCCAAGATTTGAAACTTAATTCAGAGAATTAAGAGTTGTTCTTCCAAATTGATTTTGTGAAGAACCCTACCTGACTCGTCACTCTTCAATCACAAAGAGTGTGACGTTGAAATCCTAGATTGATCTTTGTGGCGTCCAGATCGACTTATCAAAGTATCATTCTAATCTATCCTCCATCTTATTTACCTTAAAATCACTATAATCCAGTCTAAATACCAAAAGAAAGACAACACAACCAGACCCATCCTTCATCCATTTTCGTTAGAATCACTGCTGCCGATTTTTGAATCATTCACAGCACATCATCTGGTATCAGAGCATCGGTTGCAATATAAGGCAGGAGCAAAAAAAAAACAACAAGAAAAAGAAGAAATGTTTGCTGGAATTGAGGTTGATAAACTTAATTATGGCTGGAGATAAAGAAGATTTGCCAAGAGGGTTAAGTTTGGAACAGGCACATGTTATGGGCTTACAACGATCTCATGTTGAGATTTGGGATGAAATGACTGGAATTCATGAACAATTGAATACCTTTATGCAAATGATGCAAAAAAATAATTTGCAACCCTAACAGAGGCAAGCACTTAGGGTGCCATGAAATGATATTATTGAAGCTGACGAAGATCCAAATGGGGATAATGAGGCCGACGATAGGGTCAGACCAAGAAGGCAGAATTATAATCCTCCTAATGGTCTCAAACTTAAGATTCCACTGTTTAAAGGAAGTAGTTCACCTGAGGAATACTTGGAGTGGATTCAGAAGGTTGAAAAGCTTGCAACCCAAGTAGATAAGCAACAGAGATGAGGAGGTGTCTGAACTGGTGTAACTACGTCAAGCACGACAAGGGCTATTTCTACGCCAACACGAACATGGAGCACACCTAAACGAGATGAGAAGGTGGAGTTTAGTAGGGGGAATACCAGTTATGATTTTTTGAAGGGAAAGGAGAAGGTGACAGAACCTCAACATCCTAGGAGGTCTCGGGACATCAAGTGCTTAGAACATGGGCCCATTGCTTCGGAATGTCCAAATAAAAGGGTGATGATTTTGCATGGGGATCATGGAGAGCTAATCAGTGGAGATGAGGTTGAAACTAAAGATGAAGATGAGGTACAATTAAGTGGCTGAACAAGAAGAGGATTTCGAACCAGTGAAGGGAGAGTGCAACGGGTTCTGAATGCATAAATTGATGTTAGTGATGAGCAACGCGAGAACATCTTTCATACTTGATGTCAGATTCAAGATAAGGTGTGTGGGATGATCATTGATAATCAAAGTTGCACTAATTTTGCGTCAACTAGTTTGGTGGAGAAATTGGGTTTAACTACCCTTTTATATCCCAGGCCGTATAGTTTGTGATGGCTGAATGAGAATGGGGAGATTCGGGTGACAAAACAAGTCCATGTATCTTTTTCCATTAAAACCTATCACGACGAGGTTTTGTGTGACGTCGTGCCAATGTCAGCTAGCCATTTGTCGCTGGGTTGTCCATGGCAGTTTGATAAGGATGTGACCTACAATGGACAAAAGAACACTTATTCTTTTATGCTGAATGGAAAGAAGGTGAACTTGTTACCACTGAGTTCTCAACAGGTTAGAGAGAGTTACGAAGCCAACAAAAGGAAGTGACATCACGTAAGGGGATATTGTTAGCCAAAAAAGAAGACATCAAACAAGCATTAGCCATGACAGGGATTGTTTTCATGATCTGGGCTATTTGTGGAATTGAGCATTTAAAGGTCCATTGGAGTATCAAGAGGAGATCCTAGTACATCTTATCCATGTGCAAGAGGGGTCCAATACAACCTTATTTGGGCCATGAGATGAGGACAGCAAAGGAAACAAAAGAATCCTACTACAACTTGGAAACAACATGGTGGCTACCTTTATTCTTTTGTTTCTAGGATTAAGGGGCTACATGGAAGGCTATAAATAAGCCTTCAATTAGTTCTGTACTATTTTAGTTCATTCTCTTCTTCTTATGGCAGAACATGGATTTAATATTAGGGGCTTTATTTTATTTTGTTAGCTACAACCCAAGGCTTGTTTGGGCTTAATTAATACTTTATTTTAAGTTAGGATCCAAGGCTTGTTTGGATTAAGTTATGGGCTTTTCAGTTTAGGGTTTTGGGCCAGTTTTGAGTGGACCTCATATAAGTCCACATAAGGGGTCCATTAGGGTTAACTTTTCTAGAACTATATAAACTCATGTAGGCCAAAATTTCGACAGCTTTTGATGAATATTATTCTGAATTTTTCAGTTTTAACGTGTGAGAGTGATTCTTGCATTCTTCAGTTCTTGAACGAACTGAATCTGACTTATCGAAGATTAACTGGCTTCGTGGCGTCATTCTACTCATTCCAATAGTGTTGGTGCCTTGGGGCAGGTTTTCATTGTGTCACACTCCTATCAGACCTATTTCGGGTTTCTGGGATCAGATCTCAATCTTGATTGTGGGTTGCGTGACCTCGTGATCACAAGGTTCGCATCAGTTGGTATCAGAGCTAGGCTCTGAAACAAGGTCATATCATTCTGTTATTTTCATCTTTTTTTTTCTTTCTTTAGTATTCCCTTAAGTTTTTCAGTGTTTGCGTCCATCTTCTTGTTCTTCGAGTCTGCGTCATCTAAGCAAAAAAAAATAAATTATATTTCATTTGGTTACTATCTCTAATCATATCAGTTTATTAAAAAGAAAAAAAAACAGAAAGAAATAGAGAAAAAAGTTATTAGTTGAAATTTGAAGGATCATTCAATTTTTACCGCAAAAACATAAATCTTGGGGAACCATAAGCAAACCACCTCGGAATTAATTTAAACTTCATATTCAGTCTATTGGGGGTGGGATCGCATGATATATCAAAGTTGGGCTTCTTCTGATATTATTTGCTTGAGGTTTGAATTCGAGTTTCAATTCTACCGTAGAAACACTACTCTTAGTGAACCCTAGGTAAAACACCTTGGAATCTATTGAAACTTCATATTCCGAGTACTGGGTATGCGATCGCACCACATATTAAATTTGGGATTATTTTGATATCCATTTCTGAAGGTTTTAATTAAAGGTTCAATTCTGCCGCAAATTGATCATATAAGAGGTTTGGGTACCTAGACATAAGAGAACGACCTATAAATTGATTTTTGGTGTTTTCATAGTATTCTATTACTAAATATTGAATTTGAGGTCATTTGAAGATCGTTTGGTCTGGGTTTCAATTCTGTTACGTAAAAATTGCGTAATAGGATAGATTTGCGTCAAGTTTGAGAACATGATCTATACTGTTTAGATTTGTCTGAATCTTTGAATTTCTATTATGTTTGGGTTATCTAGGAGTCAAGAAATTATTTTCGCTAATATTCACTTTTGTCTTATTTCGTGTCTTCGTTTCGTCCACAATTCGCACGAATTTGCATTGCTACTCGCAAAATCATAATCGTAGTTTCGTTTTGCTTTGTTTTCAGTATATTTTTTTGATTCTTGAGTTTGAAAATTATAATTAGAGTGTGCCGCGAAAGCTACTGACTTTGATTTGTTGATTTCAGTTCCTAAAGAACCAAAAGAAAGCAAGTTGTGAGGTAAAAGGCGTAGAGAGCTTAATAGAGTGAAAAGCCTTGATTTTTAGTTTTGTGTGATACACGAGAGGTGTGAGGATATATTTGTGCTACTGACCAAATTTTGCAGATTCAAAGAATGTCGAAAAACAATGAATCAGCGACACAAAACGTTGACGTAGCTTTCCAATTGCCACCCATAGGCCAGCAACTTCAGCTGTTGTCTAGGACGTACAAGGATCTGAAAGATGAGGTGAATTCGATAAAGCAACAAAATAGTGGGGCTGATCGCCGGGGAAATACGGTCCGTATGGCGGCACGGAATGTCAGATCTGATTTTGAAGAGTTTGTTGATGAAAACGCAGATGGGGGTGAAGATGACTATGATTTTGCATCAGTTGGCCAAGGAATCAGGTCTGGACCGAACAAGGCTAGGAGGAATGTGAATTTTCGTGGCATGAGCACTTATGAAGATATGGATGGGGACTTGGACACCATTAAACTGAAAATTCCTACCTTTCAAGGTAAAAACGATCCCGAGGCTTATTTGGAGTGGGAGAAAAAGGTAGATTGGATTTTTTTATTGCCATAGCTATTCTGAACAGAAAAAGGTGAAATTGGTGATAATTGAGTTTACGGAGTATGCGTTGATTTGGTGGGATCAGATTGTGATCAGTAGGAGGAGGAATGGGGAGCGACCCGTTCAGACTTGGGGGGAGATGAAAGTCTTAATGAGGAGACGATTTGTGCCAAACCACTATTACAAAGACTTATATCTGAAGCTCCAAGGTCTGAATCAGGTTATAAGACAATAGATGAATATCACAAAGAGATGGAGATAACAATGATTCCGGCTAATGTTGTTGAGGATAGAGAAGCCACCATGGCTAGATTTCTTAATGGGTTGAATCGGGACATTTCTAATGTGGTTGAGCTACAACACTATGTGGAGCTAGAGGACATGGTTCACATGGCGACGAAGGTGGAGAGACAACTTAGGAAGGGGCATGCTCAGCCAACGTTTAATTCGGGTTCATCATCATCTTGGAAGCCGAATCTAAGGAAAGAGGATATTGTCCTGCCAAGATCTTTTGGTCCTTCTAGAACTGAACCACGAAAGGCTAAAGTTGATGTCCCTACTGATGCCAAAGGTAAATCTGAAACTCAACCTAAACGTACTCGTGATGTTAAATGTTTCAAGTGTCAGGGACATGGACTTGGACATTATGCTTCAGAGTGTCCAAACAAGAGAATCATGATGATTAGAGATAATGGTGATGTGGAATCTGAAAGTGACAGTTCTGATTGTGAAGGCATGCCACCATTGGAGGATAGTGATGGGGATGAGTTAGCATTATCGGTTGAGGAGTCCTTGGTTATAAGGCGAACACTTCAGGTTCAGGTCAAGGAAGATGATACTAATGAACAAAGGGAGAACATCTTCCATACGCGTTGTTATGTACTAATGAGCAATGTTTGTAGTGCCACCCTTGTTAGTAAACTAAATTTGTGTACTGCTAAGCATGCTAAACCATATAGATTGCAATGGCTAAATGATAGTGGTGAAGTGAAAGTGACTAAACAGGTTATGGTTCCATTTTCAATTGGGAAATATGTTGATGAAGTTTTGTGTGACGTGGTACCAATGCAAGCAAGTCACATCTTGTTGGGGAGACCATGGCAATATGATAGGAAAGCAATTCATGATGGGGTTAAAAATAGGTATACCATTGTAAAAGATGGTAAAACCATCACTCTTGTACCTCTTACACCCAAACAAGTGTATGATGATCAAATAAAGCTAAAAAGTGAGCATGAGGCGATGGGGAGAGAAAATCAAGGTGAGGAACAAGGGGAGAGAAGAACATCAGATTCGGTTAGAACCCAAACCACCACAACCCATTCGGCCACCCATCCAAACACAAGCAAATATTCGACCAACACTCCAAACAAATCAAACCATTCGACCACACCTCAAAAACACCCAAATCTGGCCGAGAGTGGAGGTAAGACAAGAGGAGTGAAGAAAGTTAGTAAGTGTGATAAGGATTGTGTTGAAAAACTAAAGAAACAACCTAATTTTTCACAAACAAGCCAATGATTTTACTTGTGTACAAAGAGGCTTACTTTAATACTAATGATCTTGATCATATTGTGCCTAGTGTTGCTATTTCTTTGTTGCAGGAGTTTGATGATGTGTTTCCCGACGATACTTCTAGCGGATTACCACCATTAATGGGGATAGAGCATCAGATTGATTTCGTACCTGGAGCTTCAATTCCTAACCGACCAACTTATAGAAGCAATCCCGAGGAGATGAAGGAGCTTCAAAGGCAAGTTGATGAGCTGATGGAAAAGGGCTACATTCGTGAGAGTATGAGCCCGTGTGCTGTACCCGTGTTACTTATGCCAAAGAAGGATGGAACATGGAGGATGTGTGTTGATTGCCGAGCCATCAACAACATAACGGTAAAGTATAGACATCCCATTCCTAGGCTTGATGACATGTTAGATGAGTTGCATGGATCTTGTATTTTCTCTAAAATTGACTTGAAAAGCAGGTACCATCAAATTAGGATGAAAGAAGGTGATGAGTGGAAAACAACATGTAAGACTAAGCATGGTTTGTATGAATGGTTAGTAATGCCGTTTGGACTTACAAATGCACCTAGTACGTTTATGCGTTTAATGAATCACGAGTTTCTGGAGGCAGTTTTCCATGGAGTAGGTTGGAATTGGAACTCCGCTCCGACGACGTCCGTTTGGGCAATCCCAGCGACATGACAAGAGTACCACCTCAAAAGGTCCATCACTAGAGATCCGACCATTGGATCGTGCTCAAAATTTTTTCATGATTTTCCGGAGGCTGTTTTCCATGGAGTAGCGTGGAATCGGAACTCCGATCCGACGACGTCTGGTCTAGCCATCCCAGCGACATGACTAGAGTATCGAGTCAAAAGGTCCATTACTATAGATCTGACCGTTGGATCGCGCTCAAACTTTTTACACGAGTTTTGCGGAGGATGTTTTCCATGGAGTAGCGTGGAATCGACACTCTACTCTGACGATGTCTGGTCGGGCTATCCCAAGGACACGACCAGAGTACCGGCTCAAAAGGTCCACAACTATTGATCGGACTGTTGGATCGTGCTCAAACTTTTTTCACGAGTGTTTGGAGGATGTTTTCCATGGAGTCCGTGGAATTCGAACTCCGCTCCGACGATGTCCGGTAAGGCCATCCCACCGCCACGAGCACAGTACTGGCTCAAAAGGTCCATAACTATAGATCGGACCGTCGGATCGCGCTTAAACTTTTTTTTTCGAGTTTTCGCAGGCTGTTTTCCATGGAGAAGCGTGCAATCGTGACTCCGCTCCCACAACGTCCGGTCGGGCCATCCCAGCGACCCGACCACAATATCGACTCAAAAGGTCCATAACTATAGATCGGACCGTTGGATTGCGCTCAAACTTTTGTCACGAGTGTTTGGAGGATGTTTTACATGGAGTCGCGTGGAATTCGAACTCCGCTCCGACGATGTCCGGTAAGGCCATCCCATCACCACGAGCACAGTACCAGCTCAAAAGGTCCAAAACTATTGATTCGACCGTTGGATCGTGCTCAAACTTTTTTCACAAGTTTTGCAGAGGATGTTTTCCATGTAGTAGCGTGGAACCGGCACTCCGCTCTGACGATGTCCGGTCAGGCCTTCCCAGCGACACGACCAGAGTACCGGCTCAAAAGGTCTATAACTATAGATCTGACCATTGGATCGTGCTCAAAATTATTTCACGAGTTTCCAGAGGCTGTTTTCCATGGAGTAGCTTGGAATCGAAACTCCGATCCGACGACATCTGGTCGGGCCATCCCACAAACACGACTAGAGTATCGACTCAAAAGGTCTATAACTATAGATCGGACCGTTGGATCGCGCTCAAAATTTTTTAACGAGTTTCCGGAGGCTTTTTTCCATGGAGTAGCATGGAATCGGCACTCCGCTCGGATGAAGTCCGGTCGGGCCATCCCAGCGACACGATTAGAGTACCGGCTCAAAAGGTCCATAACTATAGATCGGACCATTGGATCACGCTCAAACTTTTTTCACGAGTGTTTGGATGATGTTTTCCATGGAGTCGTGTGGAATTGGAACTCCGCTCCGACGACGTCTGGTAAGGCCATCCCACCGCCACGAGCACAGTAGCTCAAAAGGTCCATAACTATTGATCCGACCGTTGGATCATGCTTAAAATTTTTTCACGAGCTTTTCAGAGGATGTTTTCCATGGAGTAGCGTGGAACCAGCACTCCGCTCTGACGATGTCCGGTCAGACCATCCTAGCTACACGACCAGAGTATCGGCTCAAAAGTTCCATAACTATAGATCTGACCGTTGGATCGTGCTCAAAATTATTTCACGAGTTTCCGGAGGCTGTTTTCCATGGAGTAGGTTGGAATTGGAACTCCGCTCCGACGACGTCCGTTTGGGCAATCCCAGCGACATGACGAGAGTACCACCTCAAAAGGTCCATAACTAGAGATCCGACCGTTGGATCGTGGTCAAAATTTTTTCACGAGTTTCCGGAGGCTGTTTTCCATGCAGTAGCATGGAATCCGAACTCTAATCCGACGACGTCTGGTCGGGCCATCCCAGGGACACGACTAGAGTACCGGCTCAAAAGGTCCATAACTATTGATCGGACCGTTGGATCGCGCTCAAACTTTTTTCACGTGTGTTTGGAGGATGTTTTCCATGGAGTCGCGTGGAATTCGAACTCCGCTCCGACGATGTCCGGTAAGGCCATCCCTCCGTCACGAGTACAACACCGGCTCAAAAGGTCCATAACTATAGATCGGACAGTTGGATCGCGCTCAAAATTTTTTAACGAGTTTCCGGAGGCTGTTTTCCATGGAGTAGCATGGAATCGGAACTCCGATCCGACGACGTCCGGACTAGCCATCCCAGCGACACGACTAGAGTACCGCGTCAAAAGGTCCATAACTATATATCTGACCGTTGGATCGCGCTCAAACTTTTTTCACGAGTTTCCGGAGGATGTTTTCCATGGAGTAGCGTGGAATCGGAACTCCGATCCTACGATGTTCGGTCTAGCCATCCCAGCGACACGACTAGAGTACCGGCTCAAAAGGTCCATAACTATAGATCAGATTGTTGGATCGCGCTCGAACGTTTTTCACGAGTTTTCGGAGGCTGTTTTCCGTGGAGTAGCGTGGAATGGGAACTCTGATACGACGATGTCCGGTCGGGCCATCCCAGCTACACGACAAGAGTACCGGGTCAGAAGGTCCATAATTATAGAACCGACCGTTGGATCGCGATCAACTTTTTTCACGAGTTTTGCGGAGGATGTTGTCCACGAAGTAGTGTGGAATCGGCACTCCGCTCTGACGATGTCCGGTGGGGCCATCTCAAGGACACGACCAGAGTACCGGCTCAAAAGATCCATAACTATAGATCTAACCGTTGGATTGCGCTCAAAATTTTTTCACGAGTTTTTGGATGATGTTTTCCATTGAGTAGCGGGGACTCTGCACTCCGCCCCGACGACATCCGGTACGGCCATCCCACCGCCACAAGCACAGTACCGGGTCAAAAGGTCCATAACTATAGATACGACCGCTGAATCGCGCTCAAAATTTTTTAACGAGTTTTCGGAGGCTGTTTTCCATGGAGCAGCGTGGAATCGGGACTCCTCTCCAACGACGTCTAGTCGGGAATCCCAGCGACACGATGAGAGTACCGGCTCAAAAGGTCCATAACTAGAGATCCGACCGTTGGATCGCGCTCAAACTTTTTTCACGAGTTTTCGTAAGCTATTTTCCATGGAGTAGCGTGGAATCGGCACTCTGCTCGGACGATGTCCGGTCGGGCCATCCTAGCAACACCACTAGAGTACCGACTTAAAAGGTCCATAACTATAGATCAGATCGTTGGATCGCGCTCAAACTTTTTTCACGAGTGTTTGGATGATGTTTTCCATGGAGTCGCGTGGAATTGGATCTCCGCTCCGACGACGTCCGGTAAGGCCGTCCCACTGCCACGAGCACAGTACTAGCTCAAAAGGTCCATAACTATTGATCCAACCGTTGGATCGAGCTCAAACTTTTTTCACGAGTTTTGCGGAGGATGTTTTCCATGGAGTAGCGTGGAACTGGCGCTCCGCTCGGACGATGTCTGGTCAGGCCATCCCAGCGACACGACCAGAGTACCGGCTCAAAAGGTCCATAACTATAGATCCGATCGTTGGATCGTGCTTAAAATTATTTCACGAGTTTCTGGAGGCTGTTTTCCATAGAGTAGGTTGGAATTGGAACTCCGCTCCGACGATGTCCGTTTGGGCAATCCCAGCGACATGACGAGAGTACGGCTCAAAAGGTCCATAACTAGAGATCCGACCGTTGGATCTTGGTCAAAAAATTTTCACAAGAGTCCGGAGGCTGTTTTCCATGCAGTAGCGTGGAATCGAAACTCCGATCCGACGATGTCTAGGCTGGCCATCCCAGCAACACGACCAGAGTACCGGCTCAAAAGGTCCCTAACTATAGATCCGACCATTGGATCGTGCTCAAACTTTTTTTACGAGTTTCCCGAGGCTGTTTTCCATAGAGTAGCGTGGAATCTGGACTCCTCCCCACGACGTCCCGTCAGGCCATCCCAGTGACACAACCAGAGTACCGGCTCAAAAAGTCCATAACTATAGATCCGACCATTGGATCGCACTCAAACTTTTTACACGAGTTTTGCGAAGGCTGTTTTCCATGGAGTAGCGTGGAATCGGAACTCCGATCCGACGACGTCCGGTCTAGCCATCCCAGTGACACAACCAGAGTACCGGCTCAAAAGGTCCATAACTATAGATCTGACCAATGGATCGCGCTCAAACTTTTTTCACGAGTTTTCGGAGGCTGTTTTTCATGGAGTCACGTGGAATTGAAACTCCGCTCCGACAACGTCCGGTAAGGCCATCCCACCACCACGAGCACACTACAAGGTCAAAAGGTCGATAACTAAAGATCCGACCGTTGGATTGCGCTCAAACAATTTTCACTAGTTTTTGGAGGCTGTTTTCCGGGGAGTAACGTGGAATCGGAACTCCGATCCGACGACGTCCGGTCTAGCCATCCCAGCGACACGACTAGAGTACCGTCTCAAAAGGTCCATAACTACAGATCGGACCGTTGGATCGCGCTCAAACTTTTTTCAAGAGTGTTTGGAGGATGTTTTCCATGGAGTCGCGTGGAATGGGAACCCCGCTCCGACGACGTCCGGTCGGGCCATCCCAGCGCCATGACTACAGTATTGGCTCAAAATGTCCATAAGTATATATCTGACCGTTGGATCGCGCTCAAACTTTTTTCACGTGTTTTTGGAGGATGTTTTCCATGGAGTTGCGTGGAATCGGCACTCCGCTCCAATGACGTCCCATCAGCCCATCCTAGCGACACGACTAGAGTACCGGCTCAAAAGGTCCATAACTATAGATCCGATCGTTGGATCGCGCTCAAAATTTTTTCACGAGTTTGCGGAGTATGTTTTCCTAGGAGTAGCGTTGAATCGGCACTTCGCTCCGACGACTTCTGGTCGGCCCTACCACCGCCCCGAGCACAGTACCGGGTCAAAAGGTCTATAACTATAGATCCAACCGTTGGATTGCGCTCAAAATTTTTTCACGACTTTCTGGAGGCTGTTTTCCATGGAGTACGTGGAATCAGAACTCTACTCCGACGACATCCGGTCGGGCCATCCCAACGGCACGATTACAGTACCGTCTCAAAAGATCCATAACAATAGATCCGATCGTTGGATTGCACTTTAAATTTTTTCACGAGTTTTGGAGGTTGTTTTCCATGGAGTAGCGTGGAATTGGCACTCCGCTCTGATGCCTTCCGGTGGGGCCATCCCAGCGACATGACTAGAGTACCGGCTTAAAAGGTCCATAACTCTAGATCCGACCGTTGGATCGCGCTCAAACTTTTTTCACGAGTTTCTGGAGGCTGTTTTCCATGGAGTATCGTTGAATCAGAACTCTGCTCCGACGACGTCCGATCGGGCCATCCCAACGACACGACTAGAGTACCGGCTCAAAATGTCCATAACTATAGATCCGACTGTTGGATGGCGCTCAAACTTTTTTCACGAGTTTTCCTTGGAGTAGCGTTGAACTAGCACTCCGCTCCGACGATGTCTGGTCGAGCCATCCCTCCGCCGCAAGTAGAGTACGGGGTCAAAAGGCCAATAATTATAGATCCGACCGTTGTATCGCTCTCAAACTTTTTTCACGAGTTTTTGGAGTATGTTTTCCTTGGAGTAGCGTTGAATTGGCTCTCCGCTCCGACGACGTTCGGTCGGGCCCTCCCACCGCCCGAGTAGAGTACTAGGTTAAAAGGTCCATAACCATAGATCCGACCGTTGGATCGCGCTCAAAATTGTTTCAGGAGTTTTCGGAAGCTGTTTTGCATGGAGTAGCGTGGAATCGGCACTCCGCTCCGACGCCGTCCGGTCGGGCCATCCCACCGCCATGAGCATAGTACCGAGTCAAAAGGTCCATAACTATATATTCGACCGTTGGATTGCGCTCAAAATTTTTTCACGAGTTTTCGAAGGCTGTTTTCCTTGGACTAGCATGGAATCAGAACTCTGCTGCGACGACGTCCGGTCGGGCCATCCTAACGACACGACCAAAGTACCGGCTCAAAAGGTCCATAACTCTAGATCCGACAGTTGGATCGCGCTCAAAATTTTTTCACAAGTTTTTGGAGGATATTTTCCATGGAGTAGCGTGGAAGCGGCACTCCGCTCCGACAACGTCCGGTCAGGCCATCCCACCGCCACAAGGAGAGTACCGGGTCAAAATGTCCATAACTATAGATCCGATCTTTGGATCGCGCTCAAACTTTTTTCACGAGTTTCTGGAGGCTGTTTTCCATTGAGTTGTGGGAAAGCGGTACTCCGCACCGACGATGTCCGGTCGGACCATCCCAGCGACACGACTAGAGTATCGGCTCAAAAGGTCCATAACTATAGATCCGACCGTTGGATCGCGCTAAAACTTTTTTCACGAGTTTTCGGAGTACGTTTTTCTTGGAGTAGCGTTGAATTGGCTACTCATCGCCACGAGCAGAGTACCGAGTCAAAATGTCCAATAACTATAGATCTGACCTTTGGATCGCGCTCAAACTTTTTTCATGAGTTTTTGGAGGATGGTTTCCTTGGAGTAGCATGGAATCGGCACTCCGCTCCGACGACGTTGGGTCGGCCATCCCACCGCCACGAGTAGAGTACCGGGTTAAAAGGTTCATAGCTACAGATCCGACCGTTGGATCGCGCTCAAAGGTTTTTTAGAAGTTTCCAGAATTTGTTTTCCATGGAGTAGCGTGGAATCAGAACTCTACTCCGATGACGTCCGGTCGGGCCATCCCAGCGACACGTCCAGAGTACTGGCTCAAAAGGTCCATAACTATAGATTCGACCATTGGATCACGCTCAAACTTTTTGCATGATTTTTTGGAGGATGGTTTCCTTGGAGTAGCATGGAATTGGCACTCCGCTCCGACGACGTCGGGTCGGGCCATCCCACCGTCACGAGTAGAGTGCCGGGTCAAAAGGTCCATAACTATAGATCCGACAGTTGGATCGCGCTCAAAAGTTTTTTAGTAGTTTCTGGAATCTGTTTTCCATGGAGTAGCGTGGAATTGGAACTCTGCTCCGACGATGTCCGGTCGGGCCATACCACCGACACGACCATAGTTCTGGTTGAAACGGTCAATAACTATAGATCCGACCTTTGGATCGCGCTCAAACTTTTTTCACTAGTTTCCAGAGGATTTTTTCCACGGAGTACCGTGGAATCGATACTCCGCTCCGACGACGTCCGGTCAGGCCATCCCATCGACCCAACCAGAGTACCGGCTCAAAAGGTCCATAACTATAGATTCAATCGGTGGATCGCGCTCACACTTTTCTCACGAGTTTCCAGAGGCTGTTTTCCATTGAGTTACGAGAAATCAGCAATCCGCACCGACAACGTCCGGTTGGGCCCTACGACCGCCACTAGCACAATACCAACTGAAAGGTCCATAACTATAGATCCGACCGTTGAATCGCGGTCAAAATTTTTTCATGTGTTTCCGAAGGCTGTGTTCCATGGAGTAGTGTGGAATCGGTACTCAGCGCCGACGACATCCGGTCGAGCCATACCACCGCCACGAGCACAGTACCGGGTCAAAAGGTCCATAACTATACATCCGACCGTTGGATCGGGCTCAAAATTTTTTCACGAGTTTCTGGAGGATGTTTTTTATGGAGTAGCGTTGAATTGGAACTCCGCTCTGACGACGTCTGATCAGACCAACCCAGCGACACAACTAGAGTACCGGCTCAAAAGGTCCATAAGTATACATCCAACTGTTGGATCGCGCTCAAAATTTTTTCACGAGTTTCCGTAGGTAGTTTTCCGTGGAGTAGCGTGGACTCGGTACTCCACGCCCCCGATGTCCGGTCGGGCCATACCACCGACACGACCATAGTTCGGGCTGAAACGGTCCATAACTATAGATCCAACTGTTGGATAGTGCTCAAACTTTTTTCACGAGTTTCCGGAGGCTGTTTTCAATGGAGTACCGAGGAATAGGTACTCTACTCCAACGACGTCCAGTCGGGCCATCCCAGCGGCACGACCAGAGTACCGGCTTAAAAGGTCCATCACTATAGATCCGACAGTTGGATTGCGCTCAAAATTTTTTCACGAGTTTTCGGAGGCTGTCTTCCATGGAGTAGCGTGGAATCGGCACTCCGCTCCGACGATGTCCGGTCAGGCCATCCCACCGCCACCAGCAGAGTACGGGTCAAAAGGTCTATAACTATAGATCCGACCGTTGGATCGCGCTCAAACTTGTTCACGAGTTTTCAGAGGATGTTTTCTATGGAGTAGCGTGGAATTGGCACTCTGCTCCGACTATGTCCGGTCGGGCATCCCACCGTCACGAGTAGAGTACCGGGTCAAAAGGTCCATAACTATAAATCCGACCGTTGGATCACGCTCAAAATTTTTTCAAGAGTTTCCGGAAGCTGTTTTCCATGGAGTAGCGTGGAATCTGAACTCCGCTCCAATAACGTCCGGTCGGGCCATCCCAGTGACACGACCAAATTGCAGACTCAAAAGGTCCATAACTATAGATCCGACCATTGGATCGCGCTTAAAAATTTTTCACGAGTTTCCGGAGGCTGTCTTCCATGGAGTAGCGAGGAATCGGTACTCCGCTCTGACGAAGTCCGTTTGAGCCAGCCCAGCAACATGACCAGAGTACCGAGTGAAAAGTTCCATAACTATAGAAGCGACCGTTGGATCGCGCTCCAACTTTTTTTATGAGTTTTTGGGAGGATGTTTTCCATGGAGTAGCGTGGAATCGACCCTCCGCCCCAACGACGTTCGGTCGGGCCATCCCACCGCGACGAGTAGAGTGTCAGGTCAAAAGGTCCATATCTATAGATCTGACCATTGGATCGCTCTCAAACCTTTTTATTGAGTTTTTAGAGGATGTTTTCCTTGTAGTAGTGAGGAATTGGCACGCCGCTCCGACGATGTCCGGTCGGGCCATCCCACAACCACGGGTAGAGTACCGGGTCAAAAGGTCCATAACTATAGATTCAACTATTGGATCGCGCTCAAAATTTTTTCTCGAGTTTCTAGAGGTTGTTTTCCAAGAAGCAGCGTGGACTCGGTACTCCACGCCCCCGACGTCCAGTAGGGCCATTCCACCGACACGACCATAGTACCGGCTGAAAAGGTCCATAACTATAGATTCGACCATTGGATTGCGCTCTAAATTTTCTCATGAGTTTCCATAGGTTTTTTTCCATTGAGTTGCGGGAAATCGGTACTCCGCTCTGACGACGTCCAGTCGGGCCATCCCAGCAACACAACCAGAGTACCAGCTCAAAAGGTCCGTAACTATAGATCAAAATGTTGGATCACGCTCAAAAATTTTTCACGAGTTTCTGGAGGCTGTCTTCCATGTAATAGCGTGGAATCGGTAGTCCGCACCGCCGATATCCCGTCGGGCCTTACCACCGACACGACCAGAGTACCAGGCCGAAACGTCCATAACTATAGATCCGACTGTTGGATCGTGGTGAAAATTTTTTCAGGAGTTTCCAGAGGCTATTTTCCATGGAGTAGCATGGAATCGTTTCTCTGACCGCCGACGTCTCGTAGGGCCTTACCACTGACACGACTAGAGTACTGGCTTAAAAGGTCCTTAACTATAGATCTGACCGCTGGATCGCGCTCAAACGTTTTAACGAGTTTCTGAAGGATTTTTTCTATAAAGTAGCGTGGAATCGGTACTCCGCGTCGACGACGTCTGGTCGAGCACAGTATCGGGTCAAATGGTCCATAACAATAGATCCGACCGTTAGATGGCTGTGAAAATTTTTTCTTGAGTTTTTGGAGGCTGTTTTCCGTAAAGAAGCGTGCAATCGGTACTCCGCGTCGCCAATGTCCCG
Source organism: Populus tomentosa (assembly GCA_018804465.1). Classification (NCBI taxonomy): domain Eukaryota; kingdom Viridiplantae; phylum Streptophyta; class Magnoliopsida; order Malpighiales; family Salicaceae; genus Populus; species Populus tomentosa. The sequence goes on along the minus strand of CM032003.1, from coordinate 5,534,092 downwards.
TCAGGCCATACCACCGACACGACCAGAGTACCAGCTCAAAAGGTGCATAACTATAGATCCAATCGTTGAATCGCACTTAAAATTTTTACATGCTTTTTCGGAGGCTGTTTTCCAAGGAGAAGCGTGGAATGGGTACTCCGCGCTGACGACATTCGGTCGGGCCATACCACCGCCACGAGCAGAGTACTGGTCAAAAGGTCCATAAATATAGATCCGACCGTTGGATCGCGGTGAAAAATTTTTCATGAGTTTTCAGAGGCTGTTTTCCATCGAGCAGTGTGGAATCAGTAATCCGCGCAACCGATGTCTCGTCGGGCCATACCACCGACATGACTAGAGTACAGCTCAAAAGGTCCATAACTATAATTCCGACCATTGGATCGCGCTCAAAATGTTTTCTCAAGTTTCCAGAGGCTGTTTTCAATGGAGTAGCATGGAATCGGTTCTCTGCTCTGACGACGTCCGGTCGAGCCATCCCAGCGACACGACCAGAGTATCGGCTCAAAAGGTCCATAACTATAGATCCCACCGTTGGATCGCACTCAAAATTTTTTCATGCGTTTTTGAAGGATGTTTTCCATTGAGTTGCTGGAAATCGGTACTCCGCTCCAACGACGTCCAGTCGGGCCATACCACCGCCTCGAGGAGAGTACCAGGTCAAGAGGTCCATAACTATAGATCCGACCGTTTGATCGCGGTGAAAATTTTTTCATGAGTTTCCGGAGGCTGTTTTCCATGGAGTAGCATGAAATCGTTACACCGCGCCGTCGACGTCCCATCAGGCCATACGACCGCCACGGCCAGAGTACCGGCTAAAAAGGTCCCTAACTAAAGATCCGACCATTCGATCGCGCTCAAACGTTTTTCATAAGTTTCTGGAGGATGTTTTCCATGGAGAAGCGAGGAATCAGTACTCCGCTCCGACGACATCCGGTCAGGCCATCCCACCGACACGACCAGAGTACCGGCTCCAAAGGCCCATAACTATAGATCCAATCGTTGGATCGCGCTCAAAATGTTTTCTCAAGTTACCGGAGGCTGTTTTCAATGGAGTAGAATGGAATCGGTTCTCCGCTCCGACGATGTCCGGTCATGCCATCCCTGTGACACAACCAGAGTACCGGCTCGAAAGGTCCATAATTATAGATGCGACCGTTGGATTGCGCTCAAAATTTTTTCACGCTTTTTCGAAGGATGTTTTCCATAGAGTTGCAGGAAATCGGTACTCCGCTCCCACGATGTCTGGTCGGGCCATACTACCGCCATGAGGAGAGTACTGAGTCAAGAGGTCCATAACTATAGATCCGATCGTTGGATGACGGTGAAAACTCTTTCATGAGTTTCTGGAGGCTGTTTTCCATGGAGTAGCATGAAATCAATACTCCGCGCGCCGACATCCTGTCAGGCCATACGACCGCCACGGCCAGAGTATCGGCTCAAAAGGTCCATAACTAAAGATCTGACCGTTGGATCGCGCTCAAACGTTTTTCATGAGTTTTCGAAGGAAGTTTTCTATGGAGTAGCGTAGAATCAGTACTCCACTCCGACGACATCCAGTCGGGCCATCCCAATGACACGACAAGAGTACCGGCTGAAAAGGTCCATAACTATAGATCCAACCGTTGGATCGCGCTCAAAATGTTTTCTCAAGTTTTCGGAGGTTGTTTTCAATGGAGTAGCATGGAATCGGTTCTCTGCTCCAACGCCATCCGGTCGGGCCATCCTAACGACTCGACCAGAGTACCGGCTCAAAAGGTCTAAAACTAAAGATGTTTTCCATGGAGTAGCGAGGACTCGGCACTCCGCTCCGACGACATCCGATCGTGCCATCCCTGGGTCATGGCTAGAATACCGCCTCAAAAGGTCCATAACTATAGATTCGACCGTTGGATCGTGCTCAAACTTTTTTAACGAGTTTAAGGAGGATGTTTTCCATAGAGTAGAGTGGAATCGGTAATCCGCTCCGACGACGTTCGGTCGGGCCATCCCAGCGACACGACTAGATTACCGGCTCAAAAAGTCCATAACTAAAGATCTGACCGTTGGATTGCGCTCAAACTTTTTACACAAGTTTCCGAAGGATGTTTTCCTTGGAGTTGCGAGGAATCGGCACTCCGCTCCGATGACGTCCAGTCGGGCCATCCCTGTGACACGACTAGAGTACCGGCTCAATAGGTCCATAACTATAAATCCGACAGTTGGATTGCACTCAAAATGTTTTCTCATGTTTCTGGAGGCTGGTTTCAATGGAGAAGCATGGAATTGGTTCTGCGCTCCGACGACTTCCGGTCGGGCCACACCAGCGACACAACGAGAGTACCAGCGACACGACGAGAGTACCAACTCAAAAGGTCCATAACTAAAGATCCGACCGTTGGATTGCGCTCAAAATTTTTTCACGAGTTTTTGGAGGATGTTTTCCATGGAGTACTTAGGAATCGGCACTCCGCTCCGACTACGTCCGGTCGGACCATCCCTGTGGCATGACCAAAGTACCGACTCAAAAGGTCCATAACTATACATCCGACTGTTTGATCGTGCTTAAACTTTTTTAACGAGTTTATGGAGGATGTTTTTCATGGAGTAGCGTGGAATCAGCCTTCCGCCACGAGTATAGTACCGGGTAAAAAGGTCCATAACTGTTGATCCAATTGTTGGATCGTGCTCAAACTTTTTTCACCATTTTTCAAAGGCTTTTTTTTCAGGAGTAGTGTGGATTCGGTACTCCGTATTGACGACATGCGGTCGGGCAATGCCACCACCATGAGTAGAGTACCGGGTCAAAAGGTTCGTGACTATAGTTCTGACCGTTGGATCGCGGAGAAAAATTTTTCATGTGTCTTCGGAGGTAGTTTTCCATAGAGTGGCTTGGAATCAGTACTCCGCGCCGACGATGTCCGGTCGGGCCATACCACCACCACGTGCAGAGTATCGGGCCAAAAGGTCCGTAACTATAGATCCGACTGTTGGATCGGGGTGAAAATTTTTTCATGACTTTCTGGAGGCTGTTTCCCTTGGAGTAGCGTGGAATCAGAACTCCGCTCCGACGATGTCCGGTCGGGCCATCCCAGCTACACGACTAGAGTATCGGCTTAAAAGGTCCATAACTATAGATGCGATCGTTTGATGGCGCTCAAACTTTTTTAACGAGTTTCTGGAGGATTTTTTCCATGGAGTCACGTGGAATCGGTACTTCACGCCGACGACGTCTAGTCGGGCCATACGACCGCTATGAGTAGAGTACCGGCTCAAAAGGTCCATAACTATAGATGCGATCGTTTGATGGCGCTCAAACTTTTTTAACGAGTTTCCGGAGGATTTTTTCCATGGAGTAGCGTGGAAACAGTATTCCGCGCCGATGACGTCCGGTTGGGCAATAGCACCACCATGAGTAGAGTACCGAGTGAAAAGGTCCATAACTATAGATCTAACTGTTGGATCGCGTTCAAAATTTTTTCACTAGTTTCTGGAGGCAGTTTTCCATGGAGTAGCGTGGAATCGGGACTCCGCTGCGACGACCTCCGGTTAGGCCTTCCTAGTGACACGACCAAATTAGCAGCTCAAGAGGTCCATAACTATAGATCCGACCGTTGGATCACGCTCAAATTTTTTTCTCGAGTTTCCGGGGGCTGTTTTCCAGGGAGTAGCGTGGAATCGATACTCCGCGCCGCCGACATCCCGTCGGGCCATACCACCAACACGACCATATTACCGGCTGAAAAGGTCCATAACTATAGATCCGACCATTGGATCGCGCTCAAAATTTTTTCACAAGTTTCCGGAGGATGTTTTCCTTTGAGTTGCGGGAAATCAATACTCCGCTCCGACGGCGTCCGTTCGGGCCATACCACCGCCACTATCAAAGTACCGGGACAAGAGGTCCATAACTATAGATCCGACCATTGGATCGCGCTCAAACTTTTTTCATGAATTTTCGAAGGCTTTTTTATTAGTACTTAAAAGTGCATGTTTATCAAGGTTTTATATCATCATTTTGCACTTGAAGTATCAATAACTCCTTAACTAAAGCATGTTTTATAATAACAAGTTTGATACTATAAGATACCTTAATTTATGGTAAATGCTCATCTTAAATGCAGGCCTATCACATAAATAAAAGGATTGATTGATGAGTTTAAGTATTGAAAGTGAAAGGACAAAGAGATGGCCAAACTTAGAAAAGAGATGCTGGTGCAGTCCAAACCGGAACAGTGCTCGGTAATTGGATCATATCTGGAACTCTAAATCTCGGATTTAGGTCCATTTTATATGGATGGAAAGGTAAGACAAAGGCCTGCAACTTTCATGGAGATCAAGATTTAAAAAGGCTGTTTTGAAGTCCAAATTGAAGGAACAACGAAGAAGTCCGAAGTTGTCCTGTAGCCCAGACACTATTTAGTGTTCAGCCCATATGACCTCATCTTTTTTTTGTTAGAAAGCTGAGATAATTTCCTAGAACATTCTTGAGGATTCTGGGCAAATTATGATGTTAGCAATGACGTCTTGTTCAGACAAGAAGATAAGAATTGTCACCAAAGTCAAGATGTGGCCACCCACTCATCAATTAGTCAACAAATCAATAGTCCAAATTTTAGCCTATAAAAGGAGGCATTTACCATGTATTGAGGCATCTTGGTTTTCAGATCAAGATCATGCTCTTGCTTTCTCTCTTTGTATTTCTTATGTTTTGCTTTCATTAATATCAAGTTTATGCACTTCATTTCCTTTCCTTTACTTAGTTAACTTCTTTCTCATTTATGTTCTTATCTAGTTCATTTATGTTTCTTTCTTTTATTATGTTTAAGTAAGTTAATTATGTCAAGGTGAAAAGGGTACACTAATGGTGTAAGAATAAGTATAATATAAACATAACATGGACCTTAATGTTGGATACTAACATGTTTTATATTTGTTATCTTGTTCACTTTTAATACTTTACTTGTTAAATGGTTAATCTAGATTTGTGTTGTATAACACTTGGTACAACAAATACTTGGCACTTTCATAGCCCATACTGTATGGTATAACCGACACCTGAGCTATGAAAGGAACTTGATTTGTTGTTAACATAAGTTATAATCATGAATGCCTGCTAACATTTACAAGTATTAGCTTTATTCAAATAAGATAACTAATGTAATCATGTTAACAATTTATAATCTGATTGGAACCTCCTTTATGTGTGGTTTCCAATTGAGTAATCAGAGTTTATACTATACTTGTTTGAAGTACCATTAGTGGATCCTCTAACCTTGACATTTGTTTTTATCGTTGTTTAATCCTTATATTAATCTTTTATCTCAAAGTTCTCATTAATTTCATCATCATCTTCTTCTTTGATTAATACTACTACTACTACTACTACTACTACTACTATTACTACTACTACTATTACTATTACTACTACTATTATTGTTATTATTGTTGTTATTATTGTTGTTGTTGTTGTTATTGTTGTCTTGTTATTTATAATTTATACAATTAACCTCTCTGTGGTTCGACCCCGGTCTTGCCGGGTTATTTATTACTTCGACACTCCTGCTGTAACAACCCGGCTTTCCAAGCCCAAAACAACAGTAATTTTTTTTTTTATATATATATATATATATATACACACACATGGTGCCGATAATCAAAGAACTTGAATCCTCACATCATCAAAATACAATCCATACAATCAACATTTCATTTAAAAGCGAATCTTACACAAACACATAATATTAAGGTTGCATGATCTGAAGTTCATATTAAAAATATATACATAGACATGAGTTTGCATTCTTATCCTACTAATAGCCATCACCATTTAAACAAAAGGATCTAATAAAAGTTATACATTCAGTACATTGATCCATACAAAATACATTGTGATTTAGAATACATCTACATAATTCCTTGCAAAAGTAGGTTCCCGTGTATCGGGTTTCCTAGACATTTCGTTGGTGTGACGTCCCTGCAGTAGTACAAAACATTTAAGAGCATGCAAATACTTAATAATATTAATAATGGTAACTAACGGTTTGGCAATTAAATAAAGCATTAACATTTATGTTTTCTTCATGTATTTGATGTAACAGCTAGTAGTACATATAGATACACAAGTGTTCAAATGCCATTCGTCGAAACAAGACATTCGTTTGTCGGCAGCGAAAACTGGGTCACTGCCGATTTCTGTATCGGCAGCGAATACTGCGTCGCTGCCGATCCAGAATCGGCAGCGAATACTGCGTCGCTGCCGATCCAGAATCGGCAGCGGAAACTGTGTCGCTGCCGATTTCTGTATCGGCAGCGAAAACTGGGTGGGTGCCGATTTCTGTATCGGCAGCGAATACTGCATCGCTGCCGATTTCTTTATCGGCAGCGGAAACTGCGTCGCTGCCGATTTCTGTATCGGCAGCGTATACTGCGTCACTGCCGATTTCTGCATCGGCAGCGAAATCCTTCCTTTATTCCGGCCATCCATTCGGACGCCATTAGCCAAAGCTAATCATCCTTTGTCCCGGCCATCCGTTCAGATGCCATTAGCCGAAGCTAATCACTCTTTATCCCGGCCATCCGTTCGGATGCCATTAGCCGAAGCTAATCACTCATTTGTCCCGGCCATCCGTTCGGATGCCATTAGCCGAAGCTAATCAACCTTTAATCAACATTTAAGCGTTCGACAATTTAATATTGGTTCCAACAATATGGTAGTACTCAAGTTAAAATATTTCAAGATTCAACGTATGAAAAAGAAAGGTGCAAGTCACCTACCTGCTCCACCTGTGGGTTGTTCCTGTCTTGATGATGGTCCAATCCCGACCGCACCACCTAAGACATCAATGGTCACAAATCAGCATAGTTGTATTTATTTTATCTTTGAATCATATTCATCATCACACATATTTCAAGAGTTCATATGTTCACATTCAAGTGTTCCATATTTTACACCATCATATCATGAAATTGTCACTAGCCTTTAAGTCATTTCTGCCTAGGAGGCTTATTGTAGAAATCGGCAGCGAAAAGTGCGTCGCTGCCGAATCCAGAATCGGCAGCGAAAACTGCGTCGCTGCCCATTTTTGCATCGGCAGCGAAAACTGCGTCGCTGCCAAATCCAGAATTGGCAACGAAAACTGCGTCGCTGCCAAATCCAGAATCGGCAGCGAAAACTTCATTGCTGCCACATCCAGAATCGGCAGCGAAACTGCATCGCTGCCGATTTCTACATCGGCAGCAAAAACTGCGTCGCTGCCAAATCCAGAATCGGCAGCGAAAACTACATCGCTGTCACATCCAGAATCGGCAGCGAAAACTGCGTCGCTGCCGATTTCTGCATCGGTGTTGGTGCCACAGTTTTGCTGCACAACGCACAACTCGGCAGCGAATACCAATTCGCTGCAGGAAGTTCAGTTGCGGCAGCGAAATAGGATTTCGCTGCACAATACACAAATCGGCAGCGAATATGAATTCGCTGCAGGAGGTTCAGTTGCGGCAGCGAAACAGGATTTCGCTGCACAATACACAAATCGGCAGCGAATATGAATTCGCTGCAGGAGGTTCAGTTGCGGCAGCGAAACAGGATTTCGCTGCAAAATACACAAATCGGAACCATCCATTTCAGCACATAATTCTTCAACAAAATTCCAGCAGAATACACACATGGAAGACCATCAATTACAGCATACAATCTTTCAATAAATTCCAGCAGAATACACACATTAATTTCAGCAACAACATCACAGCATAACACATTAATTTCAGCACAACAACATCACAGCAGAACACACTAATTTCAGCAACAACATCACAGCATAACACATTAATTTCAGCACAACAACATCACAGCAGAACACACTAATTTCAGCAACAACATCACAGCAGAACACATTAATTTTAGCACAACAACATCACAGCAGAACACATTAATTTCCCCAGCAGAACACACACACACACATGCATGCTGGCCTACTGACACGACCAAAAGATTGATGTCTTCTCCCAAGTGTAGAAGTGTCGAAGTAATAAATAACCCGGCAAGATCGGGGTCGAACCACAGAGAGGTTAATTGTATAAATTATAAATAACAAGACAACAACAACAATAATAATAACAATAATAGTAATAGTAGTAGTAGTAGTAGTAATAATAATAATAATAATAATAATAATAATAATAATAATACTCAATACGTGGCGTTGTTATACCTGAGAATGATCTAAAAGATCGGGTCACAGGTTTCCAGCCTATATACTGAGTTTATGAAAAGATCAAAGAGATATATTATATAATATAAACAGATTTCTGATGCGAATGAATAAGGCAAGATCAACAATATCAGGATCCTTGATCAAACACAGAGCATACTTAACGTACATAAAATATAACAAGAATATAAATAATAATAATAATACTAATAATAATAATACTAATAATAATACTAATAATAATAATAATAATAATATTAGTAATAATAATAATAATAATAATAATAATAACAATAAAAAGACGAGGAGGAGGAAGAGACAATAATAACAACAAAAATAATAATAATAACAACAACAATAATAATAACAAAAATAAGAAAAGCAGGAAGAAATTAATGAGAACTTTGAGATGGAAGATTAATGTAAGGATTAAATAATAATAAAGACAAATGTCAAGGTTAGAGGATCCACCAATGGTATTTCAAACAAGTATAGTATAAACTCTTATTACTCAATTTGGAAACCACACACGAAGGAGGTTCCAGTCGGATGATTTGTCATTAATAGCTCATTTTAAATTATTAACATGATCATATTAATTATCTTCATAACACCAAACTTTTAAATATTGTCAGGAATTCATGATGTTAACTGATGTTAACAACAAATCAAGTACCTTTCATAGCCCCAGGTGTAGGTAATACCATACGGTTGGGTTATGAGAGTGCCAAGCATTTGTTGTACCAAGTATTATACAACACAAATTTAGATTAACCATTTAACAAGCAAGGTATTAAGAATTAGTAAGATAAAAAGATAAGACATGTTAATATTAAACATTAAGGTCCATATTGAGTTTACACCATACTTGTTCTTACACCATTAGTGTAACCTTTTCACCTTGACATAATAAACTTAGCTAAACATAATGAAGAAGAAAAAAATAAATAAATAAAACAAGAACATAAATAAAATACAAGTTAACTAAGGAAAGGAAAGGAAATGAAAAGCATAAACAAGAAATTAATAAAAGCAAAGCTTAAGAATTACAAAAAATATAAAGAGAGAAATAAAGAGCATGAACTTGATCTGAACAACCAAGCCCCTAAATACATGGCAAATGCCTCCTTTTATAGGCCAAAATTCGGAATTATTGCTTTGATGACTCATTGTTGAGTGGGTGGCCAACTTTTGACTTAGTGAAAATCCTTATCATCTTGTCTAAATAAAACAAAAATGCTAGCATCAGAACTGGGTCCAGATGTCCAAATGAAAGTTCTGCGAAATTCTCTTAGCTTTCCAGCAAAAAAAAAGATGAGGTCATTTGGACTTCTAGAACTCAAGATATGGGCTGAACACTGAATAGTATTTGGGCTGCAGGACAGCTTCGGACTTCTCCGTTGTTGCTATTATTTGGACTTGAAAACGGCCTTCTTAGATCTTGATGTCCAAATGAAAGTTGTAGGCCTATGTCTTATCAAATCTCTGTAAAAATTTCAGATCATTTGGATATCTAGAACTCGAGATATGACCCAATTACCGAACAGTGTTCCAGTTTGGACTGCACCAACATCTCTTTTCTAAGCTTCACCCTTCTTTATCTTCAAAATTTCAGTAGTTGAATTCATCAATCAATCCTTTGATTTATGTGATATGCCTGTATTTAAGATGAACATTTACCATATATTAGGGTAATTTATAATATTAGACTTGTTATTATAAAACATGCTTTAGTTAAGGAGTTATTGATACTTTAAGTGCAAAATGATGATATAAACCCTTGATAAACATGCACTTTTAAGTACTAATCACACCCCCCAACCAGCTTATTACTAGTCCCTAGTAATCAAAGCGTTAAAATAGAAAAACAATTTGCAAGTTCCACAAAGCAAGGCATTCATCATTCAACTTCCATTAATCTATCCAGATAAACAAACTCTCATTTCTGCTTCATATTTCTTAAACAAGATATTAATAAATCTTCTTTTTATGTGCTCAATGTATGAAAACATATATATGGGGCTATTGTTGGAAGAAAACAATATGATGTTCTAATGTTTAAGGTTAACTTCCTTGGGTTGGGATCATTTTTCTTCTTTTTTTCTTTTTTCTTTTTTTCTATTTACACATACAACTTAAAACACAATGCATCTTTAACCCATGTAACGAGCTTTAGGCTAATGACTCCCAGACCAGTTGGTCTTAGGGCATTAGGTGTTGAGACACCTCTACGAGCTTAGCAACTCGGGTTGCAGATACTGATACGTAGATAGTGCAATGTTTGATTCCCTTAAGCTTTTCTCCTTAACCCATGTAACAAGCTTTGGGCCAATAACTCCCAAGTCAATTGACTTTAGGGTATTAAGTGTTAAAACACCCCTTCGGGCTTAATTGCTTAGGTTAGGGAGGCTACGAAACCAAACTTATCTACGTTTTTATTCACCATTATTATCACAATTTTTTTTATTTTTTTTTTCTTTTTGTTTTTTTTTTAATGCAAATTATGTACTATCCCTTTCCCTTAGTTATTACCTTTAACAAAAGAACATAAATAATGTAATAATCCAATGTGCAACCCACAATCATATGTTAAAGCGTGTGTGTGTGAAAATGAAGATTCAAGAATACTTGTTAAATGAGCATATGAGCAGAATCAAGTGTTAACAATATGAGAGTTTGTAGACTTAGATATTTCAAGAAGTATTATGATAGACCCTGTTAAGAATGTTTACTAAGATGCGTCTCAAGAGTCACTTTAACAAAAGAACTCCTTTTACTCTGCCATCCTAGCAACAACAGTTTTGCAAATAGTTTATGAAATAGAAAACACTTTTTTTTTTTTTTTGTACTACTACCCTTTCCCCCCAACCAAAATGAGACATTGTCCTCAATGTTTTAAGGTAGAAAGATAGAGTATAGAAGACATCACCTGAAATAACGAACACTGACAAACCTGAAACACACTTAAACAAATAGAAGAAACAACAAAACACAATAATAAAACCAAAAGACACAAAGTTTTTACAAACAAAGGCTCAAATCCAATCTAAGCTTTTTACGGCTTTCCTGAGTTGACCAATTTATGCGACTCATGGAGGGATTAATTACAGGGATGAAAGATTGTAGTTGGTCAATCAATTGTTCAGCAGTAGCAGCAGAGATTATGATTTGTCGTGCTGAAGATGTTAGAAATTCCTGTTCCACAGCATGATCAAGAAAAGACAACAACTTATCATAAAAACCATTAACATTTAACAAACCTATGGGTTTATGGTGAATGTGCAGTTGGGCCCAAGAGGAAATATGAAAGATCTCTTCCAATGTGCCCAGACCACCTGGTAAGGCAATGAAGGCATCAGCATGGTTAAACATTGCATTCAGTCGATCAGACATTGTGGGGACTTGTAATTCCTCTCCAATTGTTTTTCCAATGATGTCCCCTTGTGCTAAAGCTTTGGGGACAATCCCCAAAACTTGACTACCTCCTACAGATGCAGCTATTGACACTCCCCCCATTAACCCAAGGCTACCTCCTCCATACACTAAATGAATCTTTCGCTCAGCTAGTACCTGACCAAGATGATTTGCTGATTCTAAAAACTCTTTTTCTTTCCCAGGACTGGATCCACCAAAAACACAAATTTTGTTTATGTGATTACTTGAGGAACCTGCCATTTCTACACACGTCTATATTTGATGAATGTATGGGTTGAGTAGAAATAAAAGGAAGGAAGAGAAGAATTTATAGATGAGAAATTGAAAATGCAATCATATCACCTATATGTAGGCCAGCTGTAGTCGCACACACATACAGACACACACACACACTCTCTCTCTCTCTCTTTATTAATTATTTATTTTGAAAAAGCATATATATGTACAGGTAGTTGTGATTATGGCTCACATCTTCCCTTGGTTTTACGTCCAAGAACGGCTTAAACGCCCTCTATGGGTCGGGGATAGACTTCCCATCCAGTTTTCTTAAAAACTGGCAAACAGGGTCTTTTTTAGTCAGATTCCCAAGACTAAGTCGAGCATGTTCTTTATGGAATTGGGGCCATAAATCATAAATTGCACGATGCACATCTCCACTAGGGTGCGTCTCAAGAGTCAATAGAAAATTATCTAAAGACCCCTTACTCAGGCCATCCTTAATGAATTGTATTTTATCTTCACAGTTTACAGATACCATTCCTAAAGAACGACATGTCGCATTACAAGTCCATCTAGCACATCGGTGACAGACTTTCAGTCGTTTTGCACGACGTTTCTTCGCAAAAGTGCTTTTACCTGTTCCAGGCATGTATGAAATGAAAGAATTAGAGGACTCACCTGATAATCGGACCTTTGCTTCAATCAGCCAGCGAATATCTTCAGGAATTCCATGGTTCATTAACAACCTCAATCTTGCACATCTAGCACGGTAAATTTTTGTAATCGCATTCTGAGGCAGAGCGGGAAAATACTTTTTCAATTTTTCAAGAGTGGTGTCCATTTTCAACTGAGAATTGGGGGAGAGATTCAAAGAAAGAAGAAAGAGCAGAGAATTGCACAATTATATACACAGATATCAGTTATCATGGGAAACTGAAAGAACCGACTTAAAAGTCACGGAGTACCGTTATCCGCCATTTGACCGGGGTGAGAGAAACTAGCAAAACAAAAGATATACCAAAACAAACACAAAACAATGTGAGAAAAAGAATCAATCTTTATATACAGGATCACTCAATTCAATAGAGTCATTTTCAACTGAAAAATTGTCAAAATAAACTTTCAACCGATGCCCATTTACCTTGAAAACATTGCCATTCTTTGGATTTTCGATATCACAGGCCCCATATGGATACACATATTTCACAATAAAAGGACCACTCCATCTTGATCTTAGTTTTCCAGGAAATAAATGGAGTCGAGAATTATAAAGCAAGACTTTTTGACCAACATTGAATGTTTTTCGCAGAATTTTCTTATCATGAAACTCTTTGATTCTTGCTTTATGAATTCTTGAATTGTCATATGCATCATTTCTTATTTCCTCAAGCTCATTTATTTGCAATTTTCGCAGCTGACTAGCATCATCAATGTTTGAATTGAAAGCTTTGATAGCCCAATAAGCTTTATGTTCAATTTCCACAGGCAAGTGACAAGGTTTTCCATAGACTAGTCTATAAGGTGACATACCTAATGATGTTTTATATGCAGTTCGATAAGCCCAAAGTGCATCATTAAGTCTTAAAGACCAGTCTTTCCGATTAGGGTTCACCGTTTTCTCCAAGATTTGTTTGATCTCCCTATTAGCAAGTTCTACTTGTCCACTCGTCTGAGGGTGATAAGGGGTGGCAACTTTGTGTGTGATTCCATATTTCTTCATTAAAGATTCAAATGGCTTGTTGCAGAAATGTGTTCCACCATCACTTATCATGGCTCGAGGGATTCCGAATCGACTTAAAATGTTTTCTTTCAAAAATTTTATCACTGTTTTGTGATCATTGGTTCTACTTGGAATTGCCTCTATCCATTTTGAAACATAATCTACTGCGACCAATATATACAAGAAACCAAATGATGGAGGAAATGGACCCATAAAATCTATACCCCAACAATCAAAGATCTCAATGACAAGAATAGGATTTAAAGGCATCATGTGACGTTTTGAAATAGATCCCAACTTTTGACAATTTTCACAAGTCTTGCAGAATGCATGTGAGTCTTTGAACATGGTGGGCCAGTAAAATCCACTTTGTAAGATTTTTGCAGTTGTCTTTCTTGATGAGAAATGACCCCCACATGCCTCAGAATGACAAAATTTAATGACACTACTTACCTCATTGTCAGGAATGCATCTTCGAAATATTTGATCAGGACAATATTTGAATAAATAAGGGTCATCCCAATAAAAGTTCTTCACTTCGTTCAAGAACTTTCTTTTGTCTTGGGTACTCCAATGAGCTGGCAATTGTCTTGAAACAAGAAAATTAACAATATTAGCAAACCAAGGCATCATAGAGACAGAAAATAAAGATTCATCAGGAAAGTAGTCATCGATTGGTGTGATGTCAGATCTCGAATCGGTTGTCAATCTTGACAAATGATCTGCGACAACATTTTCGGTGCCTTTCTTGTCTTTGATTGTGATATCAAATTCTTGAAGTAACAAAATCCACCGTACCAATCTAGCCTTAGAATCTTTCTTAGAGAGAAGATATTTCAATGCTGCATGATCACTAAAAACAACAACATGTGAGCCAACAAGATAAGACCTGAATTTATCACATGCAAATACTACTGCAAGTAATTCTTTTTCAGTGGTAGTGTAATTCATTTGAGCACTATTTAAAGTTTTACTTGCATAGGAAATCACATAAGGTTTCTTATCTTTTCTTTGTCCCAAGACAGCACCCACGGCATAATCACTAGCGTCACACATTATTTCAAAAGGTAATGACCAATCAGGAGGTTGAATGACAGGAGCAGAAGTAAGCAAGCTTTTAAGTTTAACAAAGGCTTTTTCACATTGTTCAGTCCATTCAAAAACAGTTTCCTTTGATAGAAGGTTACACAATGGTTTAGATATTACACTAAAATCTTTGATGAACCTTCTGTAAAAACCAGCATGTCCTAAGAATGATCTAACATTTTTAACAGATTTTGGTGTTGGTAAGTTGGCAATTAACTCGATTTTAGATTTGTCAACCTCAATTCCTGTCGATGAAACAATGTGACCAAGTACAATGCCGTTTGTTACCATAAAGTGACATTTTTCCCAATTCAGTACAAGATTCTTCTCTTCACACCTGTTCAAAACCTTTTCCAAGTTAGTTAAGCAACCATCAAATGAATCACCAAAAACAGAAAAATCATCCATAAAAATCTCAAGAAAACGTTCAACCATATCACTGAATATGTTAAGCATGCATCTTTGAAACGTGGCTGGTGCATTACATAACCCAAAAGGCATTCTTCGATATGCAAAAGTACCAAATGGACAAGTGAAAGTAGTCTTCTCTTGGTCTTCCAATGCAATTTCAATTTGATTGTAACCTGAATAGCCATCTAGGAAACAATAAAATTCATGACCTGCAACTCTTTCTAGGATTTGATCCATGAAAGGTAAAGGAAAATGATCTTTTCTAGTCATTAAATTAAGTTTCCTATAGTCAATGCACATGCGCCAACCAGTAATAGTCCGAGTTGGAATTAACTCATTTTTCTCATTTGTTATCACAGTGACTCCAGACTTTTTGGGTACAACTTGGGTAGGACTTACCCATTTGCTGTCAGAAATAGGATAAATGATTCCATTATCTAGAAGTTTAATGACTTCATTTTTCACTACTTCTTTCATATTAGGATTAAGTCTTCGTTGCATTTCTCTAGATGGTTTAGCATTTTCCTCCAAATAAATCCTGTGTGTGCAAATCAAAGGACTAATTCCTTTTATGTCAGCTATGGTCCATCCTAATGCATTTTTGTGCATTTTCAGAGTCTGTAGTAACTTACCTTCCTGATGTGCATTAAGTTTGGAAGAGATTATTACCGGAAAAGTTTCATTTTCTCCCAAAAATGAGTATTTAAGATTGACTGGTAACGGCTTCAAATCAAGTTTTGGTGGTTGAACACTTGAAGGTATAGACTCAATTGATCGTGATGGCAATTCTTCAATTTGTGGTCTCCAATTACATGCCTTTGCTTCTTCCTGAAAATAAACCATTTGCAACTCATCAGGTTCATCAATCTTAGTTTCACTAGAAGTGGTTTGAAATTGATCATGAACTAATTTTTCAATAAAGTCCACTTCCTGTAAATCATTATCATCTCCAGGTTGCTTGCAAATGTTGAAAATATTCATCTCCAATGTCATGTTTCCAAATGATAGTTTCATCAGTCCATTCCTACAATTAATCAATGCATTAGAAGTTGCAAGAAATGGACGTCCTAAAATAACAGGAATTGAATTACATGCTTCAATAGGTTGTGTATCCAAGACAATAAAATCTACAGGGTAAATGAATTTATCAACTTGTACTAACACATCCTCAACTATTCCTCTAGGCACTTTTACAGATCTATCAGCAAGTAAAAGAGTTACAGAAGTTGGTTTTAACTCACCTAGATTGAGACTTTGAAAAACCGAATATGGAAGTAAATTCACACTAGCTCCAAGATCAAGTAAAGCTCTTTCAATTTTATGTTCTCCAATAAAGCAAGAAATTGTAGGACAACCAGGGTCTTTATATTTCAAAGCATTATTGTTCTGAAGAATAGCACTTACTTGTTCGGCTAAAAAGGCTTTCTTTTTCACATTCAGTTTTCTCTTCACAGTGCATAGATCTTTCAAAAATTTAGCATAGGAAGGTACCTGTTTAATAGCATCTAACAAAGGTATATTGATCCTTACCTGTTTGAAAATTTCAAGGATTTCAGAATTGTGATTGACTTTCCTTTGTTTGGTCATGGCATGAGGAAATGGAAGTGCTGGTGGAGAATCAGTCTTTTCTTCACAACGTTCAAATTCAACCCCTTCCTTACCCTCAGAGATTGACTCTTCATCTTTCTCACAAGGTTCAAGAGTGGGTTTTTCAATAACCTTACCGCTGCGAAGAGTGATGACTGATTTGACTTGATCCATGTGTTGGCTTTCGGAACTACTTGCATTTGCATTGTATTGCCCCTTTGGATTTTGCTGTGGTTGAGATGGAAACTTACCTTTCTCTTGAAAACTGAGAGCAGATGTGAATTTTGCAAGAGCATCTTTAAAATTTGTCATGCTTTGAGTAAGTTGAGTGTTGATTGTCTCTTGCTTTTCAATGAATGCATGCAATGTTTCCTCAAGATTTCTTCTAGGAGGTGGAGCATAAGAAGGTGCATATCCATGAGAATTTTGGAAATTATGGTGTGCTTGAAACGGTGGCTGTGTAGTTTGTGCATTATTGTTATCACTCTTCCAACTGAAATTTGGGTGATTTCTCCAACCAGGATTGTATGTTTGCGAGTATGGGTTATGATTGGGCCTTTGGAAACTGTTTAAGGCATGGGCTTGTTCATGGAGACATTCCTTGAAAGAAGGCAAAGTTGGACAGTTATTAGTTGCATGTTCATTTGTTTCACAGATTTGACACACAATGTCTTGAACAGATTTTAATTGACCACTCTTTTTCAATTCTAGTGCCTCGACTTTTCTAGCTAAAGATGTAAACTTGGCTTGGAGGTCATGATCTTCCCTAAGGTTATACATACCTCCACTAGATGTATGAGGTTGGGTTTTACTTGGTGCCTCATAAGTGCCCTTAGTGTCCCAATTTTGCGCATTTTCAGCTAGCAAGTCTAAGTACTCCATTGCTTCATTAGGGTCTTTATCTTTAAAAGTTCCATTGCACATCAATTCAACCATTTGCCTATCTTTAGGTGTTAATCCTTCATAAAATTGTGAAACCAATCTCCATGTTTCAAAACCATGATGAGGGCAAGTATTAAGCAAGTCTCGATACCTATCCCAACATTGGTAAAATGTTTCTCCTGGTTTTTGAGTGAAAGTGGTGATTTGTCTTTTGAAAGAGTTGGTTCTATGAGATGGAAAAAACTTCTTTAAAAACTGTTGTTGCATTTCATCCCAAGCACGAATGGATCCTGACCTAAGATTTTGTAGCCATGTTTTAGCTTTATCTTTTAATGAAAAAGGAAAAAGCTTTAATCGAATGGTGTTCATGCTACAATTTAAGTCATTATAGGTGTTATAAACTTCTTCAAATTCTCTCAAATGCAAGTATGGATTTTCTAGATCTAAGCCATGAAAAGAAGGTAAAAGTTGAATAATGCCTGGCTTAAAATTAAAATGAGATGCATCAGGAGGGAAAACTATGCATGAGGGTGCACTTGTTCTTGTGGGATTCATGTGGTCTCTAAGTGTCCTAACACGGTTATTCTCATTATTCTCATTATTCTCATTATGAAGTAATTGGTTATCTTCTTCAGCCATATTTTCTGAAAATGATGAGGATACCCTAGAAAGTCTACCACTTAGTGTACGTGACCAAACACTCATGCACGTGTAGAAAGAGAATAAAAGGAAGAAGAAAACAAAAGAAAAAGAAACAACACAAAAGAAACAAAGTTAGATACAAGAAAAGTGAAAAGAAAAAAAAAATACTAAAATTTGTACAAGAATTTACCTCCCCGGCAACGGCGCCAAAAACTTGACACGACCAAAAGATTGATGTCTTCTCCCAAGTGTAGAAGTGTCGAAGTAATAAATAACCCGGCAAGATCGGGGTCGAACCACAGAGAGGTTAATTGTATAAATTATAAATAACAAGACAACAACAACAATAATAATAACAATAATAGTAATAGTAGTAGTAGTAATAATAATAATAATAATAATAATAATAATACTCAATACGTGGCGTTGTTATACCTGAGAATGATCTAAAAGATCGGGTCACAGGTTTCCAGCCTATATACTGAGTTTATGAAAAGATCAAAGAGATATATTATATAATATAAACAGATTTCTGATGCGAATGAATAAGGCAAGATCAACAATATCAGGATCCTTGATCAAACACAGAGCATACTTAACGTACATAAAATATAACAAGAATATAAATAATAATAATAATACTAATAATAATAATACTAATAATAATACTAATAATAATAATAATAATAATATTAGTAATAATAATAATAATAATAATAATAACAATAAAAAGACGAGGAGGAGGAAGAGACAATAATAACAACAAAAATAATAATAATAACAACAACAATAATAATAACAAAAATAAGAAAAGCAGGAAGAAATTAATGAGAACTTTGAGATGGAAGATTAATGTAAGGATTAAATAATAATAAAGACAAATGTCAAGGTTAGAGGATCCACCAATGGTATTTCAAACAAGTATAGTATAAACTCTTATTACTCAATTTGGAAACCACACACGAAGGAGGTTCCAGTCGGATGATTTGTCATTAATAGCTCATTATAAATTATTAACATGATCATATTAATTATCTTCATAACACCAAACTTTTAAATATTGTCAGGAATTCATGATGTTAACTGATGTTAACAACAAATCAAGTACCTTTCATAGCCCCAGGTGTAGGTAATACCATACGGTTGGGTTATGAGAGTGCCAAGCATTTGTTGTACCAAGTATTATACAACACAAATTTAGATTAACCATTTAACAAGCAAGGTATTAAGAATTAGTAAGATAAAAAGATAAGACATGTTAATATTAAACATTAAGGTCCATATTGAGTTTACACCATACTTGTTCTTACACCATTAGTGTAACCTTTTCACCTTGACATAATAAACTTAGCTAAACATAATGAAGAAGAAAAAAATAAATAAATAAAACAAGAACATAAATAAAATACAAGTTAACTAAGGAAAGGAAAGGAAATGAAAAGCATAAACAAGAAATTAATAAAAGCAAAGCTTAAGAATTACAAAAAATATAAAGAGAGAAATAAAGAGCATGAACTTGATCTGAACAACCAAGCCCCTAAATACATGGCAAATGCCTCCTTTTATAGGCCAAAATTCGGAATTATTGCTTTGATGACTCATTGTTGAGTGGGTGACCAACTTTTGACTTAGTGAAAATCCTTATCATCTTGTCTAAATAAAACAAAAATGCTAGCATCAGAACTGGGTCCAGATGTCCAAATGAAAGTTCTGCGAAATTCTCTTAGCTTTCCAGCAAAAAAAAAGATGAGGTCATTTGGACTTCTAGAACTCAAGATATGGGCTGAACACTGAATAGTATTTGGGCTGCAGGACAGCTTCGGACTTCTCCGTTGTTGCTATTATTTGGACTTGAAAACGGCCTTCTTAGATCTTGATGTCCAAATAAAAGTTGTAGGCCTATGTCTTATCAAATCTCTGTAAAAATTTCAGATCATTTGGATATCTAGAACTCGAGATATGACCCAATTACCGAACAGTGTTCCAGTTTGGACTGCACCAACATCTCTTTTCTAAGCTTCACCCTTCTTTATCTTCAAAATTTCAGTAGTTGAATTCATCAATCAATCCTTTGATTTATGTGATATGCCTGTATTTAAGATGAACATTTACCATATATTAGGGTAATTTATAATATTAGACTTGTTATTATAAAACATGCTTTAGTTAAGGAGTTATTGATACTTTAAGTGCAAAATGATGATATAAACCCTTGATAAACATGCACTTTTAAGTACTAATCACCTACCCCATAGTTAAAGCCAGCCCTCTACCATGTTTTGTTAGATGTTCTGAAATTGACTTTATTTCACTTCTGTTTGCTTGTTCTCTTAGTTAATTTCAGCTTCCATCACAACTGGCTTAGGTCTTAGATCAATTTTCTCTTAGGGTTTTTCTTCTTCATTTTCGTTTTTGATCTTAAGGGGGAGAGGAAGGGAGTTTCATGACCCATACCTTCTGAATTTAACTAAGTTTGAGGAAGGTTTGACACTATTATTTTATCTTCAGCTGCTGGTTCTCCTCCTTCTTCTTCCTCTCACGTTTTCCAGCTTTGTTTTTCCTCTCCTCTATGCAGCTGCCCACTCCTCTCTCAAGGTCTCATCTCTTCCTCACAAGTTCACAAGGCAATCTCTACTAGTTTGATTCACGTTTCTGTTGTGAAAGGGGAAGGGAAGAACGGCCTGCAGCTGCTGGTTTGGGAAGAAGATGGATCATTCTCTCTCCCCTCTTTGTATTTATACTACCCATCAAATGAAATGGGTTGTTTGGGGGTTGGTTTAGGTGTGTTCTTATCCTTGTTTGGTTTATCTAAAACCAGTTTTACCCCTCCCTCCCAGCTCTGCGTCACTGTTGATTGAGAAATCGACAGCGAAAACTGCGTCGCTGCCGATTTCTGCATGGGCAGCGAAAACTGCGTCGCTGCCGAATCCAGAATCGACAACAAAAACTGCATCGCTGCCGATTTCTGCATCGGCAGCGAAAACTGCGTCACTGCCAAATCCATAATCGGCAGCGAAAACTGCATCGCTGCCGATTTCAGAATCGGCAGCGAAAACTGCATCGCTGCCACATCCAGAATCGGCAGCGAAAACTGCATCGCTGCCGATTTCTGCATCGGCAGCGAAAACTGCATTCATCATCATCTCTCTGTCTCTCTCTCAATATATATATATATATATATATATATATATATATATATATATTCCTTTGGGTGTTTACACCTGCACTTGGGAAAAGACATCAAGCTTTTGGTCGTGTCAAGTTTTTGGCGCCGTTGCCGGGGAGGTAAATTCTTGTATAAATTATAATATTTATTTTATTTTCTCTTTTCTCTTTTTAATTTTTTTTCTAACTCTTGTTTCTTTTGTTTTGTTTTGTTTCTTCTTCTTCTCTTTTCTTCCTTTTATTCACTTCTTACACGTGCATGAGAGTTTGGTCACGTACATTAAGTGGTCGACTTTGTAGGGTATCCTCATCATTTTTAGAAAATATGGCTGAAGAAGATAATCAATCGCTTCATAATGAAAATAATGAGAATAATCGTATGAGAACACTTAGAGATCACATGAATCCCACAAGAATAAGTGCACCCTCATGCATAGTTTTCCCTCCTGATGCATCTCATTTTAATTTTAAGCCAGGCATTATTCAACTTTTACCATCTTTTCATGGCTTAGACTTAGAAAATCCATACTTGCATTTAAGGAAATTTGAGGAGGTCTGTAATACCTATAATGACTTAAATTGTAGCATGAGCACTATTAGATTAAAGCTTTTTCCTTTTTCATTAAAAGATAAAGCTAAAACATGGCTACGAAATTTGAGACCAGGATCTATTCGTGCTTGGGATGAAATGCAACAACAATTTTTAAAAAGTTTTTCCCGTCTCACAGAACAAACTCTTTCAAAAGACAAATCATCACTTTCACTCAAAAGCCAGGAGAAACATTTTACCAATGTTGGGATAGGTATCGAGATTTGCTTAATACTTGCCCTCATCATGGTTTTGAAACATGGAGATTGGTTTCACATTTTTATGAAGGTTTAACACCTAGAGATAGGCAAATGGTTGAATTGATGTGCAATGGAACTTTTGAAGATAAAGACCCTAATGAAGCAATGGAGTACCTAGACTTGCTAGCCGAAAATGCTCAAAATTGGGACACCACAGGTACTTATGAGGCACCAAGTAAAGCTCAACCTCATATATCTAGTGGAGGTATGCACAACCTTAGGGAAGATCATGACCTCCAAGCCAAGTTTGCATCTTTAGCTAGAAAAGTCGAAGCACTTGAATTGAAAAAGAGTGGTCAATTAAAATTTGTTCAAGATATTGTGTGTCAAATCTGTGAAACCAAGGAACACTCAACAAATGATTGTCCAACTTTGCCTTCTTTTAGGGAATGCCTCCATGAACAAGCTCATGCTTTAAACAGTTTTCAAAGTCCCAACCATAACCCATACTCACAAACGTATAACCCTGGTTGGAGAAATCACCCAAATTTTAGTTGGAAGAGTGATAGTAACAATGCACAAACTTCACACCCACCGTTTCAAGCACACCATAATTTCCAAAATTCTCATGGATATGCACCTCCTTATGCTCCACCTCCTATAAGAAATCTTGAGGAAACGTTGCATGCATTCATTGAAAAGCAAGAGGCAATCAACACTCAACTTGCTCAAGGCATGACAGATTTTAAAGATACTCTTGCAAAATTAACATCTGCTCTCAGTTTCCAAGAGAAAGGTAAGTTTCCATCTCAACCACAACAAAATCCAAAGGGGCAATACAATGCAAATACGAGTAGTTCTAGAAGCCAACACATGGATCAAGTCAAATCAGTCATCACTCTTCGTAGTGGTAAGGTTATTGAAAAACCCATTCTTAAACCTTGTGAGAAAGATGATGAGTCTATCTCTGAGGGTAAGGAAGGGGTTGAACCTGAACATTACAAAGAAAAGACTGATTCCCCACCAGCATTTCAATTTCCTCATGCCATGACCAAACAAAGGAAAGTCAATCACAACTCTGAAATCTTTGAAACTTTCAAACAGGTAAGGATCAATATACCTTTGTTGGATGCTATTAAACAGGTTCCTTCCTATGCTAAATTTTTGAAAGATCTGTGCACTGTGAAGAGAAAACTGAATGTGAAAAAGAAAGCCTTTTTAGCCGAACAAGTGCCATTCTTCAAAACAATAATTCTTTGAAATATAAAGACCCTGGTTGTCCTACAATTTCTTGCTTTATTGGAGAACATAAAATTGAAAGAGCCTTACTTGATCTTGGAGCTAGTGTGAATTTACTTCCATATTCAGTTTTTCAGAGTCTCAATCTAGGTGAGTTAAAACCAACTTCTGTAACTCTTTTACTTGCCGATAGATCTGTAAAAGTGCCTAAAGGAATAATTGAAGATGTGTTAGTACAAGTCGATAAATTCATTTATCCTGTGGATTTTATTGTCTTGGATACGCAACCTGTTGAAGCATGTAATTCATTTCCTATTATTTTAGGACGTCCATTTCTTACAACTTCTAATGCATTGATTAATTGTAGGAATGGACTCATGAAGCTATCATTTGGAAACATGACATTGGAGATGAATATTTTCAACATTTACAAGCAGCCTGGAATGATAATGATTTACAAGAAGTAGATATTATTGAAGAATTAGTTCATGATCAACTTGAATCTACTTTGAGTAAAATTGAGTTTGATGAATCTGCAGATTTGCAAATGATTTATTCTCAGGAAGAAATCGAGGATAAAAAAGGCATAAAAAATGTTGATACGGATCATTTGTCAAGATTGACAATAGATTCGACATTTGACATCACACCAATCGATGATTACTTTCCTGAAGAATCCTTACTTTCTCATAGTTCAATGCCTTGGTTTGCTAAAAATATCAATTTTCTTGCAACAGGAGATTTGCCAGCTCACTGGAGTACCAAAGATAAAGAAAAGTTTTTGAACGAAGTGAAGAACTTTTATTTGGATGACCCTTACTTATTCAAAAATTGTCCGGATCAAATATTTCAAAGATGTTGTAGTGTCATTAAACTTGGTCATTTTGAGGCATGTGGGAGTCATTTCTCCTTAAGAAAGACGACTGCAAAAATCTTACAAAATGGATTTTATTGGCCCACCATGTTCAAGGACACACATGCCTTCTGCAAAACTTGTGAAAATTGTCAAAAAGTTGATACTGGTCAAAAAGTTTTACTTTATAATTCTCGACTCCATTTATTTCCTGAAAAACTAAGATCAACATGGAGCGGTCCATTTATCTTGAAACACGTGTATCCTTATGGGGCCCTTGATATTGAGAATCCAAAGAATGACAATGTTTTGAAGGTAAATAGACATCGTTTGAAAGCTTACTTTGATGAGTTTCCTAGTGAAAATGAATCCATTGGTTTGAATGATCTTGTAGATAAAGGTTGATTATTTTGTTTTTCTCACATTTTTTTTGTGTTCCTTTTTGGTGTGACTTTTGTTTTGCTAGTCTCTCTCTCTCCTCGGTCAAATGGCAGATAACGGTACTCCGTGACTTAAGTCGGTTCTTTTAGTTTCCCAAATAACTGATATCTGTATATATTTGTACAATTCTTAGCTCTTTCTCCCTTCTTTGAATCTTTTCCCTAATTCTTATTTGAGAATGGATACCACTCTTGAAAAGTTGAAAATGTATTTTCCCGCTCTGCCTCCAAATGTGATTACAAAAATTCACCATGCTAGGTGTGCAAGAGTGAGGTTGTTAATGAATCATGGAATTCCTGAAGATATTCGCTGGCTAATTGAAGCAAAGGTCTGCTTATCAGGTGAGTCCTCCAATTCTTTCATTTCACACATGCCTGGAACAGGTACAAGCACTTTTGCAAAGAAACGTCGTGCAAAACGACTGAAAGTCTGTCACAGATGTGCTAGATGGACTTGCAATGCAACATGTCGTTCTTTAGGAATGGTATCTGTAAACCGTGAAGATAAGATACAATTCATTAAGGATGGCCTGAGTAAGGGGTCTTTAGATAATCTTTTGTTGACCTTTGAGACGCATCCTAGTGGAGATGTGCATCGTGTAATTCATGATTTATGGCCACAATTCCATAAAGAACATGATCGACTTAGTCTTGGGAATCTGACTAAAAAAGACCCTGTTTGCCAGTTTATAAGAGAACTGGATGGGAAGCCTATCCCCGACCCATAGAGGGCGTTTAAGCCGTTCTTGGACGTAAAACCAAGGGAAGATATGAGCCACAATCACAACTACCTGTATATACACATGCTTTTTCAAAATAAATAATTAATATAGAGAGAGAGAGAGAGAGAATGTGAGACTACAGCTGGCCTACATATAGGTGGTATGATTGCATTTTCAATTTCTCATCTATAAATTCTTCTCTTCCTTCCCTTCATTTCTACTCAACCTGTACATTCATCAAATATAAAAGTGTGTAGAAATGGCAGGTTCCTCAAGTCATCACATAAGAAATATTTATGTTTTTGGTGGATCCAGTCCTGGGAAAGAAAAAGAGTTTTTAGAATCAGCAAATCATCTTGGTCAGGTACTAGCTGAGAGAAAGATTTATTTAGTGTATGGGGGAGGCAGCCTTGGGTTAATGGGAGGTGTGTCAATGGCTGCATTTTTAGGAGGCAGTCAAGTTTTAGGGGTTGTCCCCAAAGCTTTAGCAAATGGGGACATCATTGGAAAAACAATTGGCGAGGAACTACAGGTCCCTACAATGTCTGATCGACTGAACGCCATGTTTAGCCATGCTGATGCCTTCATTGCCTTACCAGGTGGTCTGGGCACATTGGAAGAGATCTTTCATATTTCATCATGGGCCCAACTGCACATTCACCATAAACCTATAGGTTTGTTAAATGTTAATGGTTTTTATGATAAGTTGTTGTCTTTCCTTGATCAAGCTGTGGAACAGGAATTTCTAACATCTTCGGCACGATGAATCATAATCTCTGCTGCTACTGCTGAACAATTGATTGACCAACTACAATCTTTCATCCCTGTCATTGATCCCTGCATGAGTCGCCTAGATTTGGTCAACTACGCAAAGCCGTAAAAAGCTTAGATTAGATTTGAGCCTTCATTTGTGAAACCTTGTGTCTTTTGGTTTTATTAATAGCATATTATTTTGTTTTGTTACTTCTTATATTTGTTTAAGTGTGTTTCAGGTTTGTCAGTGTTCGCTGTTTCAGGTAATGTCTTCTATACTCTATCTTTCTACCTTAGGACATTGAGGACAATGTCTTGTTTTGGTTGGGGGGAGAGGGTAATAGTTAAAAAAAAAAAAACTAACTTGCTAAATGTTTTTGCTATTTGAAAAAATTGTTATTAGGATGGCAGAGTATGGAGTTAGTTTTATTAACTCTTGAGACGCATCTTAGTAAGTATCCTTATTAGGATGGCAGAGTAAGGAGGAAATTTTATTGACTCTAGAGACGCATCTTAGTAAGTATCATTACCAAGGTCTATCATAATACTTCTTGAAATATTCATATTTACAAACTCTCGCATTGTTATCACTTGATTCTGCTTCATATACTCATTTAACAAGTATCCTTAAACCTTCATTTTCACACACACACTTTAACATATGATTGTGGGTTGCACGTTGGATTATTACATTATTTATGTTCTTTAGTTGAAGGTAACAACGAAGGGAAAGGGATAGTATATAATTTGTAAAAAAAAAAAAAGATAATATTGATGATAATAAAAACGTAGATAAGTTTGGTTTCGTAGCCTCCCTAACCTAAGCAATTAAGCCCGAAGGGGTGTTTTAACACCTAATACCCTAAAGTCAACTGACTTGGGAGCTATTAGCCCAAAGCTTGTTACATGGGTTGCGGAGAAAAGCTTAAGGGAATCAAACATTGCACTTTCTACGTATCAGTATCTGCAACCCGAGTTATTAAGCTCGTAGGGGTGTCTCAACACGTAAGCCCTAAGACCAACTGGTCTGGGAGTCATTAGCCAAAAACTCGTTACATGGGTTAAAGATACATTGTGTTTTAAGTTGTATGTGTATATAAATAAAAAAAAAAAGAAGAAAAAGAAAAAAAAATAATAATAATCCCAACCCAAGAAAGTTTACCTTAAACATTTGAACATAATATTGTTTTCTTCCAACAAAAGCCCCATCATCTATGTTTTCATATATTGAGCACATAAAAAGAAGGTTTATTAATATCTTGTTTAAGAAGTATGAAGCAGGAATATAAATTTAATGAGAGTTTGTTTATCTAGATAGATTAATGGAAGTTGAATGATGAATGCCTTGGTTTGTGGAACTTGCAAATTGTTTCTCTATTTTAACGCTTTTGATTACTAGGGACTAGTAATAAGCTGGTTGGGGGGGTGTGATTAGTACTTAAAAGTGCATGTTTATCAAGGTTTTATATCATCATTTTGCACTTGAAGTATCAATAACTCCTTAACTAAAGCATGTTTTATAATAACAAGTTTGATACTATAAGATACCTTAATTTATGGTAAATGCTCATCTTAAATGCAGGCCTATCATATAAATAAAAGGATTGATTGATGAGTTTAAGTATTGAAAGTGAAAGGATAAAGAGATGGCCAAACTTAGAAAAGAGATGCTGGTGCAGTCCAAACCGGAACAGTGCTCGGTAATTGGATCATATCTGGAGCTCTAGATCTCGGATTTAGGTCCATTTTATATGGATGGAAAGGTAAGACAAAGGCCTACAACTTTCATGGGAGATCAAGATTTAAAAAGGCTGTTTTGAAGTGAACAACGAAGAAGTCCGAAGCTGTCCTGCAGCCCAGACACTATTTAGTGTTCAGCTCATATCTTGAGTTCTAGAAGTCCAAATGACCTCATTTTTTTTTTGTTGGAAAGCTGAGACAATTTCCTAGAACATTCTTGAGGATTCTGGGCAAATTATGATGTTAGCAATGATGTCTTGTTCAGACAAGAAGATAAGGATTGTCACCAAAGTCAAGATGTGGCCACCCACTCATCAAGATGTGGCCACCAAGGATTGTCTTGTTATTTATAATTTATACAATTAACCTCTCTGTGGTTCGACCCCAGTCTTGCCTGGTTATTTATTACTTCGACACTCCTGCACTTGGGAAAAGACATCAAGCTTTTGGTCGTGTCACTTTTTTTGATGGAGTAGTGTAACGGCCCAGATTTTTCTACATTCTTTTTCACAATATATTGGAAAAATTTCAGGTAAATTTTTTTTAATATATATATACAGGTTCTACCAAAATTTCCACCAAAATTTTGGCAGAGTCTCCCCTGTACCGGTAGGTCCCAAGTTATCGACATATACCCTTTTTACACTTATAATAACTCAAAATCACGACCCAATCATCCTGGGCCTCAACCCAACTCATTCTCATCAACACAACACATCTTATTCAATAACATCATATAATGCAATTCAAATAAAAGATTCAATTTCAACTGTAAACATGCATGGTCAAAAAGGTACTAAGAGTTTCAACCATTAGATTAAAGACATACATTCAAATTTACGGATTTATATTACATCTCAAGTTTTAGAAGATAAGTCTTTTAATTTACAATTAATTTACATGGTCAAAAGCAAAAGATAACTAAACTAGTATTACCCTTGACGCAACCCTGGTGGACCTGATAATAGAAATTAACATGTACACATAAATATAAAATATAGTAACAAGCAATAACAATGGCAGACAATAATCTCTACGGAATTTCTTTTTATATATAAAATTAGGCATAAACCTCTTTTACAACATATATTTTCCATCTATTACCAATATCCATCTAATATCCTATCTCATTTGCCAAGAATAATTCCATCTTGGAAATCTCAACACAACTCAATGGTTTGCGAACACCATCTCCTTATAAATCAATTTTCACTTGATACCAAGATATTCCTCTCTTGATATCATTAGCTTATCTCATTCTTTTGGAATAATTAATCAATATTTTTTTTCCTTTTCTAAATCTGTTGCTAGAAGGTAATCGCTGAAACTAATAAATCTCATTAATATCATTAGTCTTCTAATATTGGGCTAGACTAATCAATTTAAAATATACCAGCACCGATGAAACCTCTTCGATACCATTAGCAATCCAAACCTGGTAGCTAATCCATGCCATTTGATTCTTCCATTCGTATCGAATCCCTTTCATTTTCTTATTAACCTCATTTGCATTGTAACCACGGTTGCCAAGTATCATTTACACACAATCTTAGTTATCGACACCACGGTCACTAAACATCCTTCACATAAATTTGGTCACCCTCACTACAGTGCCAAGTATCAATTTATGCCCTTAGCCACCATCATTATGATGTTAAGTATCACTGTAATGTATCCTTAGCCACCAACACTATGGTAATTAGTTATCTATCAATTCCCCTCCAATCTCCAAATCATTGTGTCTACCCAATAACCACATTAATTAATTTACTCAAAATCTTAGTCATATATTAATTATTTTACTCATAACATTTAGAATTTACTACTTCTAACTTCAATCAATTAATTCACATAATCTTTTCAAAACTTAACTATCTGGCTAACTCATCTCAATTGCCAATAATTCTGGTAATTTCATATAATTACCTACATATTTGGTTAACCTTCCTTGGTTACCAGTACATCTAGTAATTCCATACGAATTACCCAGCCTCCAGTTATACATTCAGTACATTGATTCATACAAAATACATTATGATTTAGAATGCATCTACATGATTCCTTGCAAAAGTAGGTTCTCGTGTATCGGGTTTCCTAGACATCTCGTTGGTGTGATGTCCCTGCAGCAGTACAAAACATTTAAGAGAATGCAAATACTTAAGAATACTAATAATGGTAACTAACGGTCTGGCAGTTAAATGAAGCATTAACATTTATAATATCGTCATGTACTTGGTATAAACAGCTAGTAGTACATATAGATGCACCAATTTTATTTTATTTATTTTGCAATCAACCATAATCTTAAACCCGGCTATCCTCTTAAGGCATTATTTGCTGAGGTTAACCGTTCACTCACCCCGATCATCCACTTCGGATGCCATTAGCCGAAGCTAATCAATCGTCCGTCCCGGCCATCCTTTCAGATGCCATTAGCCGAAGCTAATCAATCGTCCGTCCCGGCCATCCTTTCAGATGCCATTAGCCGAAGCTAATCAATCGTTCGTCCCGGCCATCCTTTCGGATGCCATTAGCCGAAGCTAATCAATCGTTCGTCCCGGTTAGCCGAAGCTAATCAATCGTTCGTCCCGGTTAGCCGAAGCTAATCATTCATTTGTCCTGGTCATCCATCTGGATGCCATTAGCCGAAGCTAATCAATCCTTCATCCCGGCCATCCATTCGGATGCCATTAGCCGAAGCTAATCAACCTTTAGTCAACATTTAAGCGTTCGACAATCTAATATCGGTTCTAACAATACGGTAATAATCATATTAAAGTATTTCAATATTCAACGTATGAAAAAAAAGAAAGGTGCAAGTCACCTACCTAGAAGAGGTGCACGTGCTGCCACTCCATGC
Organism: Populus tomentosa; assembly: GCA_018804465.1. Lineage (NCBI taxonomy): Eukaryota > Viridiplantae > Streptophyta > Magnoliopsida > Malpighiales > Salicaceae > Populus > Populus tomentosa. The sequence goes on along the minus strand of CM032003.1, from coordinate 5,503,363 downwards.
AATTGTCCAATCCCTACAGCTTTCCCTATACCACCAGGGATTCAATTTTTATCAACAATACAACCAACATCACATCTTCATTTAATTCTCATTCAACTAGTATTCTCAAACCAATCACAAGGAATTTTCTTTAAGATCTCATACTCTTACTCATTTTCATGTTTATATTCATTCTTATTATTTTGTTATCAAAACCATCACTCAACAGCAAATTCCAAGCAAAGATTAAAAATTGTCTGATTCCAATCAATTTAGCTTAAACAACCCAGAACTATCTAGTGTCTTAATCCTAACTAAAGCTGTAAAAACTCAGTTTTGGGTGTGATGTATCTCTATGAAAGGCTAAAACATGGAGATACAACTTTTATGAAGAAACCAACTCCAAATTATTTTGTTTTAAGGCTCAAAATCAACAATAATAATAGCCCCTCCTTTATAGCTAAGATTTTGGGCAGCGAGGATTTTCATTTCTTGGGAATCCTTTTCAACTTCCAACTTATTTTTATTGCAAAAACAACATCATCCAAGGTCATTTGGCATCATTAAATCACAAATTCAAACCAATTCTAAAGCAAAACATTCAAACAATTTCCCTACCTTTACAATATAGCAAAGATTAGACCAAAAATAAGGAAACTCATTCCTTTTGGGATTTCTCCTAATATTATTATTAATACAACAAAATGATGAACTATTCATTTTCTTTCACTCTCTCCTCGTGCGATTAAACATATGCGGCAAACCTTAACAATTAATATTCTTAGATCATTATCATAACAACAATTTCACCCTACTAGTTGGAATCCATGACAATCTTCATTAACTAATCAATTTGCCAAAAATACTTATGGCTAGCTTTAAATATGTTTTATTTTCCATATTTCTTTCATTTTAATTTCTTCATGGTTCCACCCCATTTATATCCACACAACCAACAAGTTAGCTTTGTATTCAATCAACATGTTCATATAGCGATGTTCCTTACTATTCCTACATAATAATCATACTTCACCTCATATAAAGAATACACAATTAATCTGTAATAATACTAATAACAAGAACATATTTTACCATTACATCTTCCATAAAACCTACACCCACACAATTCTAATTTAATCAAAACATGTATTTAATCAAGCTTGCTACATTTTGCCAAAACTAGTAATAGATTCAAAAGGAAATAAGTCATCAAATTCTGATTATTGCTCTAAACCCAACGGTCAGACCACATATCATAGAGTTGTGCATACTATATCTCAACATCATAATGATCCAACGGTTAAATCTCCCTAGATCTGCATAAAACCGAGCTTACCTAAAACTGGACGAGCTACTGTTCAACATGCACGAAACCTTGCCGGAGGAGTAGTTTCCGATCTCCACCGTTCAGAATGCATGACACATCTAGGCGCACCACATATCCAAAACTGAGCATGATCCAACGGTGGAAGAGAGTGAAATCGGCCGGCGACAAAACTGCCCTGCAGGTGCATTTCCTTTTTGTTTTTCAGGAACTTTCCGATGATGATTTCTGTCCAATGGAGTGTGTTCCTTTCAATCCCGCCGGTCAGTTCGTAGATATCTGTAATGAGAACAACATATCCAAAACGTAGCTTGATCCAACGGTGGAAGAGAGAGAAATCAGTCGGCGACAAAACTGCCCTGCAGGTGTATTTCCTTTTTGTTTTTCAGGAACTTTCCGATGATGATTTCTGTCCAATGGAGTGTGTTCCTTTCAATCCCGCCAGTCAGTTCGTAGATATGTGTAATGAGAACAACATATCCAAAACGTAGCTTGATCCAACGGTGGAAGAGAGAGAAATCGGTCGGCGACAAAACTGCCCTGCAGGTGTATTTCCTTTTTGTTTTTCAGGAACTTTCCGATGATGATTTCTGTCCAATGGAGTGTGTTCCTTTCAATCCCGCCAGTCAGTTCGTAGATATGTGTAATGAGAACAACATATCCAAAACGTAGCTTGATCCAACAGTGGAAGAGAGAGAAATCGGCCGGCGACCAAACTGCCCTGCAGGTGGTGCATTTCCTTTTTGTTTTTCAGGAACGTTCCGATGATGATTTCTGTCAAATGGGGTGTTTTCCTTTCAATCCCTCCGGTCAGTTCGTAGATACGTGTCATAAGAACAACATATCCAAAACTGAGCTTGATCCAACGGTGGAATCATGAGATATGGTCACCGGAGTATTATTGATTTTACTCCAAAATCTGCAGCTCTCTCTCTATCCGTTTTTCTCTTCTTTTTTTTTTCTTTTCTCTTTTTCTTTTGTTTTTTTTACTGGTGGCCTTTGCCGTTTTATAGGCACATTTTTTCATAATTACAATTTGATCCCTCGTTCATGACTTTATGTATTTTATTTTATTTTTCATGTAAACTATCTGGTTTATTTCTGCTTAAATCGTTAGTCTTTACCAAACTCCGATTGGGATGAGATATTTAACCAAGGTAGGAAAATATATTAATAGACTTCATGCAAAATTTCATCCCGATCCTATCATTAGATTGAGAATTCTGCTTCCTAATATAAACTTGTTCAGTTCATGACTTTTCATAAACAATCTAGATTTTTCTTGTTCAATCTTCACAAACAAAAATCATATCAATTATCCTTCTAAACTTTTACGGTCATTTTATTATTTTGAAATGTATTCATTTTAGGATTTCCACCTTTATTTATTTATCGGGCTTATTACCATTTCAAAATAACGTCACTGATTTTTAATCGGTGCTTGCACCTTCAGTCCTATCCTTTTTCATTGCACTATCATTTATTATAATGCATTCTTTATTACCTCACTTATTTCCTAAAAATATTTTGTTATTTTTCTCATTATTTTATCCATCAAAACACGTTACTAGTTTCTCTGTCCTTATGAATTCTAAACCAAAATTCATTTTGTAGAGGTCATCTCTTTCATTATATATCATTATTTATCTATTATTTCAAATCTTGGTTTTTCATCACTCATTGAAATATTACCACTTTCAGCCTTACGTTTACATGAGGGTTTACACATCTACATATTTAAATTATAAATTTCCAGGGTTTCACATTCTCCCCTCCTTAAAGAAATTTCGTCCTCGAAATTTAGGATTTCTACGTATATTTGCGAATATTATTTGGTACTTCTTTCCTTTTCTTTTTTCTCCTTTCTGTAACATGGATACAAGAATCGCGTCTTGGATTCTATATAGAAGTATAGGCAATTAAATTTGATAATCTATTAGCCGAACTCTTGTGTTTGTCTCGAGGAACCATTTCACCTTATTTTCCCGCTGTTGATGTATGTCATGCTTCCACTGGACACACGTTTTTTTTTTTATACATCACTTTATTTCTCATAGATATGTAGTATTCCTATAATTACTTCCCAAATTTATAACTTAAATACGCCTCAAGCATCACATTTATCTTATCTAATGATTGTTCTTGTTAGTCACATTATCAATGACATCTCCTTCCCAAACAAAAGTATAAGTAACATTTCAATTATCTTAAATATTATCCACCCCACTAGTGAAGTATAATGCCAACCAACCAAGTCATCCACCATTCAGATGACCTAGTCTCAATTTCATAACTTTACCTTGTCATATTGTCAACTAAATATCCATTTACTTGTTAGTATTTGGTATCGTGGCTAACTAATGTATTGAATATATTAAACATCCATCATCCAAGTCCATTACGATTAACATGTAATTCTTGTTATTGTCGTAGCTTTCCAATTACATTTGTATATAACTATTGTTGTCGTCAATTGTCAAATATATATATATATATATATATTCAATTTCATGTTGCACCCCTTACAGTTTAACAACTATGATTTATCTTAGCTATTTAGTATTCCAATATAGAAATCCTCATGGTTCCTATAATTTCATACCTTACTACTTGTTCATACCATCATATTTTCACGTCCTATTTTTATTTAGAGTCCACCAAGTCACACTCCGTATCCATAATTACTCAACTTCTGTGCATAAACACTCTTGATATTAAGTATTAATTCCTGAATCAACGTTCATTTACGTCTCATCATCAGTGCGTATTAGTTCCCTTCATTCCCTAAATTCATCTCTTTTCTAGTTTCCTTATTAACTATGTATTTCCACAATCACATGTATATACATTGCACACTAGTGACCTCCTCGCCTACTCTTATAGGTAGCTTGCCAAATTATTTATTTATTTATTATCTTGTATGACGGTAACTTAGTATCTTACTGCACCCATAACATTCCACAACAGGTATTACATCCATGTTCATGTTTTAACCATTTTCTCCTTTATGTCTACAAAGATAATCACGCTTACAATCCTTAATTCATTCTTGATTTTGGGGTAGACTTCTCATAAGGTAATTTAATAATGCTTTTCATAACCAATTTTCAAGCCTTTACCTCATATCTACGATGCAAATAATAAACTTGTTGTATTGTTCATTTTGTTATGTACCAAACTAGTTTTCCTTTGAATGTCAAGATAACGTGTTGTCAATTAAGGCAAGTGCCTAATATGCAGGGTCTTGCTATCGTCTTGACATAAATATTTATTAAGACATTAATCACAAAACAGTCCTATCTCTATCCGTACGCTATGTCAAAAGTTTTTTTTTTTTTTTTTAATCAATAGCGCTTACACCAACATATCATTATGCCTAAACAATCATATATTCACTTTAATATTAATTCATATATGGTTTCATCACCTCCATTCATATTTCATCAAGACAGCAAACACCTTTGTTACATTATCATTTTACTCATATTTCAAATTTATTTTGTTCATGAATCCCTTATTATGATCTAACGTATTATCAGACAATGGTTTCACATCTATTATTTGCTACCGATACCACAATCACAAGGTAATAGCTTGTTTCCTTAGTTACCGACTTTTTGCCAACCTAGTATCACTTTCCTTAATTACCACACTTGTGGTAATCCAAGTACACACACACACACACACACACATATCTAGTTCATTCTATATCAAAATACATGATTCAATGTACTTTTCATGCTTACAAAGTCTACTGAATCACAACCGCGCTCTGATACCAACTGTAACGGCCCAGATTTTTCTACATTCTTTTTCACAATATATTGGAAAAATTTCAGGTAAATTTTTTTTTATATATATATACAGGTTCTACCAAAATTTCCACCAAAATTTTGGCAGAGTCTCCCCTGTACCGGTAGGTCCCAAGTTATCGACATATACCCTTTTTACACTTATAATAACTCAAAATCACGACCCAATCATCCTAGGCCTCAACCCAACTCATTCTCATCAACACAACACATCTTATTCAATAACATCATATAATGCAATTCAAATAAAAGATTCAATTTCAACTGTAAACATGCATGGTCAAAAAGGTACTAAGAGTTTCAACCATTAGATTAAAGACATACATTCAAATTTACGGATTTATATTACATCTCAAGTTTTAGAAGATAAGTCTTTTAATTTACAATTAATTTACATGGTCAAAAGCAAAAGATAACTAAACTAGTATTACCCTTGACGCAACCCTGGTGAACCTGATAATAGAAATTAACATGTACACATAAATATAAAATATAGTAACAAGCAATAACAATGGCAGACAATAATCTCTACGGAATTTCTTTTTATATATAAAATTAGGCATAAACCTCTTTTACAACATATATTTTCCATCTATTACCAATATCCATCTAATATCCTATCTCATTTGCCAAGAATAATTCCATCTTGGAAATCTCAACACAACTCAATGGTTTGCGAACACCATCTCCTTATAAATCAATTTTCACTTGATACCAAGATATTCCTCTCTTGATATCATTAGCTTATCTCATTCTTTTGGAATAATTAATCAATATTTTTTTTCCTTTTCTAAATCTGTTGCTAGAAGGTAATCGCTGAAACTAATAAATCTCATTAATATCATTAGTCTTCTAATATTGGGCTAGACTAATCAATTTAAAATATACCAGCACCGATGAAACCTCTTCGATACCATTAGCAATCCAAACCTGGTAGCTAATCCATGCCATTTGATTCTTCCATTCGTATCGAATCCCTTTCATTTTCTTATTAACCTCATTTGCATTGTAACCACGGTTGCCAAGTATCATTTACACACAATCTTAGTTATCGACACCACGGTCACTAAACATCCTTCACATAAATTTGGTCACCCTCACTACAGTGCCAAGTATCAATTTATGCCCTTAGCCACCATCATTATGATGTTAAGTATCACTGTAATGTATCCTTAGCCACCAACACTATAGTAATTAATTATCTATCAATTCCCCTCCAATCTCCAAATCATTGTGTCTACCCAATAACCACATTAATTAATTTACTCAAAATCTTAGTCATATATTAATTATTTTACTCATAACATTTAGAATTTACTACTTCTAACTTCAATCAATTAATTCACATAATCTTTTCAAAACTTAACTATCTGGCTAACTCATCTCAATTGCCAATAATTCTGGTAATTTCATATAATTACCTACATATTTGGTTAACCTTCCTTGGTTACCAGTACATCTAGTAATTCCATACGAATTACCCAGCCTCCAGTTATACATTCAGTACATTGATTCATACAAAATACATTATGATTTAGAATGCATCTACATGATTCCTTGCAAAAGTAGGTTCTCGTGTATCGGGTTTCCTAGACATCTCGTTGGTGTGATGTCCCTGCAGCAGTACAAAACATTTAAGAGAATGCAAATACTTAAGAATACTAATAATGGTAACTAACGGTCTGGCAGTTAAATGAAGCATTAACATTTATAATATCGTCATGTACTTGGTATAAACAGCTAGTAGTACATATAGATGCACCAATTTTATTTTATTTATTTTGCAATCAACCATAATCTTAAACCCGGCTATCCTCTTAAGGCATTATTTGCTGAGGTTAACCGTTCACTCACCCCGATCATCCACTTCGGATGCCATTAGCCGAAGCTAATCAATCGTCCGTCCCGGTCATCCTTTCAGATGCCATTAGCCGAAGCTAATCAATCGTCCGTCCCGGCCATCCTTTCGGATGCCATTAGCCGAAGCTAATCAATCGTTCGTCCCGGCCATCCTTTCGGATGCCATTAGCCGAAGCTAATCAATCGTTCGTCCCGGTTAGCCGAAGTTAATCAATCGTTCGTCCCGGTTAGCCGAAGCTAATCATTCATTTGTCCTGGTCATCCATCTGGATGCCATTAGCCGAAGCTAATCAATCCTTCATCCCGGCCATCCATTCGGATGCCATTAGCCGAAGCTAATCAACCTTTAGTCAACATTTAAGCGTTCGACAATCTAATATCGGTTCTAACAATACGGTAATAATCATATTAAAGTATTTCAATATTCAACGTATGAAAAAAAAGAAAGGTGCAAGTCACCTACCTAGAAGAGGTGCACGTGCTGCCACTCCATGCAATTGTCCAATCCCTACAGCTTTCCCTATACCACCAGGGATTCAATTTTTATCAACAATACAACCAACATCACATCTTCATTTAATTCTCATTCAACTAGTATTCTCAAACCAATCACAAGGAATTTTCTTTAAGATCTCATACTCTTACTCATTTTCATGTTTATATTCATTCTTATTATTTTGTTATCAAAACCATCACTCAACAGCAAATTCCAAGCAAAGATTAAAAATTGTCTGATTCCAATCAATTTAGCTTAAACAACCCAGAACTATCTAGTGTCTTAATCCTAACTAAAGCTGTAAAAACTCAGTTTTGGGTGTGATGTATCTCTATGAAAGGCTAAAACATGGAGATACAACTTTTATGAAGAAACCAACTCCAAATTATTTTGTTTTAAGGCTCAAAATCAACAATAATAATAGCCCCTCCTTTATAGCTAAGATTTTGGGCAGCGAGGATTTTCATTTCTTGGGAATCCTTTTCAACTTCCAACTTATTTTTATTGCAAAAACAACATCATCCAAGGTCATTTGGCATCATTAAATCACAAATTCAAACCAATTCTAAAGCAAAACATTCAAACAATTTCCCTACCTTTACAATATAGCAAAGATTAGACCAAAAATAAGGAAACTCATTCCTTTTGGGATTTCTCCTAATATTATTATTAATACAACAAAATGATGAACTATTCATTTTCTTTCACTCTCTCCTCGTGCGATTAAACATATGCGGCAAACCTTAACAATTAATATTCTTAGATCATTATCATAACAACAATTTCACCCTACTAGTTGGAATCCATGACAATCTTCATTAACTAATCAATTTGCCAAAAATACTTATGGCTAGCTTTAAATATGTTTTATTTTCCATATTTCTTTCATTTTAATTTCTTCATGGTTCCACCCCATTTATATCCACACAACCAACAAGTTAGCTTTGTATTCAATCAACATGTTCATATAGCGATGTTCCTTACTATTCCTACATAATAATCATACTTCACCTCATATAAAGAATACACAATTAATCTGTAATAATACTAATAACAAGAACATATTTTACCATTACATCTTCCATAAAACCTACACCCACACAATTCTAATTTAATCAAAACATGTATTTAATCAAGCTTGCTACATTTTGCCAAAACTAGTAATAGATTCAAAAGGAAATAAGTCATCAAATTCTGATTATTGCTCTAAACCCAACGGTCAGACCACATATCATAGAGTTGTGCATACTATATCTCAACATCATAATGATCCAACGGTTAAATCTCCCTAGATCTGCATAAAACCGAGCTTACCTAAAACTGGACGAGCTACTGTTCAACATGCACGAAACCTTGCCGGAGGAGTAGTTTCCGATCTCCACCGTTCAGAATGCATGACACATCTAGGCGCACCACATATCCAAAACTGAGCATGATCCAACGGTGGAAGAGAGTGAAATCGGCCGGCGACAAAACTGCCCTGCAGGTGCATTTCCTTTTTGTTTTTCAGGAACTTTCCGATGATGATTTCTGTCCAATGGAGTGTGTTCCTTTCAATCCCGCCGGTCAGTTCGTAGATATCTGTAATGAGAACAACATATCCAAAACGTAGCTTGATCCAACGGTGGAAGAGAGAGAAATCAGTCGGCGACAAAACTGCCCTGCAGGTGTATTTCCTTTTTGTTTTTCAGGAACTTTCCGATGATGATTTCTGTCCAATGGAGTGTGTTCCTTTCAATCCCGCCAGTCAGTTCGTAGATATGTGTAATGAGAACAACATATCCAAAACGTAGCTTGATCCAACGGTGGAAGAGAGAGAAATCGGTCGGCGACAAAACTGTCCTGCAGGTGTATTTCCTTTTTGTTTTTCAGGAACTTTCCGATGATGATTTCTGTCCAATGGAGTGTGTTCCTTTCAATCCCGCCAGTCAGTTTGTAGATATGTGTAATGAGAACAACATATCCAAAACGTAGCTTGATCCAACGGTGGAAGAGAGAGAAATCGGCCGGCGACCAAACTGCCCTGCAGGTGGTGCATTTCCTTTTTGTTTTTCAGGAAAGTTCCGATGATGATTTCTGTCAAATGGGGTGTTTTCCTTTCAATCCCTCCGGTCAGTTCGTAGATACGTGTCATAAGAACAACATATCCAAAACTGAGCGTGATCCAACGGTGGAATCATGAGATATGGTCACCGGAGTATTATTGATTTTACTCCAAAATCTGCAGCTCTCTCTCTATCCGTTTTTCTCTTCTTTTTTTTTTTCTTTCTTTTCTCTTTTTCTTTTGTTTTTTTTACTGGTGGCCTTTGCCGTTTTATAGGCACATTTTTTCATAATTACAATTTTATCCCTCGTTCATGACTTTATGTATTTTATTTTATTTTTCATGTAAACTATCTGGTTTATTTCTGCTTAAATCGTTAGTCTTTACCAAACTCCGATTGGGATGAGATATTTAACCAAGGTAGGAAAATATATTAATAGTCTTCATGCAAAATTTCATCCCGATCCTATCATTAGATTGAGAATTCTGCTTCCCAATATAAACTTGTTCAGTTCATGACTTTTCATAAACAATCTAGATTTTTCTTGTTCAATCTTCACAAACAAAAATCATATCAATTATCCTTCTAAACTTTTACGGTCATTTTATTATTTTGAAATGTATTCATTTTAGGATTTCCACCTTTATTTATTTATCGGGCTTATTACCATTTCAAAATAACGTCACTGATTTTTAATCGGTGCTTGCACCTTCAGTCCTATCCTTTTTCATTGCACTATCATTTATTATAATGCATTCTTTATTACCTCACTTATTTCCTAAAAATATTTTGTTATTTTTCTCATTATTTTATCCATCAAAACACGTTACTAGTTTCTCTGTCCTTATGAATTCTAAACCAAAATTCATTTTGTAGAGGTCATCTCTTTCATTATATATCATTATTTATCTATTATTTCAAATCTTGGTTTTTCATCACTCATTGAAATATTACCACTTTCAGCCTTACGTTTACATGAGGGTTTACACATCTACATATTTAAATTATAAATTTCCAGGGTTTCACAAGTAGCGTGGATTCGATACTCCGCACGGACGACTTGCGGTCGGGGCATACCACCGCCACGAGGAGATTACCCGGTCAAAAGGTCCATAATTATAGATCCAACCATTGGATCGCGGTGAAAAATTTTTCATGTGTTTCCGGAGGCAGTTTTCCATAGAGTAGCGTGGAATCGGTACTCCGTGTCGATGACGTCCGGTCAGGCCATACCACCGCCATGAGCAGAGTACCGAGTCAAAAGGTTCATAACTATAGATGCGACCTTTTGATCGCGCTCAAACTTTTTTAACGAGTTTCCGTAGGATTTTTTCAATGGAGTAGCGTGGAATCGTTTCTCTGCCCCGACGATGTCTGGTCGGCCATCTCAGCGACACGACCAGAGTGCCGGCTCAAAAGTTCCTTAACTATAGTTCCGACCGTTGGATTGCGCTCAAACATTTTTAACGAGTTTCCGGAGGATGTTTTCCATGGAGTAGTGTGGAATCTGCACTCTGCTCTGACGCCATCCGGCGGGCCATCCAAGCGACACGACTAGAGTACCTGCTCTAAGGGTCCATAACTAAAGATTCGATCGTTGGATCGCGCTCAAACTTTTTTCACGAGTTTTCGAAGGATGTTTTCCATGGAGTAGATAGGAATTGGTACTCCGCGCCGACGACGTCCGGTCAGGCCATACCACCGCCACGAGGAGAGTACCGGGTCAAAAGGTCCTAACTATAGATTCGACTGTTGGATCGCGCTCAAAATTTTTTCACTAGTTTCCGAAGGCTGTTTTCCAAGGACTAACTTGGAATTGGTACTCCGCTCCGACGATGTCCGGTCGGGCCATCCTAGTGGCACGACCAAAGTACTGGCTCAAAAAGCCCATAACTATACGTCCGACTGTTGGATCGCACTCAAATTTTTTTCACGAGTTTTCGGAGGCTGTTTTTCATGGAGTAGCGTGGAAGCGGTACTACGCATCGCCGACGTCCCGTCGGGCTATACCCCCAACACAATCAGAGTACCGGCTCAAAAGGTTCATAACTATAGATCCGACTGTTGGATCGCGTTCCAAATTTTTTCATGTGTTTCTGGGGGCTGTTTTCCAAGGAGAAGCGTGGAATCGGTACTCCATGCCGCCGATGTCCCGTCGGGCCATACCACCGCCACGAGGAGAGTGCCGACTCAAAATGTCCATAACTATACATGCGATGTTTTGATCGCGCTCAAACTTTTTTAACGAGTTTTCGAAGGATTCTTTCAATGGAGTAGCGTGGAATCGATTCTCTGCTTCGACAACGTCCGGTCGGGCCATCCCAGCGACACGACCAGAGTACCGGCTCAAAAGTTCTTAACTATAGTTCTGACCGTTGGATCGCACTCAAACTTTTTTAATGAGTTTCCGGAGGATGTTTTCCATGGAGTAGCATGGAATCGGCACTTTGCTCCGACGCCGTCCGGCCGGGCCATCCGAGTGACACGACCAGAGTACCGGCTCTAAGGGTCCATAACTAAAGATCCGACTGTGGGATCGCGCTCAAACTTTTTTCAAGAGTTTCTGGAGGATGTTTACCATAGAGTAGATAGGAATCACCATTCTGCTCCGACGACGTCCGGTCAGGCCATCCCAGCGACACGACAAGAGTACCGGCTCAACAGGTCCATAAATATATATCTGACCGTTGGATCGCGCTCAAAAAGTTTTCTCGAGTTTCCAAAGGTTGTTTTCAATGGAGTAGCATGGAATCGGTTCTCCGCTTCGACGACGTCCGGTCGAGCCAACCCAGCGACACGACAAGAGTACCGGCTCAAAAGGTCCACAACTATAGATCCGACCGTTTGATCGCGCTTAAAAAGTTTTCTCAAGTTTCCGAAGGCTATTTTCAATGGAGTAGCCTGGAATCTGTTCTCCGCTCCGACGACGTCCGGTCAGGCCATCCCAGCGACACGACTAGAGTACTGACTCAAAAGGTCAATAACTAAAGATCTGACCGTTGGATCGCGCTCAAAATTTTTTGACGAGTTTTCGAAGGATGTTTTTCATCTAGTAGATAGGAATCGGCTCTCCGCTCCGACGATGTTTGGTCGGGCCATCCTAGCGACACGACAAGAGCACAGGCTCAAAAGGTTTATAATTATAGATCCGACCGTTGGATCGCGCTCAATATATTTTTCATGTGTTTCTGGAGGCTGTTTTCCAAGGAGAAGCGTGGAATCAGTACTCCGCGCCGCCGATGTCCCGTCGGGCCATACCACCGTCACGAGCAGAGTGCCGGCTCAAAATGTCTATAACTATAGATGCGACCGTTTGATCGCGCTCAAACTTTTTTAACGAGTTTCTGGAGGCTTCTTTCCATGTAGTAGCGTGGAATCGGTACTCCGCGCCGAGGACGTCCGATCAGGCCATACCACCGCCACGAGAAGAGTACCAGGTCAAAAGGTCGATAACTTTAGATCCGACTGTTGGATCGCACTCAATATGTTTTCATTAGTTTCCCGAGGCTGTTTTCCATTGAGTAGCGAGGAATCAGCACTCCGCTCCGACGACGTCCGATTTAGCCATCCGAGCGACACGACGAGAGTACCGGCTCTAAGGGTCCATAACTAAAGATCCAACCATTGGATCGCGCTTAAACTTTTTTCATGAGTTTCTGGATAATGTTTTCCATGGAGTAGATAGGAATTGGTACTCCGTTGCGATGAAGTCCAGTCGGGCCATCCCAGCGACACAACCAGAGTACCGGCTCAAAAGGTCCATAACTATAGATCCGACCGGTGGATTGTGCTCAAAACTTTTTCTCAAGTTTCCGGAGGCTATTTTCAATGGAGTAGCATGGAATCAGTTCTCTGCTCCGACGACGTCCGGTCGAGGCTTCCGAGCGACACGACCAGAGTATCGGCTTTAAGGGTCCATAACTAAAGATCTGACCGTTGGATCGCACTCAAACATTTTTCACGAGTTTTCGAAGGATGTTTTCCATGGAGTAGATAGGAATCGGCACTTCGCTCCGATGACGTCAGGTCGGGCCATCCTGGAGAAACGACCAGAGTACCAGCTCAAAAGGTCCATAAATATAGATCCGATCGTTGGATTGCGCTCAAAACTTTTTCACGAGTTTCTGAAGGATGTTTTCAATGGAGTTGCGTGGAATCAGAACTCTGCTCCGACGACGTCCGGTCAGGCCATCCTAGCGACACGACCAGAGTTTCGGCTCAAAAGATCCATAACTATAGATTCGACTGTTGGATCACGGTGAAAAATTTTTCAGGAGTTTTTGGAGGCTGTTTTCCATGGAGTAGCATGGAACCGGTACTCCCCGTCGTCGAGGTCCCATCGAGCCATACCACCGCCACGAGTAGAGTACGGGCTTAAAAGGTCCATAACTATAGATGCTACCTTTTGATCGAACTAAAACTTTTTTCACTAGTTTTTGGAGGCTTTTTCGATGAAGTAGTGTGGAATCGGTACTCCGCTCTGACAACGTCCTGTCGGGCCATCCCAGCGACATAACCAGAGTACCGGCTCAAAAGGTCCATAACTATAGATCCGACCGTTGGATTGCGCTCAAACTTTTTTCACGAGTTTCTTGGGGTTGTTTTCCATGGAGTAGCATGGAATCGACACTATGCTCCGACGTCGTCCTGCCAGGCCATCCAAGCGACACGACCAGAGTACCGGCTCTAAGGGTCAATAACTAAAGATCCGATCGTTGGATCACGCTCAAACATTTTTCATGAGTTTTCGAAAGATGTTTTCCATGGAGTAGATAGGAATCGACACTCCGCTCCGATGACGTCAGGAAAAGCAAATGGGGCAAGTAGCTTCAAGTGTAGGGAAATTGGAAGCACAAATGAATGGAAAATTGCCATCCCAAACATGGAATCCAATAGAGAATGTTAGTGCGATCATGCTGCGTAGTGGGAAAGAACTTGAAGAGAAAAGGTTGAAACAAATTGAGATGGAGGAAGAAGAAGAGATAGAAACTGAATTGAGTACAAAGAAGGAACATCCTCCTCCTCCACAAACTGAAACAAAGACCAACACTCCAAAGGTAACTCCTCAATCAATGACTTCTAGTTTTAAAACAATTCCACCCTTTCCTGTGAGTTCTTCTAGGTCAAAGAAAGAGGACAAAGAAAAAGAGATTTTAGAGGTTTTCAAGAAAGTAGAACTCAACATTCCTTTGTTTAATGCTATTAAGCAAATTTCCAAGTATGCAAAATTCTTGAAGGAGTTGTGTACTACCAAGAGAACTTTCAAACTGAAAGGTCATGAAACGGTAAGTATGGGTGAAGTTGTATCTGTTGTTATTCAAAAGAATATGCCTTTGAAGCAAAAGGACCCAGATGTCCTAGTCAAGATTGATGGTTTGGTCATTCCATGCGACTTTTATATTCTTGATATGGAACATGATTCTTGTGATTCATCAAACAACACTCCTATATTGTTTGGGAGACCATTCTTGAAAACTGCCAACACAAAGATTGATTGTGGTAAGGATACTTTGACTATGGAGGTAGGAGATGAAAAAATGGAATTTAATTTTTGTGATGCAATGACATATCCTTATAATAATGTTTATTCTATCACATGTTATGACCAAGTTGATAAGTGTGTGCAGCAAGTTTCTAATTTTGATTGCGAGGATAGTTTAAGAGTAGCTATGAGCTATGGCTATGATGTTACCGAGATAGAAGAGATGGAGAGGCACGTGTGTGCTCCCCAAAACATACATGAATCAACATTGGATTTGCAAGCTTTGCAAATTGTTCCCAACGATGCAAGATTCATTTACCCCATCACAAACAATGAATGGGTGGTGCCTATCCTTTTGGTGCCCAAAAAGATTGGAATTATGGTGGAAGAGATTCGAAATGATGCTTACGAGAATGCAAGGATTTACAAAGAATAGACTGCGAATCTTCATGACCGAATGCTTAAAAGAAAGGAGTTTCATGTTGGAGACAAAGTCCTTCTTTATCATTCACGTTTGAAACTTTTTCCTAGAAAATTGCGCTCTCGTTGGATTGGACCCTTTGTTTTTTCTAATATTTTTCCTTATGGTGCAGTTGAAATTACAAGTTTAGAAACCAACAATGTACTCAAGGTCAATGGGCATCGTTTGAAACCTTTCTATGAAGGTTGGACGGCAGAACTCACCGCTTCTGTAGAGTTAGCTGAACCAATCTATGAAGAATGAGCATACGACCTGTCAAGCCAATGACATAAAACAAAAGCGCTTACTGGAAGGCAACCCAGCACAAAAAGAAAAAAAAATCAGATTTGCTTTCTTTTTCATTATCTTTTATTTTTCGCATTTTACTTTATTTTTATCATTCTCTTATATTCCTTTTCTTTTATTTCCACATTGAGGACAATGTTGTGTTTTAAGTGTGGGGGTATTGAGAGAATTTTAGTTTTCTTATTTTAGTTTTCTTTGTTGTTCTTTTTTTTAAAAAAAATTCAAAAACAAAAAAATTGTGTTTGATCTTTTTAACTCCCATTGGTTTTTGAGAATATGAGTATTATGTATGAGAATTAATTGAGATAGATGAAGATATAAATCAAATGAAGGAGTATGCATGCACATTTTAAGGTTTAATTGGTTTAGGGATTGACTTTGAGAATATGCCATGTTGACTTTATTGTGATATCCCACATCGGAAGCGAGCGTCCAGAGCCAGGGCCTTATAACTGGTGCTGGTTGCCAACTTGTTATACGCGTTTTGGGGCGTCAGGCTCAGAAGTGGGCTCGCGTCACCAGGAACAAAACCGTGAGGGCGGTAAGGCCCAAAGCGGACAATATATGGCAAGTTGGGTCGGGCCGTTACATTTGGTATCAAAACCGAGGACGGCTCGTCCTAAGGTGGGGGGATTGTGATATCCCACATCGGAAGCGAGCGTCCAGAGTCAGGGCCTTATAACTGGTGCTGGTTGCCAACTTGTTATACGCGTTTTGGGGCGTCAGGCTCAGAAGTGGGCTCGCGTCACCAGGAACAAAACCGTGAGGGCGGTAAGGCCCAAAGCGGACAATATATGGCAAGTTGGGTCGGGCCGTTACATTATAGTGTTATACCAATGCAAGCTTTTGAGCCTTCAACATTATATTCTTTGAGTGTGCATTCTTTTAATGATATGTATCTCTAGAACTTGCTTCATATCTTATTGAGATTATATTCCATTACAAATATACATGAAGATGATAAAGGCATTAGAAATTTTAAACCCTCGAGCCATAAAGTCAACCTAAAGCATATTATCCTTAGTGAGCCCGTTTTGAGCTTGTTTATCTTTTCTTTGCTTTATCCATGTATAAGCCTTAACTTTATATATGTTTTTCTTTTCCCCTGGCCAAGGATTAGTAGAGCATATACTTGTGATATCTCATGGAATTATGGTTGGAAATTATATGAAAAGAAAGAAGTGATGCTTGATGAAAAGATGGGCAAAGTTGCCAAAAGAAAAACAAAAAAAAAAGAGAGAGAAGAATAATAATAATAAAAAAATTCCTTTATGTTCTTGAGGTTTTATGTTGAAAGAGCTTGAAATCAAAAGGAGTTGCATTGGTGATTAAAGATGAAAATTTTATGAGCTTTGTTGGAATATCTTGTTTGAAGTATCATTTTTCAGAATGCTCTACTTTCTTTGGTTTGAACCTTTCCTTTTATTTTCTTTTACCTTACCTTAACCTCAACCCCATTACAACCGGAAATAAGACCTTTTGATTCATGTAGTACTTGTAATAAGTTGCTAATGGAGATGAGATTGAAAAGCAAGCTTATGGTAGAACATACTCTTTGATTGAATTTGAGAGATTTAAACACATAAACCCTAAACACATGAGTGTTAGAGTGTATATCAATGAGAGGACCTATCACTTTGGCATGACATAGATTTCATTTAAATCCCGACGATTGATTGAGTTTTGAAGTTTGCATGTAAATAAATTCATGAGAATTATACTATTTATCCTTCATGATTGTATTCTTGTTTATAATGCTTATACTCTTAGACATTGATGGGAGATTAAGAGATTGATCATATTTTCAATTTAATTTTATTTATCCTTTCTCGAGGACGAGCAAGAGCTAAGTGTGGGGGTATTTGATGTAACCATATTATTCAATAGTTTCACCCGCATTTAACTAGTGTTTTGCGTATGTTATTTATATAAAATGCCTTGATATTCTTTGTTTTATATTTTGAAGGCACTTTTAGATGAAAGATACAAAAAGGAGTAAATTGGAGGTAATTGGCAGATTTGATGTTCAGTCGATGTTTTGTGCAGAGCGTGAGTTCTAGAGGTCGAAACGAAGTGATTCCAAAGGCATTAAAAAGCTAACAACCATACCTTTCTGGAAATTTAATGCAAGAAAAATAAAAAGAGAAAGATCATGGAAATCACATCCTTCAAAGTCAAATCTCGCAGTCTGCCAATGTTGACCTTTGCCCATTAAAAATTAAATATCTGGAGCTTCAGAAGTCCAATTGATGCAAACTCAAATTTTGTTGGATTCCTTACTCAAAGCTCTATACGCGCTCTAAATTGCAGCAAAAAACGATGTCATATGGAGGAGATATGATTTTTCAAAGATGACAGCTCAATTCTACCAGCAAGCAGGTTGCGTGAAGAAACGAATCCAAATTTCATCTAGAAGCATACAAACCAACATACAAGTGTTTCCAGCAATTTAGCTCCTCTAGTAAATATTCTAAAAGGTCAAGGAAGGCAGCCACCAACCTCAAGCCAGCCAGCAGCCAGCAGCTAGCAGCCAGTCGCCAACCGCCAGCCGCCTTCACACTACCACCATCTATTGATGTTCACACTTGAACTTTGATTTTCTTACTTACAATTTGTGTATAAATAGAGGGAGAGTAGAAGGAGGTAGAAGCAAGAAGTGAAGAAACACAAACTCTCCCCTCTTTAGGAGTAGTTGTTCAATAGATATGCAAGGCTAAGCTCTTTTCTTGGTTGCAAGGATACAACAAACCTTCGGATTTCAAGAACCGTGAGATTTATTCTTCCTTTTATTTTCAGTTTATGTTATGAATGAGTATGATTGTTTTCCTATGCATATTTCCTATGATTGTTTATCTTAATTGCTAGAGCGGACTCTAAGTTATTATTGTGAACAATCTATTGCTAAGTTTGATATCAAAACCGGAGTTGTGGTATATAAACTTGTGAAGCAACTAAGCTTGATAATTGTAGCGGAACTACGTTATTAAACTTAGGGAGAACATTCGATCAAAGCAACACAAACTGACAACTTGGTTTTTAAGATTAATGAATTTATCTAGATCTTAAGGCTGCCATTGGATTAAATCATTAGTGCGGACACTGTGATTATTTGTTGGTTAGGGCTAGTTATACGGCGGATCCGTTAATTAACTAATATTCAGAAAAGATAAAATTCATAATATAAACTGGAGTTTCGTTTCAAGGATCGGTTCTAATTTTCGTTGGTGGATGTGTGCTTGCAACCAATGTTTTTTTTCTTGACATATTTCAATTTCAATTGATTTTGTTTGCTAGTTTAATTTATGCCATAGTTTAAATCATTGCAAATCAAACCCCCCCCATTGCATAACATATAGCATAAAAATCTGAACTAAACCTTCCTCGTGGGATCGACCCCTTGCTTGCTCTATACTATCTTGTGTGTTTTAAGCTAAAGTAATTAATTTGTGCGACCGCGACATCACAACATTGCGCTCAAAATCGAAACTCTGCTCCGACGACGTCCGGTCGGGCCATCCCAGCGACACGACCAGAGTTCCAGCTCAAAAGGTCCATAACTATAGATCCGACTGTTAGATCACGGTGAAAAATTTTTCAGGAGTTTCCGGAGGTTGTTTTTCATGGAGTAGTGTGGAAGCGGTACTACGCGCCGCCAACGTCCCGTCTGGCTATACCCTCAGCACGACCAGAGTACCGGTTGAAAAGGTTCATAACTATAGATCCGACTGTTGGATCGTGCTCAATATTTTTTCATGTGTTTCTTGAGGTTGTTTTCGAAGGAGAAGCATGGAATCGATACTCCGCGCCGCCAATGTCCCGTCAGGCCATACCACCGCCACGAGCAGAGTGCCGACTCAAAATGTCCATAACTATAGATGCGACCGTTTGATCGCGCTTAAAGTTTTTTAACGAGTTTCTGGAGGCTTTTTTCCATGTAGTAGCGCGGAATCGGTACTCCGCTCCGACAACGTCCTGTCGGGCCATCCCAGCGACACGACCAGAGTACTGTGTCCAAAGGTCCATAACTATAGATCCGACCGTTGGATTGCGCTTAAAATTTTTTCATGAGTTTCCTGGGGCTGCTTTCTAGGGAGTAGCGTGGAATCGGTACTCTGCGCCACCAATGTCCCGTCGGGCAATACCACTAAAACGACCATAGTACCGGCTGAAAAGGTCCATAACTATAGATCTGACCGTTGTATCACGCTTAAAATTTTTCACGATTTTCCGAAGGCTATTTTCCTTTGAGTTGCGGGAAATCGGTACTCCGCTCCGACGACGTCCGGTCGGGCCATACCACCGCCACTAGTAGAGTACCGGGTTAAAAGGTCCATAACTATAGATTCCACCTTGGGATCGTGGTCAAAATTTTTTCATGAGTTTTCGAAAGGTTTTTTCGACGGAGTAGCGTGGAATCGGTAGTCCGCTCGGCAACGTGCGGTCGGGCCATACCACCACCACGAGTAGAGTACCGGGTCAAAAGGTCCATAACTATAGATCCGACCGTTGGATCGCGTTGAAAAATTTTTCATGTGTTTTCGAAGTCAGTTTTCCATGGATTAGCGCAGAATCGATACTGCACGCCGACGACATCCAGTTGGGCCATACCACCGCCACGAGCAACGTACAGGGTCAAAAGGTCCATAACTATAGATCCGACCATTGGAATAGGCACTCCGCGCTGCCGAGGTCCCGTCGTGCCATACCACCGCCACGAGTAGAGTATCGGTTTAAAAGGTTCATAACTATAGATGCGACCTTTTGATCGCGCTCAAACTTTTTTAACGAGTTTCGGGATGATGTTTTCAATGGAGTAGCGTGGAATTGGTACTTCGCACTAACGACGTCCTGTCGAGCCATACCACCTACACGACCAGAGTACCAACTCAAAAGGATCATAACTATAGATCTGACCGTTGGATTGCACTCAAAATATTTTCACGTGTTTTCGGAGGCTGTTTTTCATGGAGTAGCGTGGAATCGGAACTCCACTCCGACGACGTTCGGTCGGGCCATCCCAGCAACACGAGCAGCGTACAGGGTCAAAAGAACCGTAACTATACATCCGACCATCGGATCGAGGTAAAAAAAATTTCATGATTTTCCGGAGGCTGTTTCCCATGGAGTAACGTGGAATGGGTACTCCGCGTCGCCGATGTCCCGTCGGGCCATACCACTGCCACGAGCAGAGTATCGGCTCAAACTTTTTTAAGGAGTTTCCGGAGGATTTTTTCCATGGAGTACTGTGGAATCGGTACTCCGCTCTGCCGACGTCCGGTCGGACCATCCGAGTGACATGACAAGAGTACCGGCACAAAAGGTCCATAATTATAGATGCAACCTTTTGATCGCGCTCAAACTTTTTTAACGAGTTTTGGGACGATGTTTTCAATGGAGTAGCGTGGAATTGGTACTTCACTCTAACGACGTCTCGTCGAGCCATACCTACACGACCAGAGTACCAGCTCAAAAGAACCATAACTATAGATCCGACCGTTGGATCGCGCTCAAAATATTTTCACGGGTTTTTGGAGGTTGTTTTCCATGGAGTAGCGTGGAATCGGAACTCTGCGCCGTCGACGTACCGTCGGGTTATACCACCAATAGGACCGGAGTACCTGCTCAAAAGGTCCATAACTATAGATCCGACCGTTGGATCACGCTCAAAATTTTTGCACGAGTTTCCGGAGGATGTTTTCCATGGAGTAGAGTGGAATCGGTACTCCGCTCCGAAGACGTCCGGTCGGGCCATCCCAGCGACACGACAAGAGTACCGGCTCAAAAGGTCCAAAACTATAGATGCGACCGTTGGATCGCGCTCAATATTTTTTTCACGAGTTTTCGGAGGATGTTTTCCATGGAGTTGCATGGAATCGGTACTCCGATCCGACGACGTACGGTCGGGCCATCCCAGCGACACGACAAGAGTACCAGCTTAAAAGGTCCACAACTATAGATGCGACCGTTTGATCACGCTCAAACTTTTTTAATGAGTTTTTAGAGGATTTTTTCCAAGGAGTAGCATGGAATTGGAACTCCGCGTCGCCGACATCCCGTTTGCTATACCACCAACACGACTAGAGTACCGGCTCAAAAGGTCCTTAACTATAGATCCGACCGTTGGATCGCGCTCAAACTTTTTTAATGAGTTTCTGGAGGATTTTTTCCATGGAGTAGCGTGGAATCGGTACTCCGCGTCGCCGATGTCCCGTCGGGCTATACCACAAACACGACCAGAGTACCAGCTTAAAAGATCCAAAACCATAGATCCGACCGTTGGATCACGCTCAAATTTTTTTCACAAGTTTTCGGAGGCTGTTTTCCATGGAGTAGCGTGGAATTGGTAATCCGCGTCGCAGACGTCCCGTCGGGCTATACCACCAACACAACCAGAGTACCGGCTCAAAAGGTCCATAACTATAGATCCGATCGTTGGATTGTGCTCAAAATTTTTTCACGAGTTTCGTTAGGATGTTTTCCATGGAGTTGCGTGGAATCGGAACTTTGCTCCGACGACGTCCAGTCGGGCCATCCCAACGACAAGACCAGAGTTCCGACTCAAAAGGTCCATTACTATAGATTCGACCCTTGGATCACGGTGAGAATTTTTTCAGGAGTTTCCAGAGGCTGTTTTCCATATAATAGTGTGGAATCAGTACTCCGCGTTGCCGAGGTCCCGTTGGGCCATACCACTGCCACGAGCAGAGTACCAACTCAAAAGGTCCATAACTATAGATGCGATCATTTGATCGCGTTCAAACTTTTTTAACGAGTTTCCGGAGGATTTTTTCCATGGAGTAGCATGGAATCGGTACTCCGCTCCGATGACGTCCGGTCGGGCCATCCCTGCGAGACGACCAGAGTACCGGCTCAAAAGTTCCATAACTATAGATCCGATCGTTGGATGGTGCTCAAAATTTTTTCACGAGTTCCTGGGGCTCTTTTCTAGGGAGTAGCGTGGAATCGGTACTCCGCGCCGCCGACGTCCCGTCGAGCCATACAACCAACACGACCATAGTACTGGCTGAAAAGGTCCATAACTATAGATCCGACCATTGTATCGCACTCAAAATTTTTTCACGAGTTTCCGGAGGTTGTTTTCCAGGGAGTAGCGTGGACTCAGGACTCCACACCGCCGACGTCCGATGGGGCCACACCACCAACACAACAATAGTACGGGCTGAAAAGGGGCCGTAACTATCGATCCGACTGTTTGATCGCGCTCAAAATTTTTTCTCGAGTTTCGGGAGGCTTTTTTCCTTGGAGTAGTGTGGAATTGGCACTCCGCTCCACGACATCCGTTCGGGCCATGCAACCGCCACGAGCAGAGTGCCGGGTCAAAAGCTCCATAACTATAGATCCTACTGTTGGATCGCGCTAAAAAGTTTTTCACGAGTTTTCGGAGGTTGTTTTACTTGGAGTAGCGTGGAATTAGGACTCCGCTCTGATGTTGTCCGGTCGGGCCATCCCAGCGACACGACCTCTGTACCGGCTCAAATGGTCCATAACTATAGATTCGACCCTTGGATCGTGCTCAAACCTTTTTTCACAAGTTTATGGAGGAAGTTTTCCGTGGAGTACCATGGACTCAGCACTCCGCTCCGACGACGTCCGGTCAGGCCATCCCACCGCCTCGAGTAGAGTACCGGTCAAGAGGTCCATAACTATAGATTCGACCATTAGATCGCGCTCAAAAGTTTTTCATGAATTTCCAGAGGCTGTTTCCCAGGGTGTAGCATTGACTCAGGACTCCATGCCGCCCACGTCTGGTAGGGCCATACCACCGACACGCGACTAGTACCGGCTGAAAAGGTCCGCAACTATCGATCCAACCATTGGATCGTGCTCAAAAATTTTTCACGAGTTTCGGGAGGCTTTTTTCCATGGAGTAGTGTGAAATTGGCACTCCGCTCCACGACGTCCGTTCGGGCCATCCCACCGCCACGAGCAGAGTATCGTGTCAAAAGCTCCATAACTATAGATCCGACCATTGGATCGCGCTAAAAAGTTTTTCAAAAGTTTCCGGAGGCTTTTTGCCTTGGAGTAGTGTGGAATTTGTACTCCATTCCGACGACGTCCGGTCTGGCCATCCCAGCGACATGACCAGAGTACCGGCTCAAAAGGTCCATAACTATAGATCTGACCGTTAGATTACGCTCCAACTTTTTTCACCAGTTTATGGAGGATATTTTACATAGAGTAGCGTGGAATCAGCACTCTGCTCTGACGATGTTCGGTCGGGCTATCCCACCGCCACGAGCAGAGTCCCGGATCAAAAGGTCCATAACTATAGATCCGACTGTTGGATCACGCTCAAAATTTTTTCAGGAGTTTTCAAAGGCTATTTTCCGTGGAAAAGTGTGGAATCGGTACTTTGCGCCGACGACGTCCGGATGGACCATACCACCGCCACAAGAAGAGTACCTAGTAAAAAGGTCCATAACTATAGATCCAACTGTTGGATCGCGGTCAAAAAATTTTTGCCAGTTTAGGAGGCTTTTTTCCTTGGAGTAGTGTGGAATTGGCACTCCGCTCCGACGACATCCGATCGGGCCCTCCCACCGCCACGAGCAGAGTGTTGGGTCAAAAGCTCCATAACTATTGATCCAACTGTTGGATCGTGCTCAAACGTTTTTCACGAGTTTCTGGAGGTCGTTTTACTTGGAGTAGCATGGACTCAGCACTCCGCTCTGACGTCGTTCGGTCAGGCCATCCCACCACCTCGAGTAGAGTACCGGTCAAGAGGTCCATAACTATAGATTCGACCATTGGATCGCGCTCAAAAGTTTTTCATGAATTTCCGGACGCTGTTTTCCAGGGAGTAGCATGGACTCAGGACTCCATGCCGCCCACGTCCGGTAGGGCCATACCACCGACACGCGACTAGTACCGGCTGAAAAGGTCCGTAACTATAGATCCGACCGTTGGATCGTGCTCAAACTTTTTTCACAAGTTTATGGAGGATGTTTTCTGTGGAGTAGCTTGGACTCAGCACTCCTCTCCGACGACGTCCGGTCGGGCCATCCCACTGCCTTGAGTACAGTACCGGGTCAAGAGGTCCATAACTATAGATTCGACCATTGGATCGCGCTCAAAAGTTTTTCATGAGTTTTCGGAGGCTGTTTTCCAGGGAGTAGCGTGGACTCAAGACTCCGCGCCGCCGATGTCCGGTAGGGCCATACCACCGACACGATAATAGTACCGGCTGAAAAGGTCCATAACTATCGATCCGACTATTAGATCGTGCTCAAAAATTTTACACGAGTTTCGGGAGGCTTTTTTCCTTGGAATAGTGTGGAATTGGCACTCCGCTCTGATGACGTCCGGTCGGGCCATCCTACCGCCACGAGCAGAGTACCGTGTCAAAACTCCATAACTATAGATCCGACCATTGGATCGCGCTTAAAAGTTTATCACGAGCTTCCGGAGGCTGTTTTACATGGAGTAGCTTCAAATCGATACTCCGCTCCGACGTCGTCCGGTCGAGCCATCCCAGCGACACGAACAGAATACCGGCTCAAAAGGTCCATAACTATAGATCCGACCATTGGATCGCGCTCAAAATTTTTTAAAGAGTTTACAAAGGCTATTTTCCATGGAGTAGCGTGGAATCGGCACTCCGCTACGACGACGTCCGGCCGGGCCATCCCACCGCCATGAGTAGAGTGCCAGGTCAAAAGGCCCATAACTATAGATCTGAGTCTTGGATCGCGCTCAAACTTTTTTCACGAGTTTATGGAGGATGTTTTCCATAGAGTAGCATGGACTCAGCACTCCGCTCGGACGACGTCCGGTCGGGCCATCCCACCGCCTCGAGGAGAGTACCGGGTCAAGAGGTCCATAACTATAGATTCAACCGTTGGATCGCGATCAAAATTTTTTCACGAGTTTCCGGAGGCTATTTTCCAGGGAGTAGTGTGGACTCAGGTCTCCAACACAACAACACAACAATAGTACTGTCTGAAGAGGGTCGTAACTATCGATCCGACTGTTCGATCGTGCTAAATTTTTTTTCAGGAGTTTTCGGAGGCTGTTTTCCTTGGAGTAGTGTGGAATCGGTAATCCGTTCCAATGATGTCCGGTCAGGCCATCCCACCGCTTCGAGTAGAGTACTGGGTCAAAAGCTCCATAAGTATAGATACGACCATTGGATCATGCTCAAAAGTTTTTCACAAGTTTCCGGAGGCTGTTTTATAGGGAGGAATGTGTACTCGACACTCCACGCTGCAGATGTCTGGTCGGGCCATACCACCGACACGACCATAGTACCGGCTGAAAAGGTCCATAACTATAGATCCGACCGTTGGGTCTCGCTCAAAATTTTTTCATGACTTTCTGAAGGATGTTTTCCATGGAGTAGCGTGGAATCGGCTCTCCGTTCCGATGACGTCCTGTTCGGCCGTAACACCGACATGACTAGAGTACCGGCTCAAAAGGTCCATAACCATAGATTCGAACGTTGGATCGGGCTCAAAATTTTTTCACGAGTTTTCGAAGGCTGTTTTCCATGGAATAGCGTGGAATCGGTTCTCCGCTCCGAGAACGTCTTGTTGGGCCATCCCAGCGACACAACCTCAGTACCGTCTCAAAAGGTCCATAGCTATAAAACCGACCGTTGGATCGCGCTCAAACTTTTTTCACGAGTTTACGGAGGATCTTTTCTATGGAGTAGCATGGGATCAGCACTCCATTTCAAAAACGACTGGTCAGGCCATCCCATCGCCACGAGCATAGTACCGGGTCAAAAGGTCTATAACTATAGATCTAACCGTTGGATCACGCTCAAAATTTTTTAACGAGTTTCCGCAAGCTGTTTTCCATGTAGAAGCGTGGAATCGGGAGTCCGCTCCCACAACATCCGGTCGGGCCATCCCAGCGACTCGACCACAGTATTGACTCAAAAGGTCCATAACTATAGATCCGACCATTGAATTCTGCTCAAAAAATTTTCACGAGTTTCTGGAGGCTGTTTTCTAGGGAGTAGCAGGGACTCGGGACTCCGCCCCGCCAGCGTCCGGTAGGGCCATACCACTGACACGACCATAGTACCTGTTGGAAAGGTCCATAACTGTAGATCCGACCATTGGATCACTCTCAAACTTTTTTCACGAGTTTACGGAGAATGTTTTCCATGGAGTAGAATGGAATCAGCACTTCGCTCCGACAACGTCCGATCGGGCAATCCCAGCGACCCGACCAGAGTACCGGCTGAAAAGGTTCATAACTATAGATCCAACCGTTGTATCGTGCTCGAACCTTTTTCATGAGTTTCCAGAGGCTGTTTTACATGGAGTAGCGTGGAATCGGGACTCCGCTCTAATGATGTCCGGTCGGGCCATCCCACTACCACGAGTAGAGTGCCGGCTCTAAAGGTCCATAACTATAGATCCGACCATTGGATCGGCTGAAAATTTTTTCAGGTGTTTCCGTAGGATGTCTTCCATGGAGGAGCGTGGAATCGATACTCTACTACGACGACGTGCGGTCGGGCCATCCTAGAGACACGACAAAAGTACTGGCTGCAAAGGCCCATAACTATAAATCTGACCGTTGCATCGCGCTCAAAATTTTTTCATGGGTTTTTGGAGGCTGTTCTCCATGGCGTCGCATGGAATGGGCATTCGGCTCCGACGACGTCCAGTCTTGCCATCCCATCGACATGACCACAGTAGGCTCAAAAGGTCCATAACTATAGATTCGACCGTTGGATTCTGCTCAAAATTTTTAACGAGTTTCTGGAGGCTGTTTTCCAGGGAGTAGCATGGACTCTGGACGCCGCTCCGCCGGCCTCCGGTAGGGCCATACCGCCGACATGACCATAGTACCGTTTGAAAAGGTCCATAACTATAGATCCGACCATTCGATCACGCTCAAAATTTTTTCAGGAGTTTTCGAAGGCTGTTTTCCTTGGAGTAGTGTGGAATCGGTACTCCGTTCCAATGATGTCCGGTCAGGCCATCCCACCGCCTCGAGTAGAGTGCCGGGTCAAAAGCTCCATAAGTATAGATACGACCGTTGGATCACGCTCAAAATATTTTCACGAGTTTCCGGAGGCTGTTCTCCATGGCTTAGCGTGGAATGGGTGCTCCGCTCCGACGACGTCCAATCGGGCCATACCACCGACACGACCATAGTACCGGCTGAAAAGGTCAATAACTATAGATCCGACCATTGGGTCGCGCTTAAAATTTTTTCACGACTTTTCAAAGGATATTTTCCATGGAGTAGCATGGAATTGGCACTCCGTTCTAACGACGACCAGTCGGGTTATCCCACCGCCACGAGCAAAGTACCGGATCAAAAGCTACATAACTATAGATCTGACCGTTGGATCACGCTCAAACTTTTTTCACGAGTTTGTGGAGGTTGTTTTCCATAGAGTAGCGTGGAATTGGCTCTCCGTTCCGAAGACGACCGGTCAGGCTATCCCATAGCCACGAGTAAAGTACCGGATCAAAAGCTACATAACTATAGATCCGATCGTTGGATCGCGCTAACTTTTTTCACGAGTTTACGGATGATTTTTTCCATGGAGTAGCATGGAATCAACACTCCGCTCCGACAATGTCTGCTCGGGCCATCCCAGCGACCCGACCACAGTACCGGCTCAAAAGGTCCATAACTATAGATCCAACCGTTGGATCCCGCTCAAAAGTTTTTCATGATTTTCTGAAGGCTGTTTTCCATGGAGTAGGGTGGAATCGGGACTCCGTTCCGACAATGTCCGGTCAAGCCAGCCCAACGACACGACCACAGTACTGGCTGAAATGGTCCATAACTATAGATTCGACCGTTGGATCGCACTCAAAATTTTTTCAGGTGTTTCCGGTGGCTCTTTTCCATGGAGTAGTGTGGAATCGATACTCTGCTCCGACAACTTCTGGTCGGTCCATCCCAGCGAATCGACCAGAGTACCGGCTCAAAACGTCCATAACTATAGATACGACTGTTGGATTGCGCTCAAACATTTTTCACGAGTTTCCGGAGCCTGTTTCCCATGGAGTAGCATGAAAGCAGTGCTCCGCTCCGACAACGTCCGATCGGGCAATCACAGCGACCCCACCAAAGTACTAGCTCAAAAGGTCCATAACAATAGATCCGACCGTTGGATCGCGCTCAAACTTTTTTCATGATTTTCCGGAGGCTGTTTTCCATGGAGTAGCGTGGAATCGGTACTCCACTCCAACGACTTCCGGTCAGGCCATCCCAGCGACATGACCAGAGTTCCGGCTCAAAAGGTCCAAACTATTGATCCGACTGTTGTATCGCACTCAAACTTTTTTCATGAGTTTCCGGAGGATATTTTCCATGAAGTAGCGTGGAATCGGGTCTCCGCTCCGATGACGTCCTGTCCCGCCATAACATCGACATGACTAGAGTACCGGCTCAAAAGGTCCTTAACTATAGATCCGACCGTTGGATCGTGCTTAAAATTTTTTCACGAGTTTGTGGAGGTTGTTTTCCATAGAGTAGCGTGGAATTGGCTCTCCGTTCCGAAGACGACCGGTCAGGCTATCCCATAGCCACGAGTAAAGTACCGGATCAAAAGCTACATAACTATAGATCTGATCGTTGGATCGCGCTAACTTTTTTCACCAGTTTACGGATGATTTTTTCCATGGAGTAGCATGGAATCAGCACTCCACAACGTCCGGTCGGGCCATCCCAGCGACCCGACCACAGTATTGACTCAAAAGGTCCATAACTATAGATCCGACCATTGAATTCTGCTCAAAAAATTTTCACGAGTTTCTGGAGGCTGTTTTCCAGGGAGTAGCAGGGACTCGGGACTCCGCCCCGCCAGCGTCCGGTAGGGCCATACCACTGACACGACCATAGTACCTGTTGGAAAGGTCCATAACTGTAGATCCGACCATTGGATCACTCTCAAACTTTTTTCACGAGTTTACGGAGAATATTTTCCATGGAGTAGAATGGAATCAGCACTTCGCTCCGACAACGTCCGATCGGGCAATCCCAGCGACCCGACCAGAGTACCGGCTGAAAAGGTCCATAACTATAGATCCGACCGTTGTATCGTGCTCGAACCTTTTTCACGAGTTTCCAGAGGCTGTTTTACAAGGAGTAGCGTGGAATCGGGACTCCGCTCTGATGATGTCCGGTCGGGCCATCCCACTAGCACGAGTAGAGTGCCGGCTCTAAAGGTCCATAACTATAGATCCGACCATTGGATCGGCTAAAATTTTTTTCAGGTGTTTCCGTAGGATGTCTTCCATGGAGGAGCGTGGAATCGATACTCTGCTACGACGACGTGCGGTCGGGCCATCCTAGAGACACGACAAAAGTACTGGCTGCAAAGGCCCATAACTATAAATCTGACCGTTGCATTGCGCTCAAAGTTTTTTCATGGGTTTTTGGAGGCTGTTCTCCATGGCGTCGCATGGAATGGGCGTTCGGCTCCGACGACGTCCAGTCTGGCCATCCCATCGACATGACCACAGTAGGCTCAAAAGGTCCATAACTATAGATCCGACCGTTGGATTCTGCTCAAAATTTTTAACGAGTTTCTGGAGGCTGTTTTCCAGGGAGTAGCATGGACTCTGGACGCCGCTCCGCCGGCCTCCGGTAGGGCCATACCGCCGACACGACCATAGTACCGTTTGAAAAGATCCATAACTATAGATCCGACCATTCGATCACGCTCAAAATTTTTTCAGGAGTTTTCGAAGGCTGTTTTCCTTGGAGTAGTGTGGAATCGGTACTCTGTTCCAATGATGTCCGGTCAGGCCATCCCAACGCCTCGAGTAGAGTGCCGGGTCAAAAGCTCCATAAGTATAGATACGACCGTTGGATCACGCTCAAAATATTTTCACGAGTTTCCGGAGGCTGTTCTCCATGGCTTAGCATGGAATGGGTGCTCCGCTCCGACGACGTCCAATCGGGCCATACCACCGACACGACCATAGTACCGGCTGAAAAGGTCAATAACTATAGATCCGACCATTGGGTCGCGCTTAAAATTTTTTCATGAATTTTCGAAGGATATTTTCCATAGAGTAGCATGGAATTGGCACTCCGTTCTAACGACGACCA
Source organism: Populus tomentosa (assembly GCA_018804465.1). Taxonomy (NCBI): domain Eukaryota; kingdom Viridiplantae; phylum Streptophyta; class Magnoliopsida; order Malpighiales; family Salicaceae; genus Populus; species Populus tomentosa. The sequence continues at coordinate 5,472,545 of CM032003.1, read as the reverse complement.
GTCGGGTTATCCCACCGCCACGAGCAAAGTACCGGATCAAAAGCTACATAACTATAGATCTGACCGTTGGATCACGCTCAAACTTTTTTCATGAGTTTTTGGAGGTTGTTTTCCATAGAGTAGCGTGGAATTGGCTCTCCGTTCCGAAGACGACCGGTCAGGCTATCCCATAGCCACGAGTAAAGTACCGGATCAAAAGGTCCAAACTATAGATCCGACAGTTGGATCGCGCTCAAACTTTTTTCACGAGTTTCCAGAGGATGTTTTCAATGGAGTAGCGTGGAATCAGCTCTCCGCTCCGACAATGTCCGATCGAGCCATCCCAGCAACCCGACCAGAGTACCGGCTCAAAAGGTTCATAACTATTGATCCGACCATTGGATCGCTCTCAAACTTTTTTCACGAGTTTCCGGAGGCTGTTTTCCATGGAGTAGCGTGGAATCGGTACTCCGCTTCGACAATGTCCGCTCGGGCCATCCAAGCGACCCGACCAGAGTTCCGGCTCAAAAGGTCCATAACTATAGGTCAGACCGTTCGATTGCGCTCAAGCTTTTTTCACGAGTTTCCGGAGGCTGTTTTCCTTGGATTAGCGTGGAATCGGTACTCCGCTCTTACAACTTCCAATCGGGCCATCCTACCGACACGACTAGAGTACCGGCTCAAAAGGCTCAAACTATAAATTCGACCCTTGCATCGCGCTCAAATTTTTTTCACGAGTTTCTAGAGGATGTTTTCCATGGATTAGCACGGAATCGGAACTCCGCTCCGACGACTTCCGGTCAGGCTCTTCCAGCGACACGACCACAATACCAGCTCAAAAGGTCCATAACTATAGATACGACTGTTGGATCGCGCTCAAACTTTTTTCACGAGTTTACGGAGGCTGTTTTCAATGAAGTAGCGTGGAATCGGTACTCCGCTCCGATAACGTCTGCTCGGGCCATCCCGGCGACCCGACCAGAGTTCCGGCTGAAAAGGTCCATAACTATAGATTGAACCGTTCGATGGCGCTCAAGCTTTTTTCACGAGTTTCCAGAGGCTGTTTTCCTTGGATGAGCGTGGAATCGGTACTCCGCTCTTACGACTTCCAGTCGGGCCATCCTACCGACACGACTAGAGTACCGGCTCAAAAGGCTCAAACTATAGATCCGACTCCTGCATCGCGCTCAAATTTTTTTCAAGAGTTTCCAAAGGATGTTTTCCATGGAGTAGCGTGGAATCGGTACTCCGCTCATACGACTTCCGGTCGGGCCGTCCTACCGAGACGACTAGAGTACCGGCTCAAAAGGTTCAAATTATAGATCCGACCCTTGCATCGCGGTCAAATTTTTTTCACGAATCTCCAGAGCATGTTTTCCATGGAGTAGCATGGAATCGGAACTCCACTCCAACGACTGCTGGTCAGCTCTCCTAGCGACACGACCACAATACCGGCTCAGAAGGTCCATAAATATTAATCCGACCATTGGATCGCGTTCAAACATTTTTCATGAGTTTACGGATAATGTTTTCCATGGAGTAGCATGGAATTGGCTCTCCACTCCAATGACGTCCGGTCGGGCCATCCCAGCTAGACGACTATAGTACAGGCTCAAAAGGTCCACAACTATAAATCCGACCGTCGGATCGTGCTCGAACTTTTCTCACGAGTTTTCAGAGGCTGTTTTCCTTGCAGTAGCGTTGAATCGGGACTCCGCTTCGATGACGTCCGGTTAAGTTATCCCAGTGACACAACCACAATACCGGCTCAAAAGGTCCATAACTATAGATCCGACCGCTGGATCGTGCTTAAAAGTTTTTCACGGGTTTTTGGAGGTTGTTTTCCGTGGAGTAGCATGGAATCAGTACTTCGCTCCAACAACTTCTGATTAGGCTATCCCAACGACACGAACACAATACCGACTCAAAAGGTCCATAACTATAAATCCGACCGTTGGATCGTAGTCAAAAAATTTTCACGAGTTTGCAGAGGTTGTTTTCAATGGAGTAGCATGGAATCGGCACTCCGCTCCGACGATGTTCGGTCGGGCCATCCCAGCGACACGACCAGAGTACCGGCTCAAAAGGTCACTAACTATAGATCCGACCGTTGGATCGTGCTCAAACTTCTTTTAGGAGATTGCGGAGGCTGTTTTCCATGAAGTAGCGTGGAATCAGCTCTCCACTCCGTTGAGGTCCGGTCGGGCCATCCCGACGACACAACCAGAGTACAAGCTCAAAAGGTCCATCACTATACATCCGATCGTTGGATCGCGCTCAAACTTTTTTCACGAGTTTACGGAGGATGTTTTCCATGGAGTAGCATGGAATCGGCTCTCCGCTCGGACGACGTTTGGTCAGGCCATCCGAGCGACACGACCTCAATACCGGCTCAAAAGGTCCATAACTATAGACCAACCATTGGATCGCTCTCAAAAGTTTTTCACGAGGTTATGGAGGCTATTTTCCATGGAGTACCGTGGAATTGGTACACCGCTCCAACGACCTCCGGTTGGGCCATCCCAGTGACACAACCACAGTACCGGCTCAAAAGGTCCATAACTATACATCCAATCGTTGGATTGCTCTCAAACTTTTTTCACGAGTTTACGGAGGATGTTTTCCATGGAGTAGCATGGAATAAGCTCTCCGCTCCGACAACGTCCGATCGAGCCATCCCAGCGACTCGACCAGAGTACCGGCTCAAAAGGTCCATAACTATTGATCCGACTATTGGATCGCGCTCAAACATTTTTCACGAGTTTCCGGAGGCTGTTTTCCAAGGAGTAGTGTGGAATCGGTACTCCGATCCGACAATGACCGGTCGGGCCATCCCAGCAACACGATCACAGTACCGGCTTAAAAGGTCCATAACTATCGATACGATTGTTGGATCGCGCTCAAACTTTTTTCATGAGTTTCCGGAGGCTGTTTTCAATAGAGTAGCGTGGAATCGGCTCTGCGCTCCAATGATGTCTGGTCGGGCCATCCCAGCGAGACGACTATAGTACCGGCTCAAAAGGTCCGTAACTATAAATCTGACCACTGGATCGCGCTCAAATTTTTTTCAAGAGTTTCCGGAGGATGTTTTCTATGGAGTAGCATGGAATCGGCTCTCTGCTTCAATGACTTCCAATCAAGCTATCCCAGAGACACGACCACAGTACCAGCTCAAAAGGTCCATAACTATACATCCGACCGTTGGATCGCGGTCAAAAATTTTTCACGAGTTTGCAGAGGTTGTTTTCCATGGAGGAGCATGGAATGAGCACTCCACTCAGACGACATCCGGTCGGGCCATCCCACCGCCACGAGCAGAGTACCAGGTCAAAAGGTCCATAACTATAGATCGAACCGTTGGATCACGCTCAAACATTTTTCACGAGTTTACGGAGGATGTTTTCCTTGCAGTAGCAAGGAATTGGCACTCCGCTTCGACGACGTCCGGTCGGGCCATCCCAACGACACGACCACAATACTGGCTCAAAAGGTTCATAACTATGAATCCGACCATCGGATCGCACTCAAAAATTTTTCACGAGTTTGCAGAGGTTGTTTTTAATGGAGTAGCATCGAATCGGCACTCCGCTCTGACGACATTCGGTCGGGCCGTCCCAGCGACACGACCAAAGTACCGGCTCAAAAGGTCACTAACTATAGATCCGACCGTTGGATCGCGCTCAAACCTTTTTCACGAGTTTTAGGAGGCTATTTTCCATGGAGTAGCATGGAATCGGCTCTCTGCTTCGATGACGTCCGCTCGGGTCATTCCAGCGACCCGATTAGAGTTCCGGGTTAACAGGCGCATGACTATAGATCCGACCATTGGATCGCGCACAAAATTTTTTCACGAGTTTCTAGATGATGTTTTCCATGGAGTAGCGTGGAATCGGTACTTTTCACCGCCGATGTTCGTTCGGGCCTTACAACCGCCACGAGGAGAGTACCGGGTTAAAAGGTCCATAACTATTGGTCCGACTGTTGGATCGCGCTCAAAATTTTTTCACAAGTTTCCGGAGGCTGTATTCCTTGGAGTAGTCTGGAATCGGTACTCTGTTCCTGCGACATCCGGTCGGACCATCCCAACGACACGATCAGAGTGCCGGCTAAAAAGGTCCCTAACTATAGATCCGACTGTTGGATCGCGCTCAAACTTTTTTTCACGAGTTTCTAGAGGATGTTTTCCATGGAGTAGCGTGGAATCGGTATTCCTCTCCGACGACGTCAGGTCGGGCCATCCCAGCGACGCGACCAGAGTACCGGCTCAAAAGGTCCATAACAATACATCCGACCGTTGGATCGAGCTCAAACGTTTTTCACGAGTTTACGTAGGATGTTTTCGATGGAGTAGCTTGGAATCAGCACTCCGCACCGACGACGTCCGATAAGGCCATCCCAGCGACACGACCATATTATTGGCTCAAACAGTCCATAACTATAGATTCGACCGTTGGATGGCGCTCAAAATTTTTTCATGAGTTTCTAGAGCCTGCTTTCTATGGAGTAGCATGGAATATGTACTCCGCCCCAATGACATCCGATCGGGCCATCCCAAGGACACGACCAGAGTACCGGCTTGAAAGGCCTATAACTATAGATCCGACCCTTGGATCGCGCAAAAACTTTTGTCATGAATTTCCAGAGGATGTTTTCTATGGAGTAGTGTGGAATCGGCACTCAGCGGCAACGTCATCCGTTCGGGCCATCCCCCCGACACGACTAGAGCACCGCCTTTAAAGGTCCATAACTATAGATCCGACCGTTAGATCGCGCTTAAAATTTTTTCACGAGTTTCCTGAGGCTATTTTCCATGGAGTAGCGTGGAATCGGTTCTTCACGCCGACAATGTCTGGTCGGGCCTTACCACCTACACGCCCGTAGTACCGCCTCAAAAGGTCCATAACTATAAATCCGACCATTGTATCGTGCTCAAAAGTTTTTCACGAGTTTTCGAAGCCTGTTTTCCATTGGGTAATGTGGATTCGGAACTCCGCTCCGACAACGTCCGCTAGGGCCCTCTCAGCGACACGACCAGAATACTGGCTCAAACGGTCCATAACTATAGATCCTACTGTTGGATGGCGCTCAAAATTTTTTCACGAGTTTCCAGAGCCTGCTTTCTATGCAATAGCATGGAATCGGTACTCCGCTCCAACGACGTCCAGTTGGGCCATCCCATGGACACGACCAGAGTACCGGCTTAAAAGGTCCATAACTGTAGATCCAACAGTTGGATCGCGCTCAAACTTTGCTCACGAGTTTTCGGAGGATGTTTTCCATGGAGTGGTGTGGAATCGGCACTCCGCTTCGACAACGTCTGTTCAGGCCATTCGAGCGACACGATTAGAGTACCGCCTCAAAAGGTCCCAAACTATAGATCCGACCGTTGGATCGCGCTCAAAATTTTTTCATGAATTTCTGGAGGTTGTTGTCCATGGAGTAGCGTTGATTCGTTACTCCGCTCTGACGATGTTCCTTCGGGCCATCCTAGCGGTATGACTAGAGTACCGACTCAAAAGGTCCATAACTCAAAGGTCCACAACTATAGATCCATGGAGTACTGTGGAATTGGTATTCCGGAGCCTGTTTTCCATGGAGTATCGTGGAATCGGCACTCCATTCCGACGACGTCCGGTCGGCCATCCCAGCGACACGACTAGAGTACCGGCTCAAAAGATCCATAACTATAGATCCGACCGTTGGATCGCGCTCAAACTTTTTTCACGAGTTTCAGGAGGCTTTTTTCCATGGGGTAGCGTGGCATCGGCACTCCGCCTCGACGGCGTTCGTTCGGGGCATCCCAGGGACACGACTCGGGTACCGCCTCGAAAGGTCCATAACTGTAGATCCGACCGTTGGATCACGCTCAAAATTTGTCCAGGAGTTTCCGGAAGTGATTTTCCATGGAGTAGAGTGGAATCGGTACTCCATTCCGACGATGTCTGGTCGGGCCATCCCAGCAACTCGACCAGAGTACCGGCTCAAAAGATCCATAACTATAGATCCGACATTTTTTCATGAGTTTCCGGAGGATGTTTTCCATGTAGTAGCTTGGAATCGATACTTCTCGCCGCCGACGTCCGGTCGGGGCTTACAACCGCCACGAGCACAGTGCCGGGTTAAAAGGTGCATAACTATAGATCCAACCGTTGGATTGTGCTTAAAATTTTTCATGAGTTTCCAGAGGATGTTTTCCATGGAGTAGCATGGAATCGGGACTTCTCGCCGCCAACGTCCGGTCGGGCATTACCGCCTACACGCCAAAAGTACCGACTGAAAAGGTCCATAACTATAGATCCGACTGTTGGATTGCGCTCAAAATTTTTTCACGAGTTTCTGGAGGCTGTATTCCATGGAGTAGCGTGGAATCGATACTCTGTTCCGACGACGTCCGATGGGGCCATCCCAGCAACACGATCAGAATACCGGCTAAAAAGGTCCATAACTATCGATCCGATCGTTGGATCGCGCTCCAACTTTTGTCACAAGTTTCCAGAGGATGTTTTCCATGGAGTAGCATGGAAACGACACTCCGCCTTGACGACGTCCGTTCGGGGCATCATAGGGACACGACCCGGGTACCGCCTCGAAAGGTCCATAACTGTAGATCCGACCGTTGGATCGCGCTCAAACTTTTTTCACGAATTTCTGGAGGCTGTTTTCCATGGAGTAGCGTTGAATTGGTACTCCGCTTCGATGATGTCCGTTTGGGCCATTATAGCGGCACGACCAGAGTACCGCCTCAAAAGGTCCATAACTATAGATCCGACCGTTGGATCGCGCTCAAAATTTTTTCTCGAGTTTCCGGAGCCTATTTTCCATAGAGTAGTGTGGAATCGGCATTTAGCGGTGATGTCGTCCGTTCGGGCCATCCCAGCAACACGACTAAAGCACCGCCTCAAAAAGTCCATAATTATAGATCCGACCGTTGGATCGCGCTTAAACATTTCTGACAAGTTTCTAGAGGATGTTTTCCATGGAGTAGCGTGGAATTCGCACTCCGCTCTATCGACGTTCGTTCGGGCCATCCCAGCGGCACGACTAGAGTACCGACTCAAAAGGTCCATAACTGTAGTTCCGATCGTTGTATCGCGCTCAAACTTTTTTCATGAATTTCCGGAGGCTGTTTTCCATGGAGTAGTGTTGAATCGGTTCTCTGCTCCGACGATGTCCGTTTGGGCCATCCTAGCTGCACGACCAGAGTACCGACTCAAAAGGTCCATAACTATAGATCCGACTGTTGGATCGCACTCAAAATTTTTCAAGAGTTTCCGGAGTCTGTTTTCAATGGAGCAGCGTGTAATCGGTACTCCACGCCGCCGACATCCCATCGGGCCTTCCCAGCGACAGGACCACACTACCGGCTCAAGAGGTCCATAATTATAGATCCGACCGTTGGATCGCGCTCAAACTTTTTTCACGAGTTTGTGGAGGCTGTTTTCCATGGGGTAGCGTGGCATCGGCAGTCCGCCTCGACGGCGTCCGTTCGGGGCATCCCAGGGACATGACCCGCATACCACCTCGAAAGGTCCATAACTGTAGATTCGACCGTTGGATCGCGCTCAAAATTTTTACAGGAGTTTCCGGAGGCGCTTTTCTATGGAGTAGAGTGGAATCGGTATTGCGTTCCGACGACGTCCTGTCGGGCCATCCTAGCGCCACGAGTAGAGTACCGGCTCAAAAGATCCATAACTATAGATCGGACCGTTGGATCGCGCTTAAAATTTTTTCACGAGTTTCCGGAGCCTGTTTTCCATGGAATAGTGTGGAATCGGCACTCAGCTGCGACGTCGTCCGTTCGGGCCATCCCAGCGACACGACTAGAGCGCCGCCTCAAAAGGTCCATAACTATAGATCCGACTGTTGGATCGCGCTCAAACTTTTCTCACAAGTTTCTGGAGGATGTTTTCCATGGAGTAGCGTGGAATTGGCACTCCGTTCCGACGACGTTCGTTCGGACCATCCCAGCGACACGACTTGAGTACCGACTCAAAAGGTCCATAACTATAGAACTGACCGTTGTATCGCGCTCAAACTTTTTTCACGAATTTCCGGAGACTGTTTTCCTTGGAATAGCATTGAATTGGTACTCCGCTCCGATGATGTCCGCTCGGCCCATGCTAGGGACATGACTACGGGACCGGCTCAAAAGGTCCCAAACTATAGATCCGACCGTTGGGTCACGCTCAAAATTTTTCAGGAGTTTCAGGACTCTGTTTTCAATAGAGCAGTGTGACATCGGTACTCCACGCCGCCGACATCCCATCAGGCCTTCCCAGCGACACGACCAGAGTACCGACTCAAGAGGTCCATAACTATAGATCTGATCGTTGAATCGCGCTCAAACTTTTCTCACAAGTTTCCGGAGGATGTTTTCCATGGAGTAGAGTGGAATCGGTACTCCGTTTCGATGACATCCGTTCAGGCCATCACAGCGACATGACCAGAGTACCGGTCAAAAGGTCCCTAACTATAGATCCGACCGTTGGATCGCGCTCAAATGTTTTTAGGAGTTTCTGGAGGGTGTTTTCCATGGAGCAGTGTGCAATCGGTACTCCACGCCACCAACATCCCGTCGAGCCTTCCCAGCGACAGGACCATAGTACCGGCTCAAGAAGTCCTTAACTATAAATCCGACTGTTAGATCGCGCTCAAAATTTTTTCACGAGTTTCCAGAGGATGTTTTCCATGGAGTAGAGTGGAATCGGCACTCCGCTCCAACGACGTCTGTTCGGGCCATCCCAGCGACACGAATAGAGTACCGGCTCAAAAGGTCCATAATTATAGATCTGACAGTTGGATCGCGCTCAAACTTTACTCACGAGTTTCCGGAGGATGTTTTCTATGGAGTAGCATGGAATTGGCACTCTGTTTCGATGACGTCCATTCGGGCCATCCGAGCGACACGACTACAGTACCGCCTCAAAAGGTCCCAAACTATAGATCCGACCGTTGGATGGCGCTCAAACATTTTCAGGAGATTTCAGATGTTTTCAGTGGAGCAGTGTGAAATCAGCACTCTGTTTCGACGACGTCCGTTTGGGGCATCCGAGCGACACGATTAGAGTACCACCTCAAAAGGTCCCAAACTATAGATCCGACCGTTGGATGGCGCTCAAATTTTTTTAGGAGATTCCGGAGGCTATTTTCAATGGAGCAGTGTGAAATCAGAACTCCACGCCGCCGACGTCCCGTCGGGCCTTCCTAAAGACAGGACCGCAGTATTGGCTCAAAAGGTCCATAACTATAGATACGACCGTTGGATCGTGCTCAAAATTTTTCAGGAGTTTTTGGAGGTTGTTTTCCCCGGAGCAATGTGAAATCGGTACTCCGTTCCGACAACGTCCGGTCAGGCCATCCCAGCGACCCGACTAGCGTACCGGCTCAAAAGTTCCATAACTATAGATCCGACCGTTGGATCGCGCTCAAACTTTTTCACGAGTTTCCGGAGGCTGTTTTCCATGGACTAGTGTGAAATCGATACTCCGCGGCGCCGACGTCCCATCGGGCCTTCCCAGCGACAGGACCACAGTACCGGCTCAAGAGTTTCGTAACTATAGATCCGATTGTTGGATCGCGCTCTAACTTTTTTCACGAGTTTTCGGAGGCCATTTTCCATGGGGTAGCGTGGCATCAGCACTCCACTTCGACGACGTCCATTCAGGCCATCCTAGGGACACGACCAGAGTACCGCCTCAAAAGGTCCATAACTATAGATCCTATAGTTGGATCACGCTCAAACATTTCTCACAAGTTTCCGGAGGATGTTTTCCATGGAGTAGGGTGGAATCGACACTCCTCTCCGATGATGTCCGTTCAGGCCATCCTAGCGACACGACTAGAGTACCGACTCAAGAGGTCCATAACTATAGATCTGACCGTTGGATCGCGCTCAAAATTTTTCAGGAGTTTTCGGAGGCTGTTTTCCTTGGAGCAATGTGAAATCGGTACTCTGTTCTGACAACGTCCGGTCTGGCCATCCCAGCGACCCGACTAGCGTACCAGCTCAAAAGTTCCATAACTATAGATCCAGCCGTTGGATCGTGCTCAAACACTTTTCACGAGTTTTCGAAGGTTGTTTTCCGTGGAGTTGCATGGACTCGGTACTCCACTCCGACGACGTCCAGTTGGCCCATCCCAGTGAAACGACCAGAGTACCGGCTCAAAAGGTCCTTAACTATAGATCCGACCATTGGATTGCGCTCAAAATTTTTCCAAGAGTTTCCGGAGACTGTTTTCCATGGAGTAGCATGGACTTGGGACACCACGTCGCAGACGTCCGATGAGGCCATACCACCGACACGACCATAGTACCGGCTCAAAGGGTCCATAACTATAGATTCGACCGTTGGATCACGCTCAAACATTTTTCACAAGTTTAATGAGGATGTTTTCCAAGGAGTAGCATGGAATCGACACTCCACTCCGACGACGTCCGGTCGGGCCATCCCACTGCCACAAGCAAAGTATCGGGTGAAAAGGTCCATAACTATAGATCCGACCATTGGATCGCTCTTAAATGTTTTTCACGAGTTTCCAGAGGCAGTTTTCGATGGAGTAGCGTGGAATCGGTACTCCGCTCCGACGACGTCCGTTCGGGCCTTCCCAACGACACGACCAGAGTATCGGCTGAAAAGGTCCTTAACTATAGATCCGACCGTTGGATCGCACTGAAACGTTTTTCACAAGTTTAAGGAGGATGTTTTCCAAGGAGTAGCATGGAAGCGGCACTCCTCTCCGACGACGTCCGGTCAAGCCATCCCACTACCACGAGCAGAGTATCGGGTCAAAAGGTCCATAACAATAGATCCGACAGTTGGATCGCTCTCAAAATTTTTTCACGTGTTTCCGGAGCTTGTTTTCCTTGGAGTAGCATGGAATCGGCACTCCGCTCTGATGATGGCCGTTCGAGCCATCCCAGCGTCACGACCAGAGTACCGGCTCAAAAGGTCCTTAACTATAGATCCGACCATTGGATCGCACTGAAATGTTTTTCACAAGTTTAAGGAGGATGTTTTCCAAGGAGTAGCATGGAATCGGCACTCCGCTCCGACGACGTCCGGTCGGGCCATCCCAGCGACACGACCAGAGTATCGGTCAAAAGGTCCCAAACTATAGGTCAGACCGTTGGATCGCGCTCAAACTTTTTTAGGAGTTTTCGGAGGCTGTTTTCCATGGAGCAGTGTGAAATCGGTACTCCATGCCGTCGACGTCCCGTCGAGCCTTCCCAGCGACAGGACCATAGTACCGGCTCAAGAGGTCCATAACTGTAGATCCGACAGTTGGATCGCGCTCAAAATTTTTCACGAGTTTCTAGAGGATGTTTTCCATGGAGTAGAATGGAATCGACACTCTGTTCCGACGACGTGTGCTCGGGCCATCCCAGCGACACGACCAGAGTACCGTCTCACAAGGTCAATAACTATGAATCTGACCGTTGGATCGAGCTCAAAATCTTTTCACCAGTTTTCGGAGGTTTTTTTCCATAGAGTAGTGTAGAATCGGTACTTCTCGCCGCCGACGTCCGATCGGCCCTTACCTCTTACATGACCAAAGTACCGGCTCAAAAGGTACCAAACTATAGGTCAGACCGTTGGATCGCGCTCAAACTTTTTTAGGAGTTTTCAAGGGCTGTTTTCCATAGAGCTGTGTGAAATTGGTACTCCACACCGCCAACATCCCGTCGAGCCTTCCCGGCGACAGGACCATAGTACCGGTTCAAAAGGTCCATAATTATTGATCTGATCGTTGTATCACGCTCAAACTTTTTACCCGAGTTTCCAGAGCCTGTTTTCCATGCAGTAGCGTGGAGTCGGGACACCGCTTCGACGACGTCCTTTTTCGGGCCATCCCAGCGACACGACCAGAGTACCGTCTCACAAGGTCAATAACAATAAATCTGACCGTTGGATCGAGCTCAAAATTTTTTCACCAGTTTCCGGAGGTTGTTTTCTATAGAGTAGCGTAGAATCGATACTTCTCGCCGCCGACGTCCGGTCGGCCCTTACCACCTACACGACCAGAGTACCGACTCAATAGGTCCATAACTATAGATCCGACCGTTGGATCGCGCTCAAACTTTTTTCACGAGTTTTCGAAGGCTGTTTTCCATGGAGTAGCGTGGCATCAGCACTCCTCTTCGACGGCGTCCCTTCAGGCCATCCCAGGGACACAACCAGAGTACCGCCTCAAAAGGCCCATAACTATAGATCCAATCGTTGGATCGCGCTCAAACATTTCTCACAAGTTTTCGGAGGATGTTTTCCATGGAGTAGCATGAAATCGGCACTCCTCTCTGACGATGTCCGTTCAAGCCATCCCGGCGACACGACCAGAGTAACGGCGCAAAAGGTCCTTAACTATAGATCTGATCGTTGGATCGCGGTCAAAATTTTGTTCGCGAGTTTTCGGAGCCTGTTTTCCATGGAGTAGCATGGAATCGGTACTCCACTTCCACGACGTCCACTTTGGCAACGCAGCTACACGACCAGAGTACCGTCTCAAAAGCTCTATAACTATAGATCCAATGGTCGGTCCTTACCACCTACACGACCAGAGTATCGACTCAAAATGTCCATAACTATAGATCTGACCGTTCATCGCGTTTCAAATTTTTTCACGAGTTTCCAGAGGCTGTTTTCCATGGAGTACCGTGGAATCAGTACACCGCGCCGCCGATGTCCGGTCAGGCCATACCACCGCCATGAGCAGAGTACCGGGTCAAAAGGTCCATAACTATAGATGAGACCATTGGATCGCACTCAAAATTTTTTCACTAGTTTCCATAGGTTGTTTTCCATGGAGTAGCATGGAATCGGAACTCCACGCTGTCGATGTCCGGTCGGGCCATACCACTGACACGACCATAGCACCGACTGAAGAGGTCCATAACTATAGATCCGACCGTTGGATCACGCTCAAAATTTTTTCACGAGTTTCTAAAGGCTGTTTTCCATGGAGTATCCTGGAATCGATTCTCCGCGCCACCAACATCCGGTCGGGCCATACCACCACTACGAGCAGAGTACCGGTTCAAAAGGACCATAACTATAGATCCGACTGTTTGATCCCGCTTAAACTTTTTTCACGAGTTTCCGGTGGCTGTTTTCCATGGAGTAGCATGGAATCGGTACTCCACTTCCACGACGTCCACTTTGGTCAACGCAGCTACACGACCAGAGTACCGTCTCAAAAGGTCTATAACTTAGATCCAATGGTCGGTCCTTACCACCAACAGGACCAGAGTACCGTCTCAAAAGCTCTATAACTATAGATCCAATGGTCGGTCCTTACCACCTACATGACCAGAGTACCGACTCAAAATGTCCATAACTGTAGATCTGACCGTTCATCGCGTTTCAAATTTTTTCACGAGTTTCCAGAGGCTGTTTTCCATGGAGTACCGTGGAATCAGTACACCGCGCCGCCGATGTCCGGTCAGGCCATACCACCGCCACGAGCAGAGTACCGGGTCAAAAGGTCCATAACTATAGATGAGACCATTGGATCGCACTCAAAATTTTTTCACTAGTTTCCATAGGTTGTTTTCCATGGAGTAGCATGGAATCGGAACTCCACACCGTCGATGTCCGGTCGGGCCATACCACTGACACGACCATAGCACCGACTAAAGAGGTCCATAACTATAGATCCGACCGTTGGATCACGCTCAAAATTTTTTCACGAGTTTCTAAAGGCTGTTTTCCATGGAGTATCCTGGAATCGATTCTCCGCGCCACCAACATCCGGTCGGCCATACCACCACTACGAGCAGAGTACCGGTTCAAAAGGACCATAACTATAGATCCGACTATTTGATCCCGCTTAAACTTTTTTCACGAGTTTCCGGTGGCTGTTTTCCATGGAGTAGCGTGGAATCGGTACTCCGCTCCACCGACGTCCAGTGGGGCCATATCACCACAACGAGCATAGTACTGGGTCAAAAGGTCCATAACTATAGATCCGACTATTTGATCGCTCTCAAACATTTTTCACGAGTTTCTAGAGGCTGTTTTCCATGATGTAGCTTGAAATTGGTACTCCGCGCTGCCGACTTCCGGTCGGGCCATCCCAACGACACGACCAGAGTACCGGCTCAAAAGGTCCATAACTATAGATCTGACCATTGGATCGTGCTCAAAAATTTTTCATGAGTTTTTAGATGCTGTTTTCCATGGACTAGCGTGGAATCGGTACTCCGCGCCGATGATTTCCGGTTGGGCCATACCGCCGCCACGAGTAGAGTACCGGGTCAAAAGGTCCATAACTATAGATTCGACTGTTAGATCGCGCTGAAATTTTTTTTTCAAGAGTTTGCAAAGGCTGTTTTCCATGGATTAGCCTAGAATCGGTACTCCGCGCCACCAACATCCGGTCGGGCCATACCAACGCTACGAGCAGAGTACCGGGTTCAAAGGTCCATAACTATAGATCCGACAGTTGGATCGCGCACAAAATTTTTTCACGAGTTTCTGGAGGTTGTTTTCCATGCAAAAGCCTGGAATCGGTTCTTCGCTCCGACAACGTCCGGTCGAGCCGTCGCAGCGACACAACCGGAGTACCGGCTCAAAAGGTCCATAACTATAGATCCGACCATTAGATCGCTCTCTAAATTTTTTCATGAGTTTTTGGAGGTTGTTTTCCAAGGAGTAGCGTGGAATCAGTACTCTGCTCTAACGACGTCCGGTCGGGCCATACCACCGCCACGAGCAGAGCACCGGGTCACAAGGTCCATAACTATAGATCCGACCGTTGGATCGTGCTCAAAATTTTTTCACGAGTTTCCGGAGGATGTTTTCCTTGGAGTAGCATGGAATCGGTACTCTACTCTGATGACGTTCGGTCAGGCCATCCCAAGGACACAACTAGAGCACCGAATCGAAAGGTCCATAACTATAGATTCGACCATTGGATCACGCTCAAACTTTCTTCACGAGTTTTCGGAGGCTGTTTTCCATGGAGAAGAGGGGAATTGGTACTCCGCTCCGACAACATCCGGTCGTGCCATCCCAACGACACGACCAGAGTACTGGCTCAAAAGGTCCACAATTCTAGATCTGACCGTTGGATCGCGCTAAAAATTTTTTTACGAGCTTCCGTAGGCTTTTTTACGACTTCCCGTCGGTCCATCGTAGCGACACGAGCGGAGTACCGGGTCAAAAGGTCCACAATTATAAATCCACGCTACTCCATGGAAAACAGGCTTCGCTCCGATGATGTCCGCTTGAGCCATCCCAAGGACACAACCAGAGCACTAGATCGAAAGGTCCATAATTATAGATCCGACCGTCGTATTGCGCTAAAAATTTCTTCACAACTTTCCGGAGGCTATTTTCCATGGAGTAGCGTGGAATTGATACTCCGCTCCGACGACGTCCTATCGGGCCATCCCAGCGACACGAGGAGTGTACGGGGTCGAAAGGTCTATAAATGTAGATCCGATCGTTGGATCACACTCAAACTTTCTTCACGAGTTTCAGGAGCCTCTTTTCCATGGAGTAGCGTGCAATCGGTACTCCACTTCCACGACGTCCGCTTTCGCCAACGCAGCTACACGACCAGAGTACCGTCTCAGAAGGTCTATAACTATAGATCCAATGGTCGGTCCTTACCACCAACACGACCAGAGTATCGTCTCAAAAGCTCTATAACTATAGATCCAATGGTCGGTCCTTACCACCAACACGATCAGAGTACCGGCTCAAAATGTGAAACCCTGGAAATTTATAATTTAAATATGTAGATGTGTAAACCCTCATGTAAACGTAAGGCTGAAAGTGGTAATATTTCAATAAGTGATGAAAAACCAAGATTTGAAATAATAGATAAATAATGATATATAATGAAAGAGATGACCTCTACAAAATGAATTTTGGTTTAGAATTCATAAGGACAGAGAAACTAGTAACGTGTTTTGATGGATAAAATAATGAGAAAAATAACAAAATATTTTTAGGAAATAAGTGAGGTAATAAAGAATGCATTATAATAAATGATAGTGCAATGAAAAAGGATAGGACTGAAGGTGCAAGCACTGATTAAAAATCAGTGACGTTATTTTGAAATGGTAATAAGCCGATAAATAAATAAAGGTGAAAATTCTAAAATGAATACATTTCAAAATAATAAAATGACCGTAAAAGTTTAGAAGGATAATTGATATGATTTTTGTTTGTGAAGATTGAACAAGAAAAAAATCTAGATTGTTTATGAAAAGTCATGAACTGAACAAGTTTATATTAGGAAGCAGAATTCTCAATCTAATGATAGGATCGAGATGAAATTTTGCATGAAGTCTATTAATATGTTTTCCTACCTTGGTTGAATATCTCATCCCAATCGGAGTTTGGTAAAGACTAACGATTTAAGCAGAAATAAACCAGATAGTTTACATGAAAAATAAAATAAAATACATAAAGTCATGAACGAGGGATAAAATTGTAATTATGGAAAAAGTGCCTATAAAACTGCAAAGGCCACCAGTTAAAAAAAAAAAAGAAAAAAAGAAAAAAAAAAAAAAAAGAGAGAGAGAAAAACGGATAGAGAGAGAGAGCTGCAGATTTTGGAGTAAAACCAATAATACTCCGGTGATCATATCTCAGGATTCCACCGTTGGATCCATCTCAGTTTTGGATATGTGGTTCTTATGACATGTATCTACGAACTGACCGGAGGGATTGAAAGGCAAACACCCCATTTGACAGAAATCATCATCGGAACTTTCCTGAAAAACAAAAAGGAAATGCATCTGCAGGGCAGTTTGGTCGCCGGCCGATTTCTCTCTCTGCCACCGTTGGATCAAGCTACGTTTTGGATATGTTGTTCGCAGGACACATATCTACGAACTGACCGGAGGGATTGAAAGGAAAACACCCCATTTGACAGAAATCATCATCGGAACTTTCCTGAAAAACAAAAAGGAAATGCACCTGCAGGGCAGTTTGGTCGCCAGCCGATTTCTCTCTCTTCCACCGTTGGATCAAGCTAAGGTTTGGATATGTTGTTGTTATTACACTTATCGACTAACTGACCGGAGGGATTGGAGGGAACACACTTCATTTGACAGAAATCCTCATCGGAACGTTCCTGAAAAACAAAAAGGAAATGCACCAGCAGGGCAGTTTGGTCGCTGGCCGATTGCTCTCTTTTAAACCGTTGGATCATGCTCAGTTTTGGATATGTGGTGCGCCTAGATGTGTAATGCATTCTGAACGGTGGAGATCGGAAACTCCTCCTCCGGCAAGGTTTCGTGCATGTTGAACAGTAGCTCGTCCAGTTTTAGGTAAGCTCGGTTTTATGCAGATCTAGGGAGATCTAACCGTTGGATCATTATGATGTTGAGATATAGTATGCACAATTCTATGATATGTGGTCTGACCGTTGGGTTTAGAGCAATAATCAGAATTTGATGACTTATTGCCTTTTGAATCTATTACTAGTTTTGGCAAAATGTAGCAAGCTTGATTAAATACATGTTTTGATGAAATTAGAATTGTGTGGGTGTAGGTTTTATGGAAGATGTAATGGTAAAATATATTCTTGTTATTAATATTATTACAGATTAATTGTGTATTCTTTATATGAGGTGAAGTATGATTACTATGTAAGAATAGTAAGGAATATCGCTATATGAACATGTTGATTGAATACAAAGCTAACTTGTTGGTTGTGTGGATATAAATGGGGTGGAACCATGAAGAAATTAAAATGAAAGAAATATGGAACATAAAACATATTTAAAACTAGCCATAAGTATTTTTGGCAAATTGATTAGTTAATGAAGATTGTCATGGATTCCAACTAGTAGGGTGAAATTGTTGTTATGATAATGATCTAAGAATATTAATTGTTAAGGTTTGCCGCATATGTTTAATCGCACGAGGAGAGAGTGAAAGAAAATGAATAGTTCATCATTTTGTTGTATTAATAATAATATTAGGAGAAATCCCAAAAGGAATGAGTTTCCTTATTTTTGGTCTAATCTTTGCTATATTGTAAAGGTAGGGAAATTGTTTGAATGTTTTGCTTTAGAATTGGTTTGAATTTGTGATTTAATGATGCCAAATGACCTTGGATGATGTTGTTTTTGCAATAAAAATAAGTTGGAAGTTGAAAAGGATTCCCAAGAAATGAAAATCCTCGCTGCCTAAAATCTTAGCTATAAAGGAGGGGCTATTATGATTGTTGATTTTGAGCCTTAAAACAAAATAATTTGGAGTTGGTTTCTTCATAAAAGTTGTATCTCCATGTTTTAGCCTTTCATAGAGATACATCACACCCAAAACTGAGTTTTTACAGCTTTAGTTAGGATTAAGACACTAGATAGTGTTTTGGGTTGGTTAAGCTAAATTGATTGGAATCAGACAATTTTTAATCTTTGCTTGGAATTTGTTGTTGAGTGATGGTTTTGATAACAAAATAATAAGAATGAATATAAACATGAAAATGAGTAAGAGTATGAGATCTTAAAGAAAATTCCTTATGATTGGTTTGAGAATACTAGTTGAATGAGAATTAAATGAAGATGTGATGTTGGTTGTATTGTTGATAAAAATTGAATCCCTGGTGATACAGGGAAAGCTGTGGGGATTGGACAATTGCATGGAATGGCAGCACGTGCACCTCTTCTAGGTAGGTGACTTGCACCTTTCTTTTTTTTCATACGTTGAATATTGAAATACTTTAATATGATTATTACCGTATTGTTAGAACTGATATTAGATTGTCGAACACTTAAATGTTGACTAAAGGTTGATTAGCTTCGGCTAATGGCATCCGAATGGATGGCCGGGATGAAGGATTGATTAGCTTCGGCTAATGGCATCCAGATGGATGACCAGGACAAATGAATGATTAGCTTCGGCTAACCAGGACGAACGATTGATTAGCTTCGGCTAATGGCATCCGAAAGGATGGCCGGGACGAACGATTGATTAGCTTCGGCTAATGGCATCCGAAAGGATGGCCGGGACGAACGATTGATTAGCTTCGGCTAATGGCATCCAAAAGGATGGCCGGGACGAACGATTGATT
Source organism: Populus tomentosa (assembly GCA_018804465.1). Taxonomy (NCBI): domain Eukaryota; kingdom Viridiplantae; phylum Streptophyta; class Magnoliopsida; order Malpighiales; family Salicaceae; genus Populus; species Populus tomentosa. The sequence goes on along the minus strand of CM032003.1, from coordinate 5,453,534 downwards.
AGCTTCGGCTAATGGCATCCGAAGTGAATGATCGGGGTGAGTGAATGATTAACCTCAGCAAATAATGCCTTAAGAGGATAGCCGGGTTTAAGATTATGGTTGATTGCAAAATAAATAAAATAAAATTGGTGCATCTATATGTACTACTAGCTGTTTATACCAAGTACATGACGATATTGTAAATGTTACTGCTTCATTTAACTGCCAGACCGTTAGTTACCATTATTAGTATTCTTAAGTATTTGCATTCTCTTAAATGTTTTGTACTACTGCAGGGACATCACACCAACGAGATGTCTAGGAAACCCGATACACGAGAACCTACTTTTGCAAGGAATCATGTAGATGCATTCTAAATCATAATGTATTTTGTATGAATCAATGTACTGAATGTATAACTGGAGGCTGGGTAATTCGTATGGAATTACTAGATGTACTGGTAACCAAGGAAGGTTAACCAATTATATGGGTAATTATATGAAATTACCAGAATTATTGGCAATTGAGATGAGTTAGCCAGATAGTTAAGTTTTGAAAAGATTATGTGAATTAATTGATTGAAGTTAGAAGTAGTAAATTCTATATGTTATGAGTAAAATAATTAATATATGACTAAGATTTTGAGTAAATTAATTAATGTGGTTATTGGGTAGACACAATGATTTGGAGATTGGAGGAGAATTGATAGATAATTAATTACCATCATTAACATCATAATGATGGTGGCTAAGGGCATAAAGTGATACTTGGCACTGTAATGAGGGTGACCAAAGTTATGTGAAGGATGCTTAGTGACCGTGGTGTCGATAACTACGATTGTGTGTAAATGATACTTGGCAACCGTGGTTACAATGCATATGAGGTTAATAAGAAAATGAAAGGGATTCGATATGAATGGGAGAATCAAATGGCATGGATTAGCTACCAAGTTTGGATTGCTAATGGTATCGAAGAGGTTTCATCGGTGCTGGTATATTTTAAATTGATTAGTTCACCCAATATTAGAAGACTAATGATATTAATGAGATTTATTAGTTTCAGCGATTACCTTCTAGCAACAGATTTAGAAAAGGAAAAAAAAAATATTGATTAATTATTCTAAAAGAATGAGATAAGCTAATGATATCAAGATAGGAATATCTTGGTATCAAGTGAAAATTGATTTATAAGGAGATGGTGTTCGCAAACCGTTGAGTTGTGTTGAGATTTTTAAGATGGAATTATTCTTGGCAAATGAGATAGGATATTAGATGGGTATTGGTAATTAATGGAAAATATATGTTGTAAAAGAGGTTTATGCCTAATTTTATATATAAAAAGAAATGCCGTAGAGATTATTGTCTGCCATTGTTATTGCTTGTTACTATATTTTATATTTATGTGTACATGTTAATTTCTATTATCAGGTCCACCAGGGTTGCGTCAAGGGTAATACTAGTTTAGTTATCTTTTGCTTTTGACCATGTAAATTAATTGTAAATTAAAAGACTTATCTCCTAAAACTTGAGATGTAATATAAATCCGTAAATTTGAATGTATGTCTTTAATCTAATGGTTGAAACTCTTAGTACCTTTTTGACCATGCATGTTTACAGTTGAAATTGAATCTTTTATTTGAATTGCATTATATGATGTTATTGAATAAGATGTGTTGTGTTGATGAGAATGAGTTGGGTTGAGGCCCAGGATGATTGGGTCGTAATTTTGAGTTCTTATAAGTGTAAAAAGGGTATATGTCGATAACTTGGGACCTACCGGTACAGGGGAGACTCTGCCAAAATTTTGGTGGAACCTGTATATATATATATTAAAAAAAAAAATTACCTGAAATTTTTCCAATATATTGCGAAAAAGAAGGTAGAAAAATCCGGGCCGTTACACAAAATGTCCACAACTATAGATCCGACCGTTCATCGCGCTCAAAATTTTTTCACGAGTTTCCAGAGGCTGTTTTCCATGGAGTACCGTGGAATCGATACTCCGTGCCGCCGATGTCCAGTCGGGCCATACAACCACCACGAGCAGAGTACCGGGTCAAAAGGTCCATAACTATAGATCAGACCGTTGGATCGCACTCAAAATTTTTTCACTAGTTTCCATAGGTTGTTTTACATGGAGTAGCGTGGAATCGGAACTCCACGCCTTCAATGTCCGGTCGGGCCATACCACTGACACGACCATAGCACCGACTGAAGAGGTCCATAACTATAGATACGACCGTTGGATCGTGCTCAAAATTTTTTCACGAGTTTCCAGAGGCTCTTTTCCATGGAGTAGCCTGGAATCGATACTTCGCGCCACCAACATCCGGTCGGGCCATACCATTGTTACGAGCAGAGTACCGGTTCAAAAGGACCATAACTATAGATCCGACTGTTTGATCCCGCTTAAACTTTTTTCACGAGTTTTCGGTGGCTGTTTTCCATGGAGTAGCGTGGAATCGGTACTCCACGCCACCGACGTCCAGTTGGTCCATCCCAACGACACGACTAGAGTACCGGCTCAAAAGGTCCATAACTATAGATTCGACCATTGGATCGCACTCAAAAGTTTTTCACGAGTTTCCAGAGGCTATTTTGAATGCAGTAGTGTGGAATCGGTGCTCCACGCCGACGATGTCCGGTCCGACCATACCACCGCCACGAGTAGAGGACCAGGTCAAAAGGTCCATAACTATAGATCCGACCATTGGATCGTGCTCAAGCATTTTTCACGAGTTTCCGGAGCCTGTTTTCCATTGAGTAGCGTGGAATCGGTACTCCGCTCCGACGACTTCCTGTCGCACCATCCCAACGACAAGACTAGAGTACCAGCTTAAAAGGTCCATAATTTTATATCCAATCATTGGTTCGCTCTCTAGATTTTTTCACGAGTTTCCAGAGGCTGTTTTGAATGGAGTAGCGTGGAATCGGTACTCCGCACCGACAATGTCCAATTGGGCCATACCACCGCCATGAGTAGAGTACCGAGTCAAAAGGTCCATAACTATAGATCCAACCGTTGGATCATGCTCAAACATTTTTCACGAGTTTCTGGAGCCTGTTTTCCATTCAGTAGCGTGGAATCAATACTCCGCCCCGACGATGTCTGGTCGGGCCGTACCACCGCCAAGACCAGAGTACTGGCTCAAAAGGTCATAACTATAGATCCGACCGTTGGATCGCGCTCAAAATTTTTTCACAAGTTTCCAGAGGCTGTTTTAGTTGGAGTAGCGTGGAATCCGTACTCCGCGTTGATGATTTCCAGTCGGGCCATACCACTGCCACGAGCAGAGTACTGGGTCAAAAGTTCCATAACTATAGATCCGACTGTTGGATCGCGCTCAAACTCTTTTCACGACTTTACGGAGGCTGTTTTCCATGGAGTAGTGTGGAATTGGTACTCCGCTCCGACGACGTCCGCTCGGGCCATCACAGCGGCATGACCAGAGTACCGTCTCAAAAGGTCAATAACTATAGATCCAACAGTTGGTCCTTACCACGTACACGACTAGAGTACTGGCTCATAAGGTCCATAACTATAGATCCGACAGTTGGATCGCGCTCAAAATTTTTTCACAACTTTCCGATGCTGTTTTCCATGGAGTAGCTTTGAATCGGTACCCTGCTCCGACAACGTCCCGTCGGGCCATCCCAGCGACACGACCAGAGTACCGGCTCAAAAGATCCATAACTATAGATCAGACCGTTGGATTGCGCTCAAAATTTTTTCACGAGTTTCCAGAGGCTGTTTTCAATAGAGTAGTATGGAATCGGTACTCCGCTCCGACAAGGTCCGGTCGGGCCATCCTAGCGACACGAGGAGAGTACCGGGACAAAAGGTCCATAAATATAGATCCGACCGTTGGATCGTGCTTAAAAATTATTCATGAGTTTCCAGAGGCTGTCTTCCATGGAGTAGTGTCGAATCGGTACTCCACGGCGCCGACGTCCGGTCAGGCCATACCACCGACACGACAATAGTAACGGCTGAAAAGGTTTATAACTATAGATCCGATCGTTGGATCACGCTCAAACTTTTTTCATGAGTTTCCAAAGCCTGTTGTCCATTGAGTAGCGTGGAATCGGTACTCCGCTCCCACGATGTCCGGTTGAGGCATCCCAGCAACACGACCAGAGTACCAGCTCAAAAGGTCCATAACTATAGATCCGCCCGTGGGATCGCGCTCAAAATTTTTTCACAAGTTTCCGAGGTTGTTTTCCATAGAGTTGCTTCGAATCGGTACACCGCTCTGACGATATCCCGTCGGGTCATCCCAGCGACACGAGCAAAGTACCGGGTCAAAAGGTCCATAACTATAGATCCGACCATTGGATCGCGCTCAAAAATTTTTCACGAGTTTCCAGAGGCTATTTTCCATGGAGTAGCATGGAATCGGTACTCCGCTCCCATGATGTCCGGTCGGGCCATCCCACCGACACGACCAGAGTACCGGCTCAAAAGGGCCATAAATATAGATCCGAACAACCTCGAAAACTTGTGAAAAAATTTTGAGCGCGATCCCACGGGCGGATCTATAGTTATGGACCTTTTGAGCTGGTACTCTGGTCGTGTTGCTGGGATGCCTCAACCGGACATCGTGGGAGCGGAGTACCGATTCCACGCTACTCAATGGACAACAGGCTTTGGAAACTCATGAAAAAAGTTTGAGCGTGATCCAACGATCGGATCTATAGTTATAAACCTTTTCAGCCGTTACTATTGTCGTGTCGGTGGTATGAAGGTTTATAACTATAGATCCGACCGTTGGATCACGCTCAAACTTTTTTCATGAGTTTCCAAAGCCTGTTGTCCATTGAGTAGCGTGGAATCGGTACTCCGCTCCCACGATGTCCGGTTGAGGCATCCCAGCAACACGACCAGAGTACCGGCTCAAAAGGTCCATAACTATAGATCCGACCGTTGGATTGTGCTCAAAATTTTTTCACGAGTTTCTAGAGGCTGTTTTAGTTGGAGTAGCGTGGAATCCGTACTCCGCGCTGATGATTTCTAATTGGGCCATACAACCGACACGAGGAGAGTACCAGGTCAAAAGGTTCATAAATGTAGATCCAACCGTTGGATCGCGTTTAAAAATTGATCACAAGTTTCCAGAGGCTGTTTTCCATGGAGTAGCGTGGAATCAATACTCTGCTACGAGACGTCTGGTTAGGAAATCCCAGCGACACGACCACAGTACTGGCTCCAAAGATCTATAACTATAGATCCGACCGTTGGATCGCGCTTAAAATTTTTTCACGAACCGGCTCAAAAGGTCCATAACTTTAGATTCGACCGTTGGATCGTGCTTAAATTTTTTAAGGACTTTTCGTAGGTTGTTTTCCATGGATTAGAGTGGAATGGCTACGCAATGCCGACGTCTCCGGTTGGGCGCTACCACCAACACGACTCGAGTACCGGCTCAAAAGTTGCATAACTTTAGATCCGACCGTTGGATCGTTATGAAATTTTTTGAGGAGTTTCCGTAAGCTGTTTTTCGTGGAGTAGTGTGGAATCGATACTCAACGATGACGACGTCCGGTCGGGCAATAGCACCGACACGACCAGAGTACGTGCTCAAAAGGTCTTAAACTTTAGATCTGACCTTTGGATCGCGCTCAAAGTTTTTGAGTATTTTCCATAGGCAATTTTCCATGGAGTAGAGTGGAATTACTATGCCATGCCGACGACATCCGGTCGGGCGCTACCACCAATGCAACCCGTGTACCGGCTCAAAAGGTCCATAACTTTGGATCCGACCGTTGGATCGCGCTCAAATGTTTGAGTAGTTTCCTTAGGTTGTTTTCCATGGACTAGTGTGAAATCGGTACTCCACGACGATGATGTCTGGTCAGGCGATACCACCAACACGGCTCTAGTACCGGTACAAAAGGTCCATAACTTCATATCTGATCGTTGGATCGTGCTCAAATTTTTTAAGTATTTTTCGTAGGCTGTTTTCCATGGATTAAAGTGGAATTGCTACGCCAAGCCGATGATGTACATTTGAGCGATACCACGGACACGACCCGAGTACCGACGCAAAAGCTCCATAACTTTCGATTCGACCGTTGGATCACGCTTAATCTTTTTGAGGATTTTTCATAGGCTATTTTCCATGGATTAGAGTGGAATTGCTACGCCATGACGACGACTTCGGTTCGGGCGATACCATCGACTCGACCAGAATACCAGCTCAAAAGATCCATAACTTTAGATTCGATTGTTGGATTACGCTCAAATTTTATGAGGAGTTCCCTTAGTCTATTTTTCATAGAGTAGAATGGAATCGATACTAAACGACGACGACATCTGGTAGGGTGATACCATCGACACGACTCGAGTACCGGCTCAAAAGGTCCATAACTTTAGATCTGACCGTTGGATCACGCTCTAATTTTTTGAGGAGTTTCCGTAAGCTGTTTTCCATGGACTAGGGTGGAAATGCTATGCCATGTTGACGATGTTCGTTGAGGCGATACCACCAACTCAACCCGAGTACTGGCTCAAAAGGTCCATAACTTTAGATCTGACTGTGGATCGCGCTTAAATTTTTTAAGAAGTTTTCATAGCCTGTTTTCCATGGATTAGAGTGGAATTGCTACGCCATGCCGATGTCGTCTGGTCGGGTGCTATCACCAACACGACTCGAGTACCGGCTCAAAAAATCCATAACTTTAGATCTGACCATTGGATCGTGCTGAAACTTTTTCAGGAGTTTCCTGAGGCTGTTTTCCATGGACTAGCGTGGAATCGCTACTCCACAATGATGACGTCCGGTCGGTCGCTACCACTGGCACGACCCAAGTACCGGCTCAAAAGGTCCATATCTTTAGATCCGACCGTTGGATCGCGCTGAATTTTTTTGAGGAGTTTCCTTAGGCTGTTTTACATGGACTAGTGTGGATTTGTTAATCCACGATCACGATGTCCGGTCGGGTGATACCACCGACACGATCCCAGTACTGGCTCAAAAGATTCATAACTTTAGATCTGATCGTTGGATCGCGCTCAAAATTTTTAAGGAGTTTTCGTAGGATGTTTTCCATGGATTAGAGTGGAATTGCTACGCCATGCCGACGTTGTCCGGTCGGGTGATACCACCGACACGATCCAAGTACCGGCTCAAAAGGTCCATAACTTTAGATCTGATCGTTGGATCGCGCTCATATTTTTTGAGGAGTTTTTGTAGGTTGTTTTCCATTGGTTAGAGTGGAATTACTACCCCATGCCAACGACGTCTAGTCGGGTGCTACCACCGACACGACCCAAGTACCGGCGCAAAAAGTCCGTAACTTTTTTTTTTGATAAAATGTAAGAGATGTATAGATAGAAAAAAGCAAGACAAGCTTTCAATACAAGCTGGAAACCAGCAAAACAGTACATATATCAGCAAGACTTTAGTAAACACAAAAGACAAGTACAGGGGAACATTCTCCCTAGCACCAGCCAATCTGAAAGAAGGGATAAGATCCCATATACAGAAGCATGGATAGCCCCCATGCAGGCAAATTAAAGTAAGGCCTAGGGGAACATGCTCCCACTAAGCCGAACAATAAACAACCAAAAACAACATCTAGACAGCCTGGACCACTGACTTCCCATGTAGACCAGCATCAGCCAACCAAGAAGAGCAGGCTTCCCAATCCAAAGCAACAGCAACAGCAACAGCAATACAAGCATCAACAATAACAATACAAGCATCAACATCAGCAAACCCAAATTTAGCTTCCAGAAAGAACAAGCTTCAAAACCAAAGCAAACATAAGAAAAACAAGCCTATCAAAAGGCCTCAGGCATCATAGCAGCAATCAAAAAAATCCAGTAAAAGGAGAACATGCCTATAAAGGGTGCCAAAAAAGCATCCAAGCACCATAGGAGCAGCCCAGATCCAAAACAAGCCTCCCAACTAGAGGCTCCAAGCCAACAATAAATAAAGCCAAGCAAACTTATCCAATAGCAAGCAACATATACAGTAACATGTGTGACAGGCTTATAAAAGCAACAACAGAATACCACACAAGCAAAAAGCAAAAGGACATAAGGATAAATGTCATGGCCAATGATCCATGAAAAGATAATATTTAAAGGGAAGAGCTAGGGATAGAGGTTGCGCTGAAAAGTCCATAACTTTAGATCTGATCGTTGGATTGCGCTGAAATTTTTTGAGGAGTTTTCGTAGGATGTTTTCCATGGAGTAGAGTGGACTCCCTACTCCACGATGATGATGTCCAGACGGGCACTACCACCGACACGACTCGAGTACCGGCTCAAAAGGTCCATAATTTTAAATCTGACCATTGGATCACGCTCAAATTTTTTGAGGAGTTTTCGTAGGCTGTTCTGCATGGAATAACATGGATTCGCTACTCCATGACGATGACATTCGGTCGGGCAATACCGCCGACACAACCCGAGTACCGGCTCAAAAGGTCCATAACTTTAGATCCAATCGTTGGATCTCGCTCAAATTTTTTAAGGAGTTTCCGTAGGCTGTTTTCCATGGATTGGAGTGGAATGGCTACGCCATGCCGACGATGTCCTTTCGGGCGATACCACCTACACAACCCGAGTATAGGCTCAAAAGATCTATAACTTTAGATCCGACTGTTGGATCGCGCTCAAATTTTTTGAGGAGTTTCCGTAGGCTGTTTTGCATGGAATAGCGTGGATTTGCTACTCCATGACGATGACATCCGGTCAAGTGATACCGCTGACACAACCCGAGTACCGGCTCAAAAGCTCCATAACTTTAGATCCGATTGTTTGATCGCGCTCAAATGTTTTGAGGAGTTTTTGTAGGCTGGTTTCCATAGAGAAACATGGAATCAGAACTCCATGTCGGCAACGTCCGTTCGGGGGATACCACCGACACAATGAGAGTACTGGCTCTAAAGGTCAATAACTTTAGATTCGACTGTTGGATCGTTCTCTAACTTTTTGAGGAGTTTTCGTAGGCTATTTTCCATGGAGTAGTGTGGAATCGATACTCAATGATGATGGTGTTCGGTCGGGCGCTGCCACCGACATGACCCGAGTACTTGCTCAAAAGATCCATAACTTTAGATCTGATTGTGGATCGCGCTCAAATGTTTTGAGGAGTTTCCGTAGGCTGTTTCCAAGGTGTAGAGTGGAATCGCTACTCCACGATGCCAATGTCCGATCGGGCACTACCAACACGACTTGAGTATAGGCTCAAAAGGTCCATAACTTTAGATCTGACCATTGGATCGCACTCAAATTTGTGAGGAGTTCCTGGAGGCTATTTTCCATGGTGTAGCATGGAATCGATACGCCATGCCAATGAAGTCCGGTAGGGCGCTACCACTGACACGACTAGAGTACCGGCTCAAAAGGTTCTAAACTTTAGATCCAATCGTTGGATCGCGCTCAAATTTTTTGAGGAGTTTCCATAGGCAATTTTCCAATGAGTAGAGTGGAATCAATACGCCATGCCAACGATGTTCAGTTGGGCTCTACCACCGACACGACCCGATAACCGGCTCAAAAGGTCCATAACTTTATGTCCGACCGTTGGATTGCACTCAATTTTTTTAAGAAGTTTTCGTTGATTGTTTTCCATGGAGAAGAGTAGAATCGCTACACCAAGTAGCGATTCCATAGCTACTCCAAGGAAAACAGCCTCCGAAAACTCCCGTAAAACTTTTAGTGTAATCCAATGGTCGAATCAAAAGTTATAGCCTTTTTGAGCTGTTATTCCGGTTTGGCAGGACTAGACCTCCTCTTCAACAAGTAGTGATTCCATAGGTAATCCAAGGAAAAAGGACTCCGAAAACTCTTGTAAAAATTTAAGCACGATCCAACGTTCAAATCAAAAGTTATGGCCTTTTTATCTGTTCTTCTGGTCTTGGGCAACTAGACCTCGTCTTTAATACATAGCAATTCCATAGGCATTCCAAGGAAAAGGCCTCCGGAAACTCCTCTAAAAATTTAAGCATGATCTAATAGTCAGATAAAAAGTTATGGCCCTTTTGAGATGTTATTCAGGTTTGGCACAACCAGACCTCATCTTCACCTAGTTGCGATTCCTTAACAACTCCAAGAAAAATGGCATCCAGAAACTCCTGTAAAACATTTAGCGCGATCCAACGATTAGATCAAAAGTTATTAACCCTTTTGAGTCGGTGTTCCGGTCTAGCGCGACCACACCTCATCTTTACCAAGTAGCAATTCCACAACTACTTCAAGGAAAATGACATCTGGAAACTCTTATAAAAATTTGAGCTAAATCCAACGGTCAGATGAAAAGTTATGTCCCTTTTGAGTCGTTATTCAGATCAAGAGCGACCAGACCTCCTCTTCAACGACTAGCGATTCCATAGGTACTACAAGGAAATTTGCCACTGGAAACTTCTGTAAATATTTGAGCGAGATCTAACGGTCAGATCAAAATTTATGCACTTTTGAGCTGTTATTCAAATCTGACGTGATTAGACCACCTCTTCAACGATATGGGATTCCATAGATACTTTAAGGAAAACAACCTCCAAAAGCTTTTGTAACAATTTAAGTAGGATCCAACGGTCTCATTAAAAGTTATGGCCCTTTTAAATCATTATTCTAGTCTGGTGTGACCACACATCATCTTCACCAAGTTATGATTCCATTGCGACTACAAAGAAAACAGCCTCCAGAAACTCGTGTAAACATTTGAGCGCGATCAACAATCCGATCAAAAGTTATGGCCCTTTTGTTTTGTTTTGGCCATTCCTTGGCTTTTGTTTCTTATTTTATTTGGTGGCAAATTGTAGTGCTTTCCAAATGTATTCCTATATGTCTCCTAGGGAGCTTGTCTACTTGTCCCTTTACTGGTCTATTTGTTTATATTTTGTCTGTTTGCTATTTTTACAGCATTGTTACTTTTGATCGATAATATATTCTTACATTTGATAAATAAAAAAAGAAGTTATTATCCTTTTGATTCATTCTTCCGGTCTGGGATGACCAAAGCTCCTCTTCAATGCATAGCGATTCCACAGATACTCCAATGAAAACAGCGTCCGGAAACTCCTCTAAACATTTGAGTGTGATCCAACGGTGTCTAAGGAAAACGACCTTTAGATAACTCTCGTAAAACTTTTAGCACGATACAACGACCAGATCAAAAGTTATGGCCCTTTTGAGTTGTTATTCTAGTTTGTCGCAACCACACCTCATCTTCAACAACTTGCCATTCCATAGCTACTCTAAGGAAAATGGCCTCCAGAAACTCCTGTAAACATTTGAGCATGATCCAACGGTTGGATCAAAAGTTATAGCCCTCTTGAGCCGTTATTCAGGTTTGACGAGACCAGACCTTCGCTTTAACAAGTAGCAATTCCAAGGAAAAAGGCCTCCGAAAACTCCTCTAAATATTTCAGCACGATCCAACAATCGAATCAAAAGTTATGGCCTTTTTAAGCTATTATTCTGGTTTGACGCGACCAGACATCCTCTACAATGACTAGTGATTCCATAGGTACTCCAAGGAAAATGACCTCTAGAAACTCTTGTAAAAGTTTTAGCGCAATCAAAAGTTATGGCCCTCTTGAGCTGTTATTCAGGTTTGACGAGACCGGACCTTCGCTTTAATGAGTAGCAATTACAAGGAAAAAGGCCTTTGGAAACTCCTCTAAATATTTCAGTGCGATCCAACGATTGGATCAAAATTTATGGCTTTTTTAAGCTATTATTCTAGTCTGACGCGACCAGACATCCTCTACAACGACTAATGATTCCATAGGTACTCCAAGGAAAATGACCTCTAGAAACTCTTGTAAAACTTTTAGCGCGATCAAAAATTATGGCCCTTTTGATCCATTATTCTGGTTTGGCATGACCATGCCTCATCTTTATCAAGTAGTGATTCCATAACTACTCTAAGAAAAATGACCTCCAAAAACTCCTTTAAAAAATTGAGTGGGATCCAACAGTCTCATCAAAATTTATAGCCCTTTTGAGCCATTATTCTAGTCTGGTATGACCACACCTCATCTTCACCAAGTAGCGATTCCATAGGTACTACATGGAGAACAACCTTCAGAAACTCTTGTAAAAATATAAGCGCAGTCCAACGATTGGCTCAAAATTGATGGCCCTTTTGATACTATCTTCTAGTTTGGGGCGACCAGACCTTCTCTTCAAGGCGTAGCGATTCCATAGGTACTCAAAGAAAACCAACCTCTAGAAACTCCTCTAAAAGTTTTAGTGCAATCCAACGATCAGATCAAATGTTATGGCCCTTCCATGCCTTTATTCCGGTCTGCGGTGACTTAACCTCCTCTTCAATCTGTATAGATTTCCATAGGTAATCTAAGAAAAAAGGCTTATAGAATCTCCTGTAAAAATTTGAGCTCGAGCTAATGGTCAGATCAAAAGTTATGACCCTTTTTAGCTGTTATTCAAGTCTAGCGCGCCCAAACCTCATCTTTACCAAATAACGATTCCATAGGTACTCCAAGGAAAATGGTAATTGGAAACTCCTGTAAAACTTTTTCACGGGATCCAATGATCGGATTGAAAGTTATGGTCCTTTTGAGTTGTTATTCTAGTCTGGTGCGACTAGATCTCATCTTCACCAAGTAGCGATTCCATAGGTACTCCAAGGAAACAAACTCTGAAACTTTTGTAAAACTTTTAGTGGGATCCAATGATCGGACTAAAAGTTATGGCCCTCTGGAGCTATTATTCTGATCTGGCGTGACCGCACCTCCTCTTCAACTAGTAGGGATTCCATAGGTACTCCAAGAAAAACAACCTCTAGAAACTCGTGTAAAACTTTTAGTTATGGCCATTTTGAGTTGTTATTCTGGTCTGGTAGGACCAAAACTCCTTTTTAACGAGTAGCGATTATGTAGGTAATCCAAAGAAAATGGCCCTTTCAACAGTCAAATAAAAAGTTATGGCCCTTTCAACCTGTTATTCTATTTTGTCGCGTCCACACCTAATCTTCACCAAGTTGCGATTCCATAGCTACTCTAAGGAAAATGGCCTCTAGAAACTCCTATAAAAAATAAGCATGATCTAACTACGGGATCAAAAGTTACGGCCATTTTGAGTTGTTATTCTGGTCTGGTAGGACCAAAACTCCTTTTCAACAAGTAGCGATTCCGTAGGTAATCCAAAGAAAATGGCCTCTGAAAACTCTTGTAAACATTTGAGCGCGATCCAATGGTCGAATTAAAAGTTATGATTGTTTTGAGCAGTTTTTCAAGCCTGACGTGACCAGACCTCCTCTTCAATGATTAAGGATTCCATTGATACTCCAAGGAAATGGCCTCTAGAAAATTTTGAGGGGGATCCAACGGTCTCATCAAAAGTTATGGCCCCTTTGAGCTGTTATTTCGGTCTGGTGTGACCACGTCTCATGTTTACCAAGTACCGATTCCATAGCTACTCCAAGAAAAATAGCCTCAGGAAACTACTATAAAAATTTAAGCAAGATCCAACGGTCGTATAAAACTTTATGGCCCTTTTGATTTGCTCATCCATTCTATGGCAACTAGACATCCTTTTCAATGACTAGTGATTCCATAGGTACTCCAAGGAAAAAAGCCTATGTAAACTCTTGTAAAACATTTAACGTGAACCAACGACTGGATGAAAAGTTATGGCCCTTTCAAGCCTTTATTCTGGTCTGTCATGAAAACACCTCATCACCAAGTTGCGATTCCATAACTACTCCAAAGAAAGGACCTCCTGAAACTCCTTGAAAAATTAAAGCGCATCCAATGGTTGTGTGAAACCCTAGAAAATTTATGATTTAAATATGCGGATGTATAACCTACCATGTAAACGTAAGACTGAAAGTGACATATAATGGAGGGGATGACCTCCATAAAATGAATTTTGTTTTAGAATTCATAAAGACAAAGAAACTGGTAACGTGTTTTGATGAATAAAATAATGAGATAAATGACAAAATGAATATATTCCAAAATAATAAAATGACCTTAAAGGTTTAGAAGGATAATTGATATTATTTTATGTGAAGATTGAACAAGAAAATTTGGATAGTTGACGAAAAGTCATAAACTGACCAATTTTACATTAGAAAGCAGAGCTCTCAATCCAATCGTTGGATTGGGATGGAATTTTGCATGAAGTCTATTAATATGTTTTCCTACATTGGTGAAAGATATCATCCCAATGAGAGTTTGGTAAAGACTAACGATTTAAGCAGAAACAAACCGGATGGTTTCCATGAAAAAAAAAAACAAATAATATATAAATACATAAATGAGGGACATAAAGGTAATTAGTAAAACAATGGTGCCTTTAAAAACAGCAAAGGCCACCAGATTAAAAAAAAAAAAGAGAAAGAAAAACGAAAAGGGGTGAGAGACGATAGAGAATTCGGTTACATAGAGGTGCAGGATTTGGATGAACCAATACTGCTTCGGTGGCCATATCTCTTGCATCCACCGTTGGATCATGTTGAGTTTTGGATATATTGTTCTTCTCACACTCCTCTATAAACTGACCGGAGGGATTTGAAGGAACATAATCCATTGAGCATCCATCATCATCGGAAGTGTCCTGGAAAACAAAAGGCAATATACCTGCAGGGAAGTTTTGGTCGCCGGCCGATTTCTCTCTTTTCCACCGTTGGATCGTGCCTATTTTTGGATATGTGCTGCACCTAGGTGTGGCCTACATTCTGGACGGTGGAGATCGGAAACGCACTCTCCGGCAAGGTTTGGTTCATGTTGAACAGTAGCTCGTCCATTTTCAGGTTAGTTCGGTGTTATTCAAATCTGTGGAGATCAAACCGTTGGATTATTCTGATTTTGAGATATATTGTACACAACACAATGATATATATTCTGACCGTTGAGGTCAAGGAAATAATCAAAGGTGGATGAGTTGTTGCTATTTGAATCTATTGCTAGTCTTAGTAAAACATTTAGGAAGCTTGATTTAATTACATGTTTTGATGAAATTAGAATGGTGTGGGTATAGGGTTTATGTAAGATATAATGGTAAAATGTGCTCTTGTTATTAGTGTTGTTATAGATTAATTGTGTTGTAAAATGTGTTAGGGAAGTTTTGAAATTTGGATGAAGGGAGGACAAAGAGAATTCGGTTACATAGAGGTGCAGGATTTGGATGAACCAATAATGCTTCGGTGGCCATATCTCTTGCATCCACCGTTGGATCATGTTGATATTTGGATATATGGTTCTTCTCACACTCATATATAAACGGACCGGAGGGATTTGAAGGAACATAATCGATTGAGTAGCCATCATCATCGGAAGTGTCCTGGAAAACAAAAGGAAATATACCTGCAGGGCAGTTTTGGTCGCCGGTCGATGTCTCTCTCTTCCACCGTTGGATCGTGCCTATTTTTGGATATGTGCTGCATCTAGATGTGACCTACATTCTGGACGGTGGAGATCGGAAACACACTCTCCGGCAAGGTTTGGTTCATGTTGAACAGTAGCTCGTCCATTTTCAGGTTAGTTCGGTTTTATTCAGATCTATGGAGATCCAACCGTTCGATGATTCTGATTTTGAGATATATTGTACACAACACAATGATATATATTCTGACCGTTGAGTTCAAGGAAATAATCAAAGGTGGATGAGTTGTTTCTATTTGAATCTATTGCTAGTCTTAGTAAAACATTTAGGAAGCTTGATTTAATTACATGTTTTGATGAAATTAGAATTATGTGGGTGTAGGGTTTATGTAAGATATAATGGTAAAATGTGCTCTTGTTATTAGTGTTGTTATAGATTAATTGTGTTGTAAAATGTGTTAGGGAAGTTTTGAAATTTGGATGAAGGGACATTGAGTTCGTTGATTTAATGGATATATGTTTTTAGGCATTAAAAAGGATTCCAATATCGGCAGCCTGAAACTGCGTCGCTGCCGATTCAGATATCGGCAGCCAGAAACTGCCTCGCTGCCGATTTCTACAAGGCAGAAATGACTTAAATTCTAGTAACAATCTCATAGTATGATGGTGTAAAATGTGGAACACTTGAATGTGAACATATGAATTCTTGAAATAAGTGGGATGAATGTGAATCGAAGATATAAATGAATTGATTGTGGTCTTTGGTGTCTTAGGTGTTGTGGCCGGAATCGGACCATTGCCAGGACAAGGACAGACCACAAGTGGAGCAGGTAGGTGGTTTCCACCTTTTTCTCATTTTGATGTTTATGTTTTGAAATGGTTAACTTGTGATGATATGTTATTAAATCCTTGTTGTAAGAAGAAATGACGAAGAAGAGTTGGATTAAATTCTTGATGATTGTCGAAATGACTATGAAATGTCGAACAAGTTCTTAATGAATGTTGAAACAATGGTGAAAATGTTAGAGTTCTAAACTGACCCTTTTGAGGTGAACATCTTATTGAGTTGTGATGAATACTAAACCGAATGTGATGTTGGGGGCTGTTATGAATTTGAGCTACTAATGAATGGTAGTATGTGTCGTACAAAGGATCTACTTTTGTATTCTTATTGAATGTAATGGTGATGAATGATTGTATGAGTATTATGAGAGATCTACTATTTTATTATATTGAATGTAATCGTGATGAATGTGTTACCAAGGATCTATCATTTATTGATTGTATGAGTGTTATGAAAGACCTATCATTGTATTGTATTGATGGTTAATTACCACGAATGGTGGTGTGAGTATTACTGGGGATTTATTATGATGTTGCATTGAACGTTAACTGTCAAGAATGGTTGGATGAATGATACAAAGGGTACTGTTGTGTTGTGTTATATTGAATGCTAAACTGTTGTGGGATGTTTGGTTTTTGCATTACAAAGGGATCTATCATCGTGTTACGGAATGATAAATTACTAGGAAACGGTGGTACAAGTATCCCCAAGGGTTTACTTTGATGTTGCAAGGAATGTCAAATTGTCATGAATTGTTTGATAAAACAATGATTAGCTTCGGCTAATGGCATCCGAGTGGATGACCGGAACAAACGACTGATTAGCTTCGGCTAATGGCATCCGAGTGGATGGCCGGAACAAACGATTGATTAGCTTCGGCTAATGGCGTCCGAATGGATGACCGGAACAAACGATTGATTGGCTTCGGCTAATGGCATCCGAATGGATGACCGGAACAAACGATTAATTAGTTTTGGCTAATGACATCCGAAGGGATGTCAGGGGTAAACAATTGATTAGCTCTGACTATGGGCATCCAAAGTATGATTGGGATGAATAAATGCTTAGTTTTGGTAAGTGGCATCCTAAATGGATAACTATGGTAATGACATCATAGATGAATTATCAGATTAATAAATGATTAGCCATGGTAATGACACCATAAATGAATTACCAAAACGAATAAATGCTTTACATTCGATAAATGGCATCCTAAAGGGATCATCGAGCTGAATAAATGATTAGCTATGGTAATGGCACCATAGATGTATTACCAAAATGAATAAATGATTAGCTTTGGTAAATGGCAAATTTAACTATGGTAATGACACCATAGATGAATTACCAGAATGAGTAAATGAATTGCTATGGTAATGGCACCATATATGAATTACCAGAATGAATAAATGATTAGCTTTGGTATATGGCATCCTAAATGGATAACCGAGATGTATGAATTACTAGCTTCGACAAATAACATCCTAGGTGGATAGTCAAGGTGAACAAATGATTAATTACGACTGATGACATCCTAAATGGATAATCGAGATAATGAAATTACTACCTTTGGCTAATAGCATTCTAAATGGATAATCAGGATGAAGAAATGACTAGCTTCAGCTAATTGCATCCTAAGGGATGACCGTGATGTAAAACGAAAAGAAAAGGAAGAAGAAGAAGAAGAGAAAAAGAAGAAGAAGAAGAAACGGTTAATGGCACCCTAGTAGATAGCAAGATGAAGAAATGATTGACTTCGACTAATGGCCTCCAAAGAGGATTGTCGGATTTGAGTTTATGAGTTAGTTTTAAGAAGAACTAATATGGTCATGTATACTACGTTTTGTATATACTAAGTATATGAAAGCATTCTACTAGTTATGTTTTAACCAAAGAAAGACATTAATTCGGCTAACGACATTCGAGAGGAATGATCGGGTTTGAGTATTGAAATTGTCTCGTTAATTGACGGATTATTAACGGTGGTGTTTGTGTTGACATAAGTAAAGGGAAATTAAAGAATTATGCTTTTTGGTCCATGAATGAAATGTGACTTTAATCTTGTTTTACTATATTTCTTCAATGGTCTATAATGCTTAAAATTACCTTGTGTTGGAACAGGGACATCATACCAATATGGGGCATCAGGAGATTCATTTCGTGGCACACACATTCGAAAAAGAATTATATACTCGTATATTATGGGTGATATGAGTTCTGCATGAACGAACATGTAAATCACTTAATTAGTCATTCGATTCCTTTTGTAAAAACTAGTAATTAAATATTGAAATGGATTACGAATGATAATGTATGAACTCGTGGTAATATGAGAATAGAACAGAAAAAAAATGGAAATGATGAATAAGTCGAGATGATGAAAAAAAAAATAAAAAATCCAGCGGCTTTAGCCTTGAAAAGGTTGGGTCGTTACAGGTTGGATCAAAGGTTATGGCCCTTTTGAGATGTTATTCTAGTATAGCAAAACTAGACCTCTTCTTCAACATGTAGCTATTCTATAGGTACTCCATGAAAAACAGCCTCTGGAAACTTGTGTGAACATTTGAGCGCGATCCAACGGTCTGATCAAAAGTTAAGTCCCTTTTGAGCTATTACTAAGGTCTGGCGTGGCCACACCTCCTCTAGAACGAGTAGGGATTCCATAGGTACTCAATGGAAAAAGGCCTTCGGAAACTTGTGTTAAAGTTTGAGAATGATCGGATAAAATGTTATGGCCCTTTAGAGCCATTCTCCCAGTTTGGCACAACCAGACTTCCTCTTCAACCAGTAGCGATTCCATAGGTAATCTAAGGAAAATAGCCTCCGAAAACTCCTGTAAAAAATTAAGAATGATCAAACAGTCAGATCAAAAGTTATGGCTCTTTGAGCCATTCTTCCAGTATGGCGTAACCAGACCTCCTCTTTAACGAGTAATGATTCCATAGGTACTCCAAGGAAAATGGACTCCGAAAACTCTTGTAAAAATTTTAGAACAATCAAACGGTCAGATCTAAAGTTATGGCCCTTTTAAGTCGTTATTCTTAACCTCCTCTTCAACAAGTAGCGATTCCATAGATACTCTAATGAAAGCGGCCACCGGAAACTTCAACAAACATTTAAGCGCGATCCAACGGTTGGATCAAAAGTTATAGCCGTCGTTATTCTAGACCTCCTCTTTAACGACTAGGGATTCCATATGTACTCCAAGGAAAATCGCCTCCGAAAAATCCTGTAAAAATTTGAGCGTGATCCTATGGTCAAATCAAAAGTTATAGTCCTTTTTATCTGTTCTTCCAGTCTGGCAAGACCAGACCTCCTTTTCAACAAGTAGCATTTCCATAGGTACTCCAAAGAAAACAGCCTCGAAAACTCCTTTAAAAAATTAAGTACGATCCGATGGTCGGATCAAAAGTTATGGTCCCTTTGATCTATTCTTCTAGTCCTCTTCAACAAGCAGCAAATTCCATAAGTACTCCAAGGAAAACGGCTATCGAAAACTTCTTAAAACTTTTAAGCACGATCCAATGGTCAGATAAAAAGTCATGGCCCTTTGGAGCCGCTATTCCAGTATGGTGCGATAAGAGCACCTCTTCAAGGAGTAGCGATTCCATAGGCACTCTAAGGAAGTGGCCTCCAAAAACTCCAGTAAAAATATGAGCATGATGTAACGGTCGGATCAAAAGTTGTGGCTTTTCTTAGCTGTTATTCTGGTCTGGCATGACCAAACCCCCTCTTCAATGAGTAGCGATTCCATAAGTACTCCAAGAAAAACCTCCTCCGGATATTCCTCTAAAAAGTTTAGCACGAAATAATGGTCAAATCAAAAGTTATTGCCCTTTTAAGCCTTTATTCTGGTCTCCCTCGGCCAGACCTCTTCTTCAAAGAGTAATGATTCCATTAGTACTCTAAAGAGAATGGTCTTCAGAAACTCCTGTAAAAATTTAAGCGCAATCTAATGGTCGGATCAAAAGTTATGGCCCTTATGAGCTGTTATTTTGGTTTGAAGCAGCCACACCTATAAGGAAAACGACTTACAGAAACTCCAGTAAAACGTTGAGGCTGATCCAACGGTCAGAAGAAAACTTATGGCCTTTTTTAGCCCTTATTCCAGTCTGGCGTGACCAGACCTCCACTTCAACGAGTTGTGATTCCATAAGTACTCCTAGGAAAACCCAATTCAAAAACTCTCATAAACATTTAAGCATGATCCAACAGTCAGATCAAAACTTATGGCCCTATTGAGCCGTTATTCTAGTCTGGCGCGACCAGACCCACTCGTCAATGAGTAGCAATGCCATAAGTACTCTAAGGAAACCCCTTCCATAAATTCTTGTAAACATTTGAGCACATTCGTACGGTCAGATCAAAAGTAATGACCCCTTGAGCCGTTATGCCTATCTGGCGCAATCATACCTCCTCTTTAACAAGCAACGATTCCATAGGTACTTCAAGGTAAATGGCTATCAAAAACTCCTAAAAACTTTTGAGCACGATCCCATGGTCAAATTAAAAGTTATGGCCTTTTTTAACCACTATTCTGATATGGCAAGACAACACCTCCTTTTCAATGAGTAGCGATTCCATAGGCTCTCCAATCAAAACGGCCTCAGGGAACTCTTGTAAAAATTTAAAAGCGAACCAATGGTCGCATCAAAAGTTATGGCCCTTGTAATCCATTATTTTGGTATGGCGGGACTAGACCTCCTCTTTAATGTATAGCAATTCCATAAGCATTACAAGGAAAATGGCCTCTGGAAACTCCTGTAATTTGAGCGGGATCCAACGATATGATCAAAAGTTATGGCCCTTTTGAGTCATTATTCTAATCTGGCACGACTACAAATCATCTTCAGCAAGTTACCATTCATAGTGACTTTAAGCAAAGCAAGCTCCAGAAACTCCTTCAAAACATTTGAGCGTGATCCAACAGTCAGATCAAAAGTTATGGCTATTTTGAGTCGTTCTTCTGGTTTGGTGCGACCAGATTTTTTTTTAATGAGTAGCTTTTCCATAGATACTATATGAGAACGATCCATCGGTCGGATCTAAAATTATCATCCTTTTGAGCCATTATTCCAAACCTCCTTTTCAACAAGTAGCAATTCCATAGCTACTCCATAGAAAACAACCTTTGGAAACTTCAGTAAACATTTAAGGGCTATGCAATGGTCGGATCAAAAGTTATGGTATTTTCAAGTAGTTATTTCAGACCTCCTCTTGAACGAGTAGTGATTCCATAGGTACTCCAAAGAAAACTGCCTTTGGCAACTCTTGTTAAAGTTTGAGAGTTATTCAACGATCGAATCAAAAGTTATAGCTCTTTTGAACTGGTATTACAGTTTGATGCGACCAGACCTGCTCTTCAAGGAGTAGCTATTCCATATGTACTCCAAGGAAAACAGCCTCTGAAAACTCTAAAAATTTGAGCGTAATCCAACAATAAGATCAAAAGTTATGGTCCTTTTTATCCTTTCTTCAAGTCTGGCATGATTAGACCTCGTTTTCAACAAGTAGCGATTTTATATACACTCCAAATAAAAGGGCTTTTGAAAACTCCTTTAAAAATTTAAGCGCAATCCAACGATCAGATCAAAGGTTATGGCCCTTTTGATCCATTCTTCCACTCTATCGCGACCAAACCTTCTTTTCAACAAGTAACGATTCCATAGATACTCCAAGAAAAAAAGCCTCCGAAAACTCCTCTAAATATTTGAGCGCGATTCAACGATCTGATAAAAAGTTATGGTATTTTTGACATGTTATTTTGGTTTGGCGTGACCACACCTCATCTTCACCAAATAGCAATTCCATAACCACTTAAATGAAAATAGCCTCTAAAAACTCCTGTGAAAATTTAAGAGCGATCGAATGTCAGATTAAAAGTTATGGCCATGTTAAGCTGTTATTCAAGTCTGAAGTGACCAAACCACCTCTTCAACATTTAGGGATTCTATAGATACTCTACGAAAAACAACCTCTGGATTCTCTTGTAAAAATTTAAACGCGATCAAATGATCGAATAAAAAGTTATGGACCTTTGGGGCGGTTGTTTAGGTCTGGCACGACCAAACATCATCTTCACCAAGTTGCGATTCCATAGGTACTCCAAGGAAAACGGCCTCCGGAAACTCCTGTAAAAATTTCACCGTGATTCAATTGTCAGAACAAAAGTTATGACCCTTTCAAGCCGTTATTCCAGTCTGGTGTGACTAGACCTCATTTCAACGAGTAGCGCTTCCACTAGTATCCCAGAGAAAACAGCCTTTGAAAACTCGTGTGAAAATTTAAGCACTATCCAACAGTCGTATCAAAAGTTATGGCCTTTTTGAGCCGGTATTGTGGTCTCGCATGACCAAACCTCCTCTTCAACGAGTAGCGATTCCTTAAGTATTCCAAGGAAAAAGGAAAATGACTGTTGGAAACTCCTATAAAAATTTCATCGTGATCCAACAATTGGATCAAAAGTTATGTCCCTTTTGAGCAATTATTACAGTTTGGTATGACCAGAACCCCTCTTCAACGAGTTGTGATTCCATATGTACTCCAAGGAAAACCCCCTCCTAAATTCTTGTAAATTTTTTAGCACAATTCAATGGTTGGATCAAAAGTTATATCCCTTTTGAGTCGTTATTCCTGTCTAGCGTGACCAAATCCCCTCATCAACGAGTAGCAATTCCATAGCTACTCCATAGAAAACGGGTTCTAGGAACTCCTATAAAAATTTGAGTGCTACCCAATGGTTGGATCAAAAGTTATGGCCATTTGATGTCGTTACTTCAAACCTCCTCTTGAACGAGTAGTGATTCCATAGGTACTCTAAGGAAAACCGCCTCCAGAAACTCTTGTTAAAGCTTGAGTGTGATCCAACAGAAGTTATGGCTCTTTACAAGTGTTATTCTGGCCTGATGCGACTAGACCTCCTCTTCAAGGAGTAGCGAATCCATAGGTACTCAAGGAAAACAACCTTTGGAACCTCCTTTAAAAATTTGAGTATAGTCCAACAGTTGAATCAAAAGTTATTGTCCTTTTAATCCGCTCTTCCAGTCTGGCATGACATGACCTCCTTTTCAACAAGTAGCGATTCCATAGGTACTCCAAGGAAAACAGCCTCCCGAAACTACTGTAAAAGTTTGAGCGCGATCCAATGGTCGGATCAAATGTTATGGCCCTTTTGAGTCGTTATTCCAGTTTGGCTCGACCAAACCTCATCTTCAACGAGTAGCGACTCCATAGGTACTCCAAGTAAAATAACCTTCGGGAACTCCTGTAAAAATTTCAATGTGATTCAATGGTCGGATCAAAAGTTATGGCCCTTTTAAGCTATTATCTAGTCTGGCGCAACTAGACCTCATCTTTAACGAGTAGTGCTTCCATTGGTACCCCAAAGAAAACGACCATCAAAACTCCCATGAAACTTTGAGCACAATCCGATGGTCGTCTCAAAAGTTATGGCCTTTTGAGCTGGTATTGTGGTCTCACGCGACCAAACCTCTTCTTTAACGAGTAGCGATTCCATAGGTACTCCAAGGAAAACGGCCAATGAAAACTCCTATAAACATTTCATCATGATCCAATAGTTTGATCAAAAGTTATGGCCCTTTTGAGCAGTCATTTTGGTCTCATGTGACCAAACCCCCTCTTCAACGAGTGGCGATTCCATAAGTACTCCGAGAAATACCCCCTTTAGAAATTCCAGTAAATATTTAAGCACGATACAACAGTCGAACCAAAATTTATGGCCCTTTTAAGTTGTTATTTTGATCTGGCGCGACCAGATCCCTCTTCAACAAGTAGTGATTCCATATGTATTCCAAGGAAAACCCCCTCCGAAAACTCCTATAAATATTTGAGCCCCGTCCAACTATCGAATCAAATGTCATGACCCTTTTGAGTCATTATTCCTACCTGGTACAACCAGATCTCCTCTTCAACGAGTAGCGATTCCATTGGTACGACAAGGAAAACGACCCCCAAAAACTCCTGTAGAGTTTTAAGAACGAACCATAGTTGAATCAAAAGTTAAGGCTCTTTTGAGTGGTTCTTACGTTCTGGCATGACCAGAGCTCCTCTTCAATGCATAGCAATTCCATAGGTACTGCAAGGAAAACAACCTTCGAAAACTCCTGTAAAAATTTGAGAATGATACAACAGTCATATCTAATGTTATGGCCCTTTTAAGCTGTTATTTCAGACCTCCTCTTCATCGAGTAGCAATTCCATAGGTACTACAAGGAAAATAATATTTGGAAAATCCTATAAAAATTTGACAACGATTCAATGGCCAGATCTAAAGTTATGGCCCTTTTGAGCCATTATTCTAGACATGCTCTTAAACGAGTAGCAATTCCATAGGTACTCCATTGAAAATGGCCACTAGAAACGCCAGTAAAAATTCTAGTGCGATTCAATGGTCGGATCAAAAGTTATGACCCTATTGAGTTGTTATTCTAGTCTGGCACGACCATACCTCATCTTAAACGAGTAACGCTTCCACTGGTACCCCAAGGAAAACGGTATTCGAAAACTCCTGTAAATATTTGAGCATGATCCAATGGTCGAATCAAAAGTTGTAGCACTTTTTAGCTGGTATTTTGGTCTCGGATGACCAAACCTCTTCTTCAACGAGTAGCGATTCCATAGCCCTCCAAGGAAAACGGCCGTCAAAAACTCCTATAAAAATTTCATCATGATCCAATGGTCGAATCAAAACTAATGACCCTATTGAGTTGTTATTCTGGTCTAGCGCAACAAGACCTTCTCTTCAATGAGTAGCGATTCCATAGGCACTTCAAGGAATACAGCCTGCGAAAACTCTGATAAAAATATGAGAGTGATGCAACAGTCGGATCAAGAGAAGTTATGGCTCGTTTGAGATGTTCTTTTGGTCTAGCGTAACCAAACATCTTTTTCAACCAGTAGCGATTCCATAGGTACCCAAGGAAAACGACCTCTGGCCACTCTTGTAATAATTTGAGCACAATCCAACAGGTTGATTAAAAGTTAAGGCCCTTTTGAGCCATTATTCAAGTGCGACGCGACCACACGTCCCCTTCAACAAGTAGCGATTCCATAGGTAATCCAAGGAAAACGCCCTGCGGAAACTCCTATAAAAAATTAAGCATGATCCTAAGATCAAATCAAAAGTTATATCCCTTTTAAGTCATTCTTCTGTCTGACAGTCGGATCAAGAGAAGTTATGGCTCGTTTGAGATGTTCTTTTGGTCTAGCGTAACCAAACATCTTTTTCAACCAGTAGCGATTCCATTGGTACGACAAGGAAAACGACCCCCAAAAACTCCTGTAGAGTTTTAAGAACGAACCATAGTTGAATCAAAAGTTAAGGCTCTTTTGAGTGGTTCTTACGTTCTGGCATGACCAGAGCTCCTCTTCAATGCATAGCAATTCCATAGGTACTGCAAGGAAAACAACCTTCGAAAACTCCTGTAAAAATTTGAGAATGATACAACAGTCATATCTAATGTTATGGCCCTTTTAAGCTGTTATTTCAGACCTCCTCTTCATCGAGTAGCAATTCCATAGGTACTACAAGGAAAATAATATTTGGAAAATCCTATAAAAATTTGACAACGATTCAATGGCCAGATCTAAAGTTATGGCCCTTTTGAGCCATTATTCTAGACATGCTCTTAAACGAGTAGCAATTCCATAGGTACTCCATTGAAAATGGCCACTAGAAACGCCAGTAAAAATTCTAGTGCGATTCAATGGTCGGATCAAAAGTTATGACCCTATTGAGTTGTTATTCTAGTCTGGCACGACCATACCTCATCTTAAACGAGTAACGCTTCCACTGGTACCCCAAGGAAAACGGTATTCGAAAACTCCTGTAAATATTTGAGCATGATCCAATGGTCGAATCAAAAGTTGTAGCACTTTTTAGCTGGTATTTTGGTCTCGGATGACCAAACCTCTTCTTCAACGAGTAGCGATTCCATAGCCCTCCAAGGAAAACGGCCGTCAAAAACTCCTATAAAAATTTCATCATGATCCAATGGTCGAATCAAAACTAATGACCCTATTGAGTTGTTATTCTGGTCTAGCGCAACAAGACCTTCTCTTCAATGAGTAGCGATTCCATAGGCACTTCAAGGAATACAGCCTGCGAAAACTCTGATAAAAATATGAGAGTGATGCAACAGTCGGATCAAGAGAAGTTATGGCTCGTTTGAGATGTTCTTTTGGTCTAGCGTAACCAAACATCTTTTTCAACCAGTAGCGATTCCATAGGTACCCAAGGAAAACGACCTCTGGCCACTCTTGTAATAATTTGAGCACAATCCAACAGGTTGATTAAAAGTTAAGGCCCTTTTGAGCCATTATTCAAGTGCGACGCGACCACACGTCCCCTTCAACAAGTAGCGATTCCATAGGTAATCCAAGGAAAACGCCCTGCGGAAACTCCTATAAAAAATTAAGCATGATCCTAAGATCAAATCAAAAGTTATATCCCTTTTAAGTCATTCTTCTGTCTGACAGTCGGATCAAGAGAAGTTATGGCTCGTTTGAGATGTTCTTTGGTCTAGCGTAACCAAACATCTTTTTCAACCAGTAGCGATTCCATTGGTACGACAAGGAAAACGACCCCCAAAAACTCCTGTAGAGTT
Organism: Populus tomentosa; assembly: GCA_018804465.1. Classification (NCBI taxonomy): domain Eukaryota; kingdom Viridiplantae; phylum Streptophyta; class Magnoliopsida; order Malpighiales; family Salicaceae; genus Populus; species Populus tomentosa. The sequence goes on along the minus strand of CM032003.1, from coordinate 5,426,784 downwards.
TTAAGAACGAACCATAGTTGAATCAAAAGTTAAGGCTCTTTTGAGTGGTTCTTACGTTCTGGCATGACCAGAGCTCCTCTTCAATGCATAGCAATTCCATAGGTACTGCAAGGAAAACAACCTTCGAAAACTCCTGTAAAAATTTGAGAATGATACAACAGTCATATCTAATGTTATGGCCCTTTTAAGCTGTTATTTCAGACCTCCTCTTCATCGAGTAGCAATTCCATAGGTACTACAAGGAAAATAATATTTGGAAAATCCTATAAAAATTTGACAACGATTCAATGGCCAGATCTAAAGTTATGGCCCTTTTGAGCCATTATTCTAGACATGCTCTTAAACGAGTAGCAATTCCATAGGTACTCCATTGAAAATGGCCACTAGAAACGCCAGTAAAAATTCTAGTGCGATTCAATGGTCGGATCAAAAGTTATGACCCTATTGAGTTGTTATTCTAGTCTGGCACGACCATACCTCATCTTAAACGAGTAACGCTTCCACTGGTACCCCAAGGAAAACGGTATTCGAAAACTCCTGTAAATATTTGAGCATGATCCAATGGTCGAATCAAAAGTTGTAGCACTTTTTAGCTGGTATTTTGGTCTCGGATGACCAAACCTCTTCTTCAACGAGTAGCGATTCCATAGCACTCCAAGGAAAACGGCCGTAAAAAACTCCTATAAAAATTTCATCATGATCCAATGGTCGAATCAAAACTAATGACCCTATTGAGTTGTTATTCTGGTCTAGTGCAACAAGACCTTCTCTTCAATGAGTAGCGATTCCATAGGCACTTCAAGGAATACAGCCTGCGAAAACTCTGATAAAAATATGAGAGTGATGCAACAGTCGGATCAAGAGAAGTTATGGCTCGTTTGAGATGTTCTTTTGGTCTAGCGTAACCAAACATCTTTTTCAACCAGTAGCGATTCCATTGGTACGATAAGGAAAACGACCCCCAAAAACTCCTGTAGAGTTTTAAGAACGAACCATAGTTGAATCAAAAGTTAAGGCTCTTTTGAGTGGTTCTTACGTTCTGGCATGACCAGAGCTCCTCTTCAATGCATAGCAATTCCATAGGTACTGCAAGGAAAACAACCTTCGAAAACTCCTGTAAAAATTTGAGAATGATACAACAGTCATATCTAATGTTATGGCCCTTTTAAGCTGTTATTTCAGACCTCCTCTTCATCGAGTAGCAATTCCATAGGTACTACAAGGAAAATAATATTTGGAAAATCCTATAAAAATTTGACAACGATTCAATGGCCAGATCTAAAGTTATGGCCCTTTTGAGCCATTATTCTAGACATGCTCTTAAACGAGTAGCAATTCCATAGGTACTCCATTGAAAATGGCCACTAGAAACGCCAGTAAAAATTCTAGTGCGATTCAATGGTCGGATCAAAAGTTATGACCCTATTGAGTTGTTATTCTAGTCTGGCACGACCATACCTCATCTTAAACGAGTAACGCTTCCACTGGTACCCCAAGGAAAACGGTATTCGAAAACTCCTGTAAATATTTGAGCATGATCCAATGGTCGAATCAAAAGTTGTAGCACTTTTTAGCTGGTATTTTGGTCTCGGATGACCAAACCTCTTCTTCAACGAGTAGCGATTCCATAGCACTCCAAGGAAAACGGCCGTCAAAAACTCCTATAAAAATTTCATCATGATCCAATGGTCGAATCAAAACTAATGACCCTATTGAGCTGTTATTCTGGTCTAGCGCAACAAGACCTTCTCTTCAATGAGTAGCGATTCCATAGGCACTTCAAGGAATACAGCCTGCGAAAACTCTGATAAAAATATGAGAGTGATGCAACAGTCGGATCAAGAGAAGTTATGGCTCGTTTGAGATGTTCTTTTGGTCTAGCGTAACCAAACATCTTTTTCAACCAGTAGCGATTCCATAGGTACCCAAGGAAAACGACCTCTGGCCACTCTTGTAATAATTTGAGCACAATCCAACAGGTTGATTAAAAGTTAAGGCCCTTTTGAGCCATTATTCAAGTGCGACGCGACCACACGTCCCCTTCAACAAGTAGCGATTCCATAGGTAATCCAAGGAAAACGCCCTGCGGAAACTCCTATAAAAAATTAAGCATGATCCTAAGATCAAATCAAAAGTTATATCCCTTTTAAGTCATTCTTCTGTCTGACAGTCGGATCAAGAGAAGTTATGGCTCGTTTGAGATGTTCTTTTGGTCTAGCGTAACCAAACATCTTTTTCAACCAGTAGCGATTCCATTGGTACGACAAGGAAAACGACCCCCAAAAACTCCTGTAGAGTTTTAAGAACGAACCATAGTTGAATCAAAAGTTAAGGCTCTTTTGAGTGGTTCTTACGTTCTGGCATGACCAGAGCTCCTCTTCAATGCATAGCAATTCCATAGGTACTGCAAGGAAAACAACCTTCGAAAACTCCTGTAAAAATTTGAGAATGATACAACAGTCATATCTAATGTTATGGCCCTTTTAAGCTGTTATTTCAGACCTCCTCTTCATCGAGTAGCAATTCCATAGGTACTACAAGGAAAATAATATTTGGAAAATCCTATAAAAATTTGACAACGATTCAATGGCCAGATCTAAAGTTATGGCCCTTTTGAGCCATTATTCTAGACATGCTCTTAAACGAGTAGCAATTCCATAGGTACTCCATTGAAAATGGCCACTAGAAACGCCAGTAAAAATTCTAGTGCGATTCAATGGTCGGATCAAAAGTTATGACCCTATTGAGTTGTTATTCTAGTCTGGCACGACCATACCTCATCTTAAACGAGTAACGCTTCCACTGGTACCCCAAGGAAAACGGTATTCGAAAACTCCTGTAAATATTTGAGCATGATCCAATGGTCGAATCAAAAGTTGTAGCACTTTTTAGCTGGTATTTTGGTCTCGGATGACCAAACCTCTTCTTCAACGAGTAGCGATTCCATAGCCCTCCAAGGAAAACGGCCGTCAAAAACTCCTATAAAAATTTCATCATGATCCAATGGTCGAATCAAAACTAATGACCCTATTGAGTTGTTATTCTGGTCTAGCGCAACAAGACCTTCTCTTCAATGAGTAGCGATTCCATAGGCACTTCAAGGAATACAGCCTGCGAAAACTCTGATAAAAATATGAGAGTGATGCAACAGTCGGATCAAGAGAAGTTATGGCTCGTTTGAGATGTTCTTTTGGTCTAGCGTAACCAAACATCTTTTTCAACCAGTAGCGATTCCATAGGTACCCAAGGAAAACGACCTCTGGCCACTCTTGTAATAATTTGAGCACAATCCAACAGGTTGATTAAAAGTTAAGGCCCTTTTGAGCCATTATTCAAGTGCGACGCGACCACACGTCCCCTTCAACAAGTAGCGATTCCATAGGTAATCCAAGGAAAACGCCCTGCGGAAACTCCTATAAAAAATTAAGCATGATCCTAAGATCAAATCAAAAGTTATATCCCTTTTAAGTCATTCTTCTGTCTGACAGTCGGATCAAGAGAAGTTATGGCTCGTTTGAGATGTTCTTTTGGTCTAGCGTAACCAAACATCTTTTTCAACCAGTAGCGATTCCATTGGTACGACAAGGAAAACGACCCCCAAAAACTCCTGTAGAGTTTTAAGAACGAACCATAGTTGAATCAAAAGTTAAGGCTCTTTTGAGTGGTTCTTACGTTCTGGCATGACCAGAGCTCCTCTTCAATGCATAGCAATTCCATAGGTACTGCAAGGAAAACAACCTTCGAAAACTCCTGTAAAAATTTGAGAATGATACAACAGTCATATCTAATGTTATGGCCCTTTTAAGCTGTTATTTCAGACCTCCTCTTCATCGAGTAGCAATTCCATAGGTACTACAAGGAAAATAATATTTGGAAAATCCTATAAAAATTTGACAACGATTCAATGGCCAGATCTAAAGTTATGGCCCTTTTGAGCCATTATTCTAGACATGCTCTTAAACGAGTAGCAATTCCATAGGTACTCCATTGAAAATGGCCACTAGAAACGCCAGTAAAAATTCTAGTGCGATTCAATGGTCGGATCAAAAGTTATGACCCTATTGAGTTGTTATTCTAGTCTGGCACGACCATACCTCATCTTAAACGAGTAACGCTTCCACTGGTACCCCAAGGAAAACGGTATTCGAAAACTCCTGTAAATATTTGAGCATGATCCAATGGTCGAATCAAAAGTTGTAGCACTTTTTAGCTGGTATTTTGGTCTCGGATGACCAAACCTCTTCTTCAACGAGTAGCGATTCCATAGCACTCCAAGGAAAACGGCCGTAAAAAACTCCTATAAAAATTTCATCATGATCCAATGGTCGAATCAAAACTAATGACCCTATTGAGTTGTTATTCTGGTCTAGCGCAACAAGACCTTCTCTTCAATGAGTAGCGATTCCATAGGCACTTCAAGGAATACAGCCTGCGAAAACTCTGATAAAAATATGAGAGTGATGCAACAGTCGGATCAAGAGAAGTTATGGCTCGTTTGAGATGTTCTTTTGGTCTAGCGTAACCAAACATCTTTTTCAACCAGTAGCGATTCCATAGGTACCCAAGGAAAACGACCTCTGGCCACTCTTGTAATAATTTGAGCACAATCCAACAGGTTGATTAAAAGTTAAGGCCCTTTTGAGCCATTATTCAAGTGCGACGCGACCACACGTCCCCTTCAACAAGTAGCGATTCCATAGGTAATCCAAGGAAAACGCCCTGCGGAAACTCCTATAAAAAATTAAGCATGATCCTAAGATCAAATCAAAAGTTATATCCCTTTTAAGTCATTCTTCTGTCTGACAGTCGGATCAAGAGAAGTTATGGCTCGTTTGAGATGTTCTTTTGGTCTAGCGTAACCAAACATCTTTTTCAACCAGTAGCGATTCCATTGGTACGACAAGGAAAACGACCCCCAAAAACTCCTGTAGAGTTTTAAGAACGAACCATAGTTGAATCAAAAGTTAAGGCTCTTTTGAGTGGTTCTTACGTTCTGGCATGACCAGAGCTCCTCTTCAATGCATAGCAATTCCATAGGTACTGCAAGGAAAACAACCTTCGAAAACTCCTGTAAAAATTTGAGAATGATACAACAGTCATATCTAATGTTATGGCCCTTTTAAGCTGTTATTTCAGACCTCCTCTTCATCGAGTAGCAATTCCATAGGTACTACAAGGAAAATAATATTTGGAAAATCCTATAAAAATTTGACAACGATTCAATGGCCAGATCTAAAGTTATGGCCCTTTTGAGCCATTATTCTAGACATGCTCTTAAACGAGTAGCAATTCCATAGGTACTCCATTGAAAATGGCCACTAGAAACGCCAGTAAAAATTCTAGTGCGATTCAATGGTCGGATCAAAAGTTATGACCCTATTGAGTTGTTATTCTAGTCTGGCACGACCATACCTCATCTTAAACGAGTAACGCTTCCACTGGTACCCCAAGGAAAACGGTATTCGAAAACTCCTGTAAATATTTGAGCATGATCCAATGGTCGAATCAAAAGTTGTAGCACTTTTTAGCTGGTATTTTGGTCTCGGATGACCAAACCTCTTCTTCAACGAGTAGCGATTCCATAGCACTCCAAGGAAAACGGCCGTAAAAAACTCCTATAAAAATTTCATCATGATCCAATGGTCGAATCAAAACTAATGACCCTATTGAGTTGTTATTCTGGTCTAGCGCAACAAGACCTTCTCTTCAATGAGTAGCGATTCCATAGGCACTTCAAGGAATACAGCCTGCGAAAACTCTGATAAAAATATGAGAGTGATGCAACAGTCGGATCAAGAGAAGTTATGGCTCGTTTGAGATGTTCTTTTGGTCTAGCGTAACCAAACATCTTTTTCAACCAGTAGCGATTCCATAGGTACCCAAGGAAAACGACCTCTGGCCACTCTTGTAATAATTTGAGCACAATCCAACAGGTTGATTAAAAGTTAAGGCCCTTTTGAGCCATTATTCAAGTGCGACGCGACCACACGTCCCCTTCAACAAGTAGCGATTCCATAGGTAATCCAAGGAAAACGCCCTGCGGAAACTCCTATAAAAAATTAAGCATGATCCTAAGATCAAATCAAAAGTTATATCCCTTTTAAGTCATTCTTCTGTCTGACAGTCGGATCAAGAGAAGTTATGGCTCGTTTGAGATGTTCTTTTGGTCTAGCGTAACCAAACATCTTTTTCAACCAGTAGCGATTCCATTGGTACGATAAGGAAAACGACCCCCAAAAACTCCTGTAGAGTTTTAAGAACGAACCATAGTTGAATCAAAAGTTAAGGCTCTTTTGAGTGGTTCTTACGTTCTGGCATGACCAGAGCTCCTCTTCAATGCATAGCAATTCCATAGGTACTGCAAGGAAAACAACCTTCGAAAACTCCTGTAAAAATTTGAGAATGATACAACAGTCATATCTAATGTTATGGCCCTTTTAAGCTGTTATTTCAGACCTCCTCTTCATCGAGTAGCAATTCCATAGGTACTACAAGGAAAATAATATTTGGAAAATCCTATAAAAATTTGACAACGATTCAATGGCCAGATCTAAAGTTATGGCCCTTTTGAGCCATTATTCTAGACATGCTCTTAAACGAGTAGCAATTCCATAGGTACTCCATTGAAAATGGCCACTAGAAACGCCAGTAAAAATTCTAGTGCGATTCAATGGTCGGATCAAAAGTTATGACCCTATTGAGTTGTTATTCTAGTCTGGCACGACCATACCTCATCTTAAACGAGTAACGCTTCCACTAGTACCCCAAGGAAAACGGTATTCGAAAACTCCTGTAAATATTTGAGCATGATCCAATGGTCGAATCAAAAGTTGTAGCACTTTTTAGCTGGTATTTTGGTCTCGGATGACCAAACCTCTTCTTCAACGAGTAGCGATTCCATAGCACTCCAAGGAAAACGGCCGTAAAAAACTCCTATAAAAATTTCATCATGATCCAATGGTCGAATCAAAACTAATGACCCTATTGAGTTGTTATTCTGGTCTAGCGCAACAAGACCTTCTCTTCAATGAGTAGCGATTCCATAGGCACTTCAAGGAATACAGCCTGCGAAAACTCTGATAAAAATATGAGAGTGATGCAACAGTCGGATCAAGAGAAGTTATGGCTCGTTTGAGATGTTCTTTTGGTCTAGCGTAACCAAACATCTTTTTCAACCAGTAGCGATTCCATAGGTACCCAAGGAAAACGACCTCTGGCCACTCTTGTAATAATTTGAGCACAATCCAACAGGTTGATTAAAAGTTAAGGCCCTTTTGAGCCATTATTCAAGTGCGACGCGACCACACGTCCCCTTCAACAAGTAGCGATTCCATAGGTAATCCAAGGAAAACGCCCTGCGGAAACTCCTATAAAAAATTAAGCATGATCCTAAGATCAAATCAAAAGTTATATCCCTTTTAAGTCATTCTTCTGTCTGACGCGATCATACCTCATCTTCACCAAGTAGCGATTTTATAGATACTTTATGGAAAATGACCTCTGGAAATTGCTATAAAACTTTGACCACGATCCAACGGTCAGATCAAAGGGTATGGTGCTTTTGAGCCATTATTCTAGTCCTGCTCGGCAAGACCTCGTCTTTAACAAGTAGTGATTCCATAGGTACTCTAAGGAAAACAGCCTTGAGAGACTCCTATAAAAATTTGAGTACGATCCAACAATCGAATTAAAAGTAATAACCCTTTTGAATTGTTATTTTGGTCGCAAAAACAGACCTCCTCTTCAACAAGTAGCGATTTTAAAGGTACTCCATGGAAAACGGCCTTCAGACACTCCTGTAAAAATTTGAGCCCGATCCAACAGTCGGATCAAAAGTTATGGCTCTTTTAAGCTGGTATTCAGGTGTGGCACAACCAAACATCCTCTTCAATGAGTGGCAATTCCATAGGTACCCTAAGTAAAATGGTCATCGAAATCTCTTGTAAAAATTTTAGTGTGATCCAACACTTGGATCAAAAGTTTTGGCCCTTTTGAGCTGCTTTCGGTCCAGTGCGACTAGACCCATTCTTCAACGAGTAGCGAATCCTTAATTACTCCTAAGAAAACCCCCTCTGGAAATTCCTGTAAACATTTGAGCATGATCCAACGATCGTATAAAAAGTAATAACCCTTTTGAGCCTTTATTCCGGTCTCGCACCACCACAACTCCTTTTTACCAAGTTGTGATTCCATAACTACTCCAAGAAAAACAGCCTCTGGAAACGGTCGAATCAAAACTTATGGCCTTTTTGAGTCGTTATTCCGGTCTGGCACAACCACACCTCTTCAAACAAGCAACGATACCATAGGTACTCCAAGGAAAACAACCTCTGGAAACTCTTGTAAAAATTTAAGCGTGATCCAACGATCTGATCAAAAGTTATCGCTCTTTTGAGCTGTTATTCAAGTCTGGCGTGACGAGACCTCCTCTTCAACGAGTTGGGATTTCATAGGTTCTCTTACACGACCAGAAGATTGATGTCTCCTCCCAAGTGCAGGAGTGTCAAAGTAATAAATAACCAGGCAAGACCGAGGTCGAACTATAGAGAGGTTAATTGTATAAATTATAAATAACAATACAACAACAACAACAACAACAACAACAACAATAATAGTAATAGTAATACTCAGTACGTGGCGTTGTTATACCTGAGAATGATTTAAAAGATCGGGTCACAAGTTTCCAGCCTATATACTGAGTTTATGTAAAATCAAAGAGATATATTATATAATATAAACAGATTTCTGATGCGAATGAACAAGGCAAGACCAATAATGTCAGGATCCTTGATCAAACACAGAGCATACTTAACATACATAAAATATAACAAGAATGTAAATAATAGTAGTAGTAGTAGTAGTAGTAAAAAAGAAGAGGAAAAAATTAATGAGAACTTTGAGATGGAAGATTACTGTAAGGATTAAACAATGATAAAAACAGATGTCAAGGTTAGAGGATCCACTAATGGTATTTCAAACAAGTATAGTATAAACTCTTATTACTCAGTTTGGAAACCACACATGAAGGAAGTTCCAATAAGATGATTTGTCATTAATAGCTCATTATAAATTGTTAACATGATCATATTAATTATCTTATTTATGTAACACCAAACTTTTATATATTGTCAAGAATTCATGATGCTAACTTATGTTAACAACAAATCAAGTTCCTTTCATAGCATAGGTGCAGGTAATACCATACGGTTAGACTATGAGAGTGCCAAGCATTTGTTGTACCAAGTGTTATACAACACAAATCTAGACCATTTAACAAGCAAGGTATTAAGAATTAGTAAGATAAAAAGATAAGACATGTTAATATTAAACATTAAGATCCATGTTGAGTTTACACTATACTTATTCTTACACCATTAGTGTAACCTTTTCACCTTGACATAAGAAACTTAGCTAAACATAATGAAGAAGAGAAACATAAATAAACAAAACAAGAACATAAATAAGATACAAGTTAACTAAGGAAAGGAAAGGAAATGAAAAGCATAAACAAGATATTAATAAAAGCAAAACTTAAGAATTACAAAAAAATATAAAAAGAGAGAATTATTGATTTGATGACTAATTGTTGAGTGAGTGGCCAACTTTTGACTTGGTGAAAATCCTTATTTTCTTGTCTGAATAAAATGAAATTGCTAGCATCAGAACAGGGACCACTTGAAAACATGAAAGTTGTAGGAAATTGACTCAGCTTTCTAGAAAAAAAAAATAGAGGTCATTTGGACTTCTAAAACTCCAGATATGGGCACTGAACAGTATTCAGGCTGCAGGACAGATTCGGACCTCTTCGTTGTTGCTATAATTTGGACTTGCAAACGGCCTTCTTAGATCTTGGTGTCCACATGAAAGTTGTAGGCCTATGTCTTACTAAATCTGTGTAAAAATTTGAGATCATTTTGACATCTAGAACTCAAGATATGACCTAATTACAGAATAGTGTTCCAGTTTGGACTACACCAACATCTCTTTTCTAAGTTTGGCCCTCTCTTTGTCCTTTCAATTTCCATACTTGAACTCATCAATCAATCCTTTGATTTATGTGATAGGCCTGCATTTAAGATGAACATTTACCATATATTAAGGCATTTTATAGTATTAGACTTGTTATTATAAAACATGCTTTAGTTAAGGAGTTATTGATACTTTAAGTGCAAAATGATGATATAAAACCTTGATAAATATTCATTTTTAAGTACTAATTATTCTCCAAGTAAAATGGGCTTTAAAAATTCTTGCAAAACTTTGAGCGCGATCCAACTGTCGGATCAGAAGTTGTGGCCCCTATGAGCTGTTATTTTGGTCTAGCGTAACTAGAACTCCTCTTCAATGATTAGGGATTCCATAGATTCTTCAATGAAAAGGGACTCTGGAAACTCCTGTAAACATTTGAGCATGATACAACGGTCCGATCAAAAGTTATGGCCCTTTTAAGCCGTTATTTAGGTCTAGCATGACCAGACAACCTTTTCAATGAGTAGCGATTCCATAGGTACTACAAGGAAAATAGCCTTCAGAAACTCTAGTAAATATTTGAGCGCGATCCAACACTCAGATCAAAAGTTTATAGCCCTTTAGAGTTGTTATTCTGGTGTGGCGCGACCAAACCGCCTCTTCAACGAGCAACGATTGCATAGAAACTTCATAGAAAATGCCCTCCAAAAATTCCTATAAAAATTTGAGCATGATCCAATGGTCAAATCAAAAGTTATGGCCCTTTTAAGCCATTATTCCAATCTGGCGCGACCAAACCTCCTCTTCAATGAGTAGCAATTCCATAGGAACTCCAAGGAAAACCACATTCGGAAACTCCTGCAAACATTTTAGTGCGATCCAACAGTCGGATCAAAAGTTATGGTCCTTTGAGCCATTATTTCGGTCTGGCACGACCAAACCTCTTTTTTAACGAGTAGCAATTCCGTAGCTACTCCAAGAGAAATGGCCTCAGAAGCTCCGATAAAAATTTATGCACAATGCAATGGTTAGATCGTAAGTTCTTTCCTTTTTAAACCGTTATTCTGGTTTGGCATTACTGGACCTCCTCTTGAACAGGTTGTGATTCCATAGCTATTCAAAGGAAAATGGCCTTTGAAAACTCTTGAAAAATATTAGCGCGATCTAACAGTCGGATCAAAAGTTATGGCCCTTTTGAGCTGTTATTTAGGTTTGGCGCAATCAGACCTCCTTTTTAACAAGTAGGGATTCCATAGATTCTCTAAGAAAAACGACCTTCGAAAACTCCTATAAAAATTTGAGTGTAATCTTATGGTTGGATCAAAAGTTATGGCCATTTTGAGCAGTTCTTATGATCTGGCACGACCACACCTCCTTTTCAACGAGTAGTGATTTCATAGGTACTCCAAGGAAAGCAACCTCCATAAGGTCCTATAAAAATTTAAGTGCGATCCAACAGTTGGATCAAAAGTTATAACCCTTTTGATTCGTTCTTCTGGTCTGGCACGACCACACCTCCTTTTCAACAAGGAGCGATTCCATAGGTACTCCAAGAAAAATGGCCTCTGAAAACTCGTGAAAAACTTTGAGCACAATCCAAAGGTTGGATCAAAATTTATAACCCTTTTGAGTCGTTCTTACAGTCTGACGTGACCAGACCTCCTTTTCAATGAGTAGCGATTCCATAGGTACACCAAGGAAAATGGCCTCTCGAAACTCCTGTAAAAATTTGAGCGCGATCCAATGATCAGATCAAAAGTTTTGGCTCTTTTGAGCTATTATTTCAGTCTAGCACGACCAGACCTCTTCTTCAACAAGTAGTGATTCCATAAGTACTTTAAGAAAAATAGTCTCTGAAAAGTCCTTTAAAAATTTAAGTGTGAACCAATGGTCGACAATAAGACTAGTCGGCCACTCCCTCCATGTTAGGTAATCCCTTTGTCTTTTCTTCCCTTTCTTGTTATTTTCTAGCAAGTTTTGACTCCTGCATGGAGAGCAAGAATTGGTTATGCATGCAGCGGACAAATTATAATCAACATTGTTGGTAGGTCGAGCCAATAACCATGAGGGCCCGAGCTGAACCCATTTCAGTGGCTGGGCCGGGTTCTACCCACCTTAAAAAAAGGTATGTTGGGCTGCCAATTGGCCCAATCCGACTGTGTAAATCCTAAGAAAAATATTTTTGAAGGTGGCTCGTTGGAAAGGCATCATTTGATTTGGAGTAAAAAGGAAATTAACCCCAAGATATATTGGCCCTTTTAAGATTAAGGAAAGAATCGGGCCAGTTGCATATCGATTAGAATTGCCTGTATATTTGGATAAGATTCACAATGTATTCCATGTGTCATTACTATGAAAGGCCAAGATAGACCTCTCACGGGTATTGCCACAAGTTCCCATGAAGATTAAAGGGGATCTAACCATGAAAACTAAGCCTGTAAAGATCTTAGATCGAGATGAGAAGTTGTTGAGGAATAAGAGAGCTCCCTTGGTAAGAGTATTGTGGATAAGCTCTCGAATAGAAGAACAAACATGGGAAAAAGAATCTGAGATGAAGGAGAAGTTTCCACACTTATTCTCCGACATAGGTACGTACCTTGAATTTCGAGGATGAAATTTTTATTAGTAGGGGAGAATGTAAATCTCAAGAAAAATCAAGGTTGGGTTAAATTAAAAAAAAAACTAAAAAAAATAGGGGCAAAACGAATACACTTAAAGAAAATAAGGCCTAAATGCAAATAAGAATACTTATAGAGCACAAATACTCCTCTTTTCACCAAAAACAGATCTGCAGCTATCGTAAAGAAAGAAAAGAGGGAGTTTTTATATTCATTTTTTTACAAATCAAAAGAGAAACACCAAAATTAAGAACTCATCCAAGATTAAGGGTTATAGGTAGAATAAATACTAGTGAGAAATGGATTAACAAGAAAAATTAAACAAGAAGAGAAGAGAGCCAGTTGTCATTAGAAAGAAAAGGAGGGATCCAAACCTTGATTCATACCAGGTAAGGTATTCTAAACCTAGTCTTATGAGTCATTTCAAGTCGATTATGAATTGATGCCTGGATGTTAATTTATAGATTTGAGTTCTTAGATTTGAATTGAGAGAAAACTATGAGTTGCAAAATTAAAGAACTTCATGTGTTTTGTGTAAATGGAAAGGTTGACGAATCTAGACAGTTTCGTCTCTTGACTTTTAAAGAGATTTCAAGTAGAGGATGAAGGAATTAAGATCAGGTTCCTCATAGAAATTGTAGTTTTGGATGTTGGCTAACTAATGAAATTGGTCTTGCTCAATTTGGAGTTATAGAACTCCAACTATAGGTCACCAACCGAGATCGGGTCATGATAGACCCTATAGGGTAGTAGGTCTAGTTCGTTGATGAGAAATTTTAATTGTGTTAGAGGCAGAACTGGGTTCTCTTTCCTTTAGAGAACTTGTAGCCTCATGTCTTAGCTTTCCAACAAGACTAATCTCGTTTGAAATCAGAGTTCTATAACTCTAGATATAGTTAAAAATCTGAGGAGAGGTCGGACAATAACAATTCAATGTGTAAACAGTAACTGTTGGACAGTAATAGTTCAATGTTTAGACAGTAACAGTTCAATGTCTAGATAGTAACAGTTCAAAAACGAGACAGTAACAGTTGAACAGTAACAGTCCAAATGTTTCTTGATTAGCAATTTTGATTGTCTTAGAGGCAGAACTAGGTTCTTCTTCCTTGGAAGAACTTGTAGCCTCATGTCTTAGCTTTCCAATAAGACCAATCTTGCTTGAAAACAAAGTTCTATAACTCTAGATATAGTTTAAAATATGAGGAGAGGTCAGACAGTAACAGTTCAATGTCTAGACAGTGACAGTTCAGGATTTAAACAGAAACAGTTCAAATATAAAAAAAGGAATAATAATTGTGGTTGGATAAAGAATGACAATATTAATGGGTGAAATGAGAAAAATGTAAAATATTAAGAAATGACTGAAAGAAAGACTTATTAGTTGTTGATATGGTTATTATAAAACATATCCTTGAGTGAGGAAAATTTATAAGATAAACCTGTGATTTGCCGGAGGGACCATAGGCATGGTGCAACAGCAGTAGTAGGGGAGCACGAGTAGAGCTTCTATTGCAGGCAGGTGAATCGCACCTTTACTTTCTAGTTAATTCCATGATTTAATTATATTACCAATGTGAAATGTGAATTACCTAATGTATGTGTATTCAAGGTGAAAAGTTGTTGTGTGAATTGTCAAATGATGAAATTATCACTAACAAAAAAAAATATGAGAAGTGTGATTTGAGGCGTAAACTAGCATACATTTAGTGTATGTTAGGATCCCGGGTAAGGGGATCGCCATGATTGGATTAGCATATATTTAGTGTATGTTAAGATCCCGGGTAAGGGGATCACCATGTATTGGCTGGCATACATTTAGTGTATGTTATGATCCCGGATAAGGGGATCACCATGTATTGTCTGGCATACATTTAGTGTATGTTAGGATCCCGGATAAGGGGATCACCTTGCATCGACTCCTATGGGGTGATGATGATGATACTAGTGAAATTGGTATTGATAATGTGATAAGCAAAAATAATCATGTTTATTCTTATAAAGTCTGGATTGAAGGTTGATAGTGGCAGAGGGAACGGTTACTAATAGTTGAATAAGGAAGAAATTCTAATAAAAACAAGAAGGGAGAAGCGAATGAAATATGAATGCATATTACCCTATTGAAATTGTTAGATATTCGTGTTGTTATATTTATTGTGATATTCACCTTTCAATAATATGTAATTTGTTTTAAGATCATCGCATGCACGACAAAAGCAGATCCTAGCTTATATTCCCTTCTTGTAATCTAGGTTCTAGGGAGTATACCTTTGTATTATATAAACATGAAAATGTTTGTATAACTTAATTTGTATAATTAATATTTAAACTTGATTGAATGAATTTAACCCTATAGTTCATATAACCATGTTTCATGTCTATGTATTTATATTTATTTATTTTATCCATCCATAATGATGTTTTGTTATATAATACATATCATAAATATTGTGGTTGATAGGTGTGAGTATATTGTGGAATTGAGACCCAGGATGATTGGGTCGGGAATTAAGTTATGAGATGCGAGTTATTAAAAGTGTAAACAGATTACATGTCAATAACTTGGGACTTTCCGGTATAGGGGGGACTCTGTTGAAATTCCTGTAGATTTTAATACGAAGACCATGAATATATATATATATATACAAAAAAAAAATTAATTACTCTGCTTTTCAATTGACATGAAATTGTCATTTTATCATGGAAATAGGGATGTTACAGACTGAGTCCGGTTAGACCTATTTTGGCCCAGCCCTAATGATTGGGACAGGTCCAACACAATTTATAATAATAATAATATTAAAAATATTAAAAAAAATCCAAAAAATTTCCAAGGGTTATTTTTAAAAAAATTGTGATTTCCTCACATGTTTTTCCAATAATTTTGTATAATATCAAGTTGTATATTTACATTATAAGATACAAATCTGGTATTAAAATACTCGGTTTTCTACTAAACGTTTCCAATTTTTTTTTAAATTAAAAAATTCTTAAATGATTTCCCCTTTAAAAAAAATAAAAAAGAAAAAAAATATTTTGTTTCAATGTATATAGACAAATCCTAAAAAGTTTTTTAAGCGTACCTTTTATAAATAAAAAAACAAAAATGCATCTTTCTCATGTTCTGAAATAAAAAAATGAATATCGTAACTAGTTTATGATTATCCATTAGGATTTAGCCAAAATATTAAAAACCCTTCACCAGTCATTTTGTTCATTTTATATTATGGTTTAAATATAGATTTTAATATTTGGAGGTGTAAAACTATACAATAAAGTATACCCTTAAGTATTAAAGATACAAAACAATAAATGCAATGTTATAATTTGGACTTTAAAATGATTAGGATTTCACCCAATAAGGTAAAGATTCTCTCACAAAAAGAGATTTGTTTTAAACCTTAGACGAGACTAACGAATAGAAACTTGACATAAGAAAACAATCAAACAACAATGCAGTTTACCTTTGATAGAGTGTACTAAGGGTGATGTATCTTTCCCTTACACAATCAATCCCTTACCCAGACTCTCACAGACTATAGGTTTTCTATTAACCATAATACTAGGTGGCAACTCTTAAATCTTATAATCATAATTTTATGCTTATACCTGAAACCCTTTCTTTCTCCAACACCTCTCAAGTGGGCATTTAGCGCGCCGTCTAAAATCGCCCCATGATAGGATGAAATCAAAAAGAAAATCAAATTAGAAAACTTGTCAAAGTAAATAATAAATGAGAAATAAAAAGACCCAAGAAAACCCGAGTTATTTTGAAAATTCATAAAAAAAATCATGTACAAGGTAGATAAAAAAAAAATAGAGCCTAATTACTAATGATATAAATTCTAAATGATGAAATTTAAAAAGAATCAGCTTAAAAAAGGGAAAACAATAAACCAAGCAAACCTGAACGAACCTTTTAAACCAAGGTTAAGGTCTCAAACTTGTAACCCATTAAATCCTAGACACGAGCTAAATACAAAAAACTTAATTCCCAATCAATTTAATATTAAATGGCCAAAGTAAATCCAACTAAGAACAACAAATAAAAAGACTCAAAAAAGCCTGGATAATTTTCAAAATCAATGAAGAATCCTACATAAAGCAAATAAATAAAAATAATAGAGCACAGTCTCTAATTGAATTAATGTTGAAGGATGAAGCTTTAAAAAAAAAAACATGAGCTTAAAGAAAGGGAAAAAAAAAAACAACTCGGGCGAACCTCCAAAACTTGGGTTAATCTTTAAAACCTAAAGCCTGTGAAATCATAGACCTGAGCTCGATTAAGAAACTCAATTCCTAACTAATCTAATGTCAAATGATGGAATTGAAAAAAAAAATACTAATTTAAAAAATTTATCGAAGCAAATAAAAATAGGAATAAAAAGAATAGGAATCAAATTTAAGAGGAAAAAACATTTGAAAATTAAATTGTAAAAAAAAAAATTGTAAATATTTATCTCAAATAAAAAAACAGCGATCAAAATAATAAAGACTCAATTTGAAAAAAATTAAAAAACAAATTAAGGGGGGATAAAATTAAAAAAAGAATTATAAATTTATAATTAAAAAAATATTATTTCAAATATTAAAGGATAGAATGGAAAAAAAAATTCAATTTAAAGAATTAGCAAAAAAAAAAACCCAATAAAAATTAACAAATAAAAATACCTTAAATAACTAGGGTCATTTTCAAGACCAATAAAAAACTTCTACATAAAGCAAATAAAGAAAAAAAGAACTTAGTTTTCAATTGAATAAATATTGAAGGATGAAAAAAAATAGCTTAAATAATGAAAAATAAAAAACCAAGCAAACTAGCGCGAGAATCTTGTAAACTTGGTTTAATCCCTAAAAGTCACAACCTATAAAATCTTGGACCCGAATTTAATTAAGAAACTTAATTACCAATCAATTTTGATTTGGAATAGCCCACGAACACTAAAGATCCATTACACATTCCAAATGGGCTTATCACAATGTCTAAAGTGAAGGCATTGAAAGAAGCATTAAATGGATTGGTTGTGCAAGTTTCAACCAAAACTGAACTTGAGGATCCTTTGAAGCATCAAGAGGAGGTCTTAGTGCATTTAATACATGTACAAGAGGGACCCGATCCACCTTTATTTGCCCTATGAGAAGTTTTGGTAACAAGGCTGCCAATTTTGTATCAGTTTCGACCAACTTTGTTGTAACGCCTTGTAATTTAGTACATTCATAAAAGAACTTTGTGCATTAACTTTTTTTAAAAATGGGTTTTTTATTTTTTATCCACCGAACTTATCTGAGACTTGCCGAAATTTCCACTGAAATTTTGGCAGAGTTTCCTTTATATCTGGAGGTCCCAAGTTATCGACAATCATCCTGTACAGTTATACTTATTTCTCAATCACATCATAATCATGTAGAACCTCAACAACACATCACTCACGGTACATGCCTCACATTTCGCATGCTCATTTCTTTCCCATTAACACACATAATTCATAATAATTGCAAGTAAACAAACTAAGATTACAAATACAGAATAATACATTTTTATGTCCTAACACTTAATGTAAAAAGAGTACTATTACATATTAAGTCATTTAGTTCCTTAAAGACAAAATACATTAATGTTCATCTTCTGATTCAATCATGCAAAAGGAAACTAGAGGACCTAAAATGCTACTCCTGGCGTGAATTTGAAGGACCTGGAATTTCATAATGTATATAATAAATATAGCATAAAAGGAAAATCACACAATACATGCACGAAATTAAACATATATTCAACGATATGCAATCATAGTTCCTTGAAATTCTCATTTATCCTTCCATTATTACGTCTCTATCCATCCTTCCTAGAATCATTCAACATTTTCATTTTGTGTCTTGTTTCACCTCATGAGCGCATTTAATTCATTATAATATCTACCATGTGATTTCTCTCCCTCTTACTCTATCTCTTTATATCAATTTCAATCCCAACACCTATTATACTCATTATGGCTTTTCCATATAAGTTGTCAAACTCATCATGATTGAGGTCCAATTCTAGTTTATAAATATATTCAACTTACATATTTCTTGTGCCCATTTCAACACATTCCAATGTTTCTTTAGATTTTTAGTAAAATCTCTCATTATCATGGAACCTACCATCATTTTCGCAATATTCACATCTGATCCATCTTCAAATAATATGACTATTATTGGCATTTTATTACACTATTATAATTATCACCAAATTCTTATCATGCCAATAACAACACAAAACCTTAATACAACATATTTACATTATTGGTCATAATTTCTTCAACATCCTCCGTGTGCGCAGGACATGATTCTCAAATTATATCAATTACAATTCCTTAATTAATTCAAAATACATCATATATATATATATATATATAACATTGCATTCCTCAAGTGTATAACACCTACCATGGTTAATGAACTTCTACTCTCACGTCCCAAGCGATACGATATTTGCTTTGCCTCCATCCTTCACAAGAATTAGATCTTCATCAGTTTCTCCTTTTTTTTTCTTCAATAATCTATAAAATAAACACAAATTACCATTTTTGTTTAACAATTAGGAATCATCCAACATTCCATTTATAATCTGACAAGTCAGTCATCCTGACAATATTAACACCACACAAGTAAGTTTAACTCAAGTTATATTCCAGTCATTAGAAAACAAAACTAATGCCACTAGCCCATCACTGGGTAACTAGTTCCTCCGCCCATCTTATTCCATAATTTCCAATCAATATCCGCCTCTTCAAGGCCGAATGAATAATCCTATCAAGATGTCAATCCCCATTTCATTAATATTTTTAATTATTACCTCTCTCCTAAAACTTGGAAGGGAATGCTGATACTAATAAATTTTCCTTAGTGTTATTAGTCTCTCATATCAGGATTGGCTAATCAAGTTCATTATAAACGTCAAAATTAATACCATTGATTGATGTTATCGACTATTTCTAACATGAAATAGCCAATCAGATTTTTCTTTCCATAATATCTTGGAATATTTCCGGAAATGTTGATGTCAAGATTCTTGACATCATTAGCTTTCACTTCAGGAATAACTAGTCAAGTTTCATGTGATTGCCGATATTGACAGCACCGGTCAATATCATTAACTATTCTCACCCGAATAGTTAATCAAGTTCAGTATCCCTCGTTTTCAGGGATGATTATGCCGATGTTAGTAAACCTTACTAACATCATTAGCCTCCGCATTCGGGACCGGCTAATCAAGTTTCGTGTGATTGCCGATATTGACAACACCGGTCAATATCATTAACTATTCTCACCCGAATGGTTAATCAAGTTCAGTATCCCTCATTTTCAGGGATGATTATGCCGATGTTAGTAAACCTTACTAACATCATTAGCCTCCGCATTCGAGACCGGCTAATGAAGTTTCGTGTGATTGCGGATATTGACAGCACCGGTCAATATCATTAACTATTCACTCACCCCGGTCATCCACTTCGGATGCCATTAGCCAAAGCTAATCAGTCCTTCGTCCCGGCCATCCCTTCGGATGCCATTAGTTGAAGCTAATCATTCTTTGTCCCGGTCATCCATTCGGATGCCATTAGCCGAAGCTAATCATTCTTTGTCCCGGCCATCCATTCGGATGCCATTAGCCGAAGCTAATTAGTCCTTCGTCCCGGTCATCTATTCGGATGCCATTAGCCGAAGCTAATCATTCTTTGTCCCGGTCATCCATTTGGATGTCATTAGCCGAAGCTAATCAGTCCTTCATCCCAGCCATCCATTCGGATGCCATTAGCCGAGCTAATCATTCTTTCATCTCAGTCATCCATTTGGATGCCATTAGCCGAAGCTAATCAACCATTTGTCAACATTTAAGCCCGATGTTAGTAAACCTTACTAACATCATTAGCCTCTGCATTCGGGACCGGCTAATCAAGTTCAAGGAATGGTCATCAACGAAGTCTATTAATGTAATTCATATTCTTAACCTAGTCAAGTACTCAAATCCATTTTGAATTTCTCGTTTATTTCACTTTATCCTCTCTTTGTGGTTTCACCCATAGACGCAAAGACCAAGAATTTAATAAGTTCGTAAATTAACGCTATGTAAAAAGTGTAGGTATAGAGCACCTACCAGCTGCAGAAGCTCAACTCGCTCTTCCTTGTTGTTGTTGTGCCCCTCCTGCAAAGCTCCTACTATACAAGCTCCTGAGAAGTCGAGTGAATGCTTCTCCTACATTTTTAATATAACATCCTAAATCATTATTGAATCTTCCCGATTTATTCATAATATTCATTAATTCACAAAATCAAATACTTCCGTAAACAATTTCCATGAATATATTTTATTTTCGTACTTGTCATTTAAATTAAACGTCCATTTAATTCAATTCTTCATCAATGATCTTCAATGTCCAAAGGGCATGACTTTTTCATCACCGATTTTCTTTTGTCCCAAGACATTTAATCTATCACCAAACAATGTAATTTAACTTAAATTTCATCAATGACTACACATGCCAAATTTTTCCAAAAGCATACTCAAAATGATTCCTTATATCATAATTCAACTTACAACATGATTTCCCATTCTAACACAACCAAAATATTAGTCAATCACTATTCTTTATAGAATTTAACTATACCATCACTTATCAACACATCAAACATGACTCAAACATAACACAAACACAACCATCATCATTAAACCCATTACCATTATCCCTAGTCCCAAAACATACTTTTTATGCTAACCCTCATTTTCTCATTCAATATTTCTCAAACCAAACTTAAAACATCATTATTTACATTTAGAATTCAATACATCCAAACGGTGGAATTATACATCATCGTCATTAGAATAACATATCCAAAATTAACATACATCCAACGGTTAAAACTCCCGATATCAGAACAATACCGGACTGACCTGAAATTTAGAGACCTACTGTTCAGGAAGTACATAACGGCTGACGAACAAGGCTGTCTTGAAGGGTGATTTTCCAGAAATGTTCCTCCGGTGACAGCCCTCAAATGAAGTCTGATATTTACAATCCCTCTGGTCATAATGTAGGTGACATTGAGCATAATAACATATCCAAAATTTACATACATCCAACGGTTAAAACTCCCGATATCAGAATAATACCGGACTAACCTGAAATTTAGAGACCTGCTGTTCAGGAAGTACAATTTCTAGTAGGAGTGTTATTTTCCGATCTAAACCGTTCAGAATTTATATAACATTTGGATGAACAACATATCCAAAATCCAGACCAATCCAACGGTGAAATGATTATATAACAGCTGACGAACAAGGCTGTCTTGAAGGGTGATTTTCCAGAAATGTTCCTCCGGTGACAGCCCTCAAACGAAGTCTGATATTTACAATCCCTCCAGTAAGAATGTAGGTGAAATTGAGCATAATAACATATCTAAAAATCAATTTAATCCAACGATGGAAAGTCAAACTATGGCTGCCGAAGTGCCTGCCCTGTTGGAATCCCAAAACCCATAGTTTCAAATCAATTTATTCTTTCTATTTTTTAGCAAATCAAGCCATTATCATGCAATTAATCTCGAAATTCACATGAACAATTACTCCCCCAAAATATTTATATGAACCCTAGAATTTTAAACTTGGAGGTTTTCTTCTCCTCATGCAAGAACAAGAGAGAAAAACGAAATTACTAAAGGGTATGTTGCTTACCTTTGCTACTTTAACTTATTTCAATGAATTCTTGCAAAAAATTACAAAAATCATGTCCTCCTCTTCCAATTTCTAGCTTCTTCTCTTTGTTTCTCTCAAGCTCTATAACTCTCTAAGTTGTTATTTAATTTGTTTTCTTGGATAGAATCCTCCTAAGAACACTCTCTTTTGATTTAGCTTGAAGAAATGAAGAGAAAATGAAGAAAATGGGACAAAATAAATGGTCTCCCTCCTGTTTTTTTTTTCATTTGCAGAGGACGTGCTCTGTTTTTAAAGAGAGGAGAGGAGAGTATTTGTTTTGATAAAATTACAAAAATGCCCCTTGTGTCATCTTCTTTCATTTACCCGATTTTCAGTACTCTTCGTAAATCTTTTCCAAACTCTGATTGACATGAAATTTGAACCTAATATAAAACAATATGTCTGGAGATTCCTTATAAAATTTTAACCCGATCCAACAGTCAGATTGAGATATATCATCGATATCGTAAAACTAGACAATTAGTGTCTTTTACACTAAAATCTGAATTTCATGTATTAATTTATTTACTTAGATCCTCATGACATTTCCCCTTAATTTATACTCAATAAATTCAATATTACCACATTTATCATTAATTTGTCAGAATACGTGTTTTGACTGGGGTTTACATATCTTCTATTTTTTTTTCTTATTCTTTTATCCATTGAAACTCATCACTGGTTTCGCCAACGTTACAAATTTTAAACTAAAAATCACGACTCTCTTTTCCACTTCAACAATATCTTTAAATTTGTTTATGGAGATCATTCTCTTTCTCACATGACACATTTATTGTCATTCCTACTATTTATTCATTTCTTTCATACCGAATATCCATTACTCATCGAAACGTCATTACTTCGATCCTATGTGTTGTTTTTTTATTCTTTCTTTTTATTATTATTGTTGTTATTATTTATTTTTATTTATAGGGGTTTACACTTGTTTTGTGATGTGTTTCATGTGCTTTGTGGATTCCTAACTAATTTTGGATTTCCTATGATATGATGGAACATTGATGCAATCATATTATTTGAGAGTTTTACCCACATTTACCTAGTATTTTACCAATGTTTTATATATAAAATGTTTTGATATTCTTTTGTTTTATGTTTTGAAGGCACTTTAAAATGTAAGGTTAAAAAAAAAAGTAAATTGGAGATAATTGGCAGATTTGACCCCCAATCGATGTTTTGTATAGAGCTTGAGCTCTAGAGGTCAAAAAAAAGTGATACCACTAACATCCATACCTTTATATACATATATGGTAAGAAAAAAGAAAGAAAGATCATGGAAATTGAGCCTTCAAAATCAAATATCGCATTATGCTAGTGCTGACCTTCAACCATTCCAACTTGGATATCTTAAGCTAAAGAAGTTCATTTAATGCAAACTATTTTGTTGGATTCTTGACTTAAAAGACCTATCATCATACCAAATTTTAGTAGAAAAGGATCTCATGTGAGAGAGATATGATTTTTCTAAGATGACATATGAATTCTACTAGCAAATAGGTTTTGTGAAAAAACAAGTCCAAAGTACTTCTCAAACCATCCAAACCGACATCCAAGTCTTTATTTCAGTAATTTAGCTCCTCTATGTCAAAATTCAAAGCTTAAAGATTTTATGCAAGGTTATTTCTCCTTTTTTAGAAAAATAGTTATTGAAATACTTAAATGTAAATTGCTTACTTAGAAAAGGACTATTTTGTATAAAAAAGATTAGGGTTTCCTAGGATATAAAAGGAAAGAGAGAAAGGAAATAGGTGACGACCAGAAAGAGAAGAAAAACGCCCATTTCCTTCACAGACCTAAATTCATGCATTCTTATTTCTTTTTGATTAGTTGTTTAATAGACATGCAAGGCTAAACTCTTTTTCTTGGTTACAAGGACATAGAAACTTTTGGATTTCAAGAATTATGAGATTTAGTTTACCTTTTCTTTTCAGTTTATATGATGAATGAATATGTTTGTTCTCCTGTGCTTATTTTCTATGATTGTTTATTTTAATTATTAGAGCAGACTGTAAGTTATTATTGTGAACAAACTATTATTAAGTTGATATCAAAACCGAAGCTGTGATATACAAACTTGTGAAACAACTGAGTTTAATAATTATGGCAGATCTACGTTATTAATCTTAGGGAGAACATTCGAACAAATTAAACATGAATTGCGGATAGTTATGTTGTCTAGACTAATCAATTTTTCTAGTTTTTAAGGCTGCCATTGAATTAAATTACTAGTGCGGACACTGTGATTGTTTGATGGTTAGGATTAGTTATACAATGGATATGTTAACTAATTAACGTAAAAAAAGAGATAAATATTCAGAGTATAAATTGCCATTTTATTTTCATAATCAGTTCTGATTTCTATAGGTGGACGTTTAATTGCAACCAATGTTTGTTTTTTTGATAAATTTTGGTTTTCTTTGATTTAGCATTGATTGTTTCTTTATGTTTACTATAGCATAGCATAGATAACTTCACAACCCCCTCAGTTGCATATCATATAGCATAAAAATTTGAATTAAACCCTTTCTCGTGGGATCAACCTCTTACTTACTCTATACTATCTTATGTATTTAAGTTAGGGTAATTAATTTGTGCGACTGCGACATTGTAACAAACATTAATTATTTCCTTTAAATATTAAAATTTATTATTTTTATTTTATGTCCTTGTCAGGTCCTAGAAAACACAACAAAGGAAACAAAGGAATCCAAGCCGACTTAGAAAACACATGTGGTGACAAAGTTTTCTCGTTGTGCAAGGAGAATAATTCAACAATTTAATTGTGTTTCATAATATTGGAAGGATACCAAGAGGTGAAAAAAAGGAGCATTAAAGGCAACATCTTTTTCCTTCCAAAAAAAGGATAAATACAAGGCTGAGATCAGAATCCTATTTTAACTTGGAAATCAAAAGGGTAGCAAGTTCTCTTTTAGTTCCTATGATTATTGAGTAACATTATAGGCTATAAATAAGTATTATATTAGACCTACAATGCTTTCTTTTCTTCTTCTCTTCTCACAGCAGAACAAGAATTAGATTTATAAGCTTTATTTTTATTTTGTTAGCTACAGTCCAAGGCTTGTTTGAGTTTAATTGATACTTTTTTTTTTGCTAGGATCCAAAACTTGTTTGGATTAGAGTTTGAGCTTACTAGTAATGTAACAACCCTAAAATTTCCAGCGATATATTTTGAAAATTCATGATTTTGTTTTCAAAAATTTCAACAGGGTTACCCCTAATTTAGTTTATCCCAAGTTATTGACAAAATCAACATCAGTTTCTAATAAACCATTTCCACAATTCAAAGTTCTTATTATACTCTTTTTTTTTGGTAAGCAAGTTCTTATTATACTCCAACATATCTCAATCAACAATATTTCATTTTCTCTAAAATATCAACTCAAAGAATAATTATTTTGCTAAAATGAAGAAAGAATTATTTTAAAACTGAAATAAAACAATTTTACATCCTTTATTCACCATTTTTTGTGTTGTCATAGCCAAAATAAAACAATTTGGTATGACATTTCTCTCTCCTCTAAAAACCACCTCTCTACTCATAGGTCTATAGAAGGTAATTATTTTTGCAAAACAGTCCATTTAGGCTATATGTCTACCCAACCAATCCATTCCCAATATGATATCAAAGTTGTGCAATGGTAAGGGTATTAAATTTGCACTTAACTCACACCCTATAATGACAAGTTAGACATCCTTATACACTATATCAACATCTACCCTTTCCCCTAGAGGAGTACTTATAGCAAACCCCATAAAAACTCTATGTGGACTCATACCCAGCTTTTCTATTGTTTTATAAGCAATAAAAGAATGAGTAGCTCCCAAATCAAAAGGTACAAACACAGGCAGGTGATTTAACAACATGGTACTTGCAACAACATTTGGGGCAGTCCGAGCCTCCTCTATTGTAGTGGCGAACACCCGGCCTTGAGTTTGATCACCCTAGGCTCTAAATCGACCCCGGTTACCACTGGCCCTGACTGTGATTGTCTAGCCAGTTGGTCTACTGTAACTGATTGTTGTTGACTCTAAGACTGTTGTTGGGTCTGGATGAATTCTGACCTCCTAGGACAATCCTTTCTAATATGTCCCTGTCCACGACAGTAATAACAACCCTTGCCTAAGTGTGGGCACTCCCTCCACCTATGCTCACCCCGACAACATAGCATCGTCCAGTCATAGTCGAATAGTCCCCAGGATGTTTTTGGCCACATTGGACACACTGAGGGTATGAAATTGATTTCTGATAAGAAGTCCAACCAAATGATCCACTCTGTCCTCTTGGCTGGCTTCTAAAAGGCCCAATACCCGAACTCTTCTCCATTCCCGATGTTGTCCCCTCTTTCCTTCTAAACTGACTAAATTGAATTTCCTTTTCTTAGGAAATGGAGGTTTACTCTAAGTAAGATTGGTGTTTGTCCTTCCTCTTGCCAAACCCAACCTGACCCTCACTCATACACACCTCTAATACCTGGGTTGCTTCAATAAGTTCTTTGGAGGACTCAAACTGCAAAGCAACCAATCCTTGTCTAAGTTCCTGGCGTAATCCATCCCATAATTTGTCAATAATCTATTGTTAAGTGGTAACAAACTATGGGGCAAATAAAGAGAGGTCATGAAATCTTCTCTCATAATCTAGTACTGTCATGTTTCTATGTTTCAATGCCAGAAATTCCTGTTCTTTTATTCTGCATTGGAAAGGAGAGAAAATTGGGTGTCAAACTATTTCCTAAACTTGCCCCAAGTACAAATTCAAGTAGTCCTTCGAGATTGAATGACTTCCCACCATGTTTGGGCTCTATATGAAAGAAACTAGTTAGCACAACTCACTTGCCAATCCTCAGGTGCCCTCATCTAAGTCATAACACTTTCTACCTTTCATAGCCACCTATCTGTAATTTATGCATCCTGCTCACCTAGAAAGCTTCACACCCCAACTTCCTCATATTCTTCATTGTCCTTACCAACACAGTTATATTATCTGAAGACACATGAGTAACTAGAGTTGTTGGTGGTGTTGGAGCCACTGGAACTGTCGTACCTGACATGCTTTTTATAACTGCTCTAACAACCTGTGCCAGGAAAACAAGGTCTGTATATGGTGCTGGTATAGGTATTGGTGATGCTGGTGGGGGCACCCTTCTATGCCTCTATTGTCCCAGTCCCTTGGGATGTAATGTATTAACTTGTCTAGGCCCCTCTTCAGCTTGTAGTCTATCTGATCCCTTAATACTCTGTTGTAGTGATACTAAAGGTACATGTGAAGCATTATCCTCTAAAGGATCCTCTTGATGTCTATCCATAGATCCTCTATCTTGAGCTAGCCTCCTCGCAGGGGTGGGGTCAGTAGTTGCACATTTCTGGTTTGTATCATCCTATAATAATACAATCATTTTTTTTAGAAAGTTTTTTTTTTTTTTTTTTATCTCCTCAACCCAAACAAGGGCTCTGATACCAACTGTAACAACCCCAAAATTTCTAGCAATATATTTTGAAAAATTTTGACAGGGTTTCCCCTAATTTAGTCTATCCCAAGTTATCGACAAAATCAACATCAGTCCCTAATAAAACATTTCCACAATTCAAATTTCTTAGTATACTCCAACATATCTCAATCAATAATATTTCACTTTCTCTAACATATCAACTCAAAGAATAATTATTTTGCTAAAATGAAGAAAGAATTAGCTTAACTATGATACACAAACCATAGATTATAGACTTAATATACTTCCTTTAATCATATATAATTCTTTAACTACTGTTTAACACAAATGATATTAACTACATGCTTATATATCACCATTATAATTAGAAAATATTTACACAACATAGTACAAGTTAAATAAGCTAATCCATTTAAGTTCGTATATGCACAACATTATAATCTTCAAAATATACAAAAAGTAATGTTGTAAACTCTAAAACTACTAAGAGGCGCGGTATTCAGATGAACCTACATAATGATTTAAAAGATAATCATGGTCAATTAGAGCCTTTACATTTGCATACACACACACACACATATTAGTTACTCAAAAAAAAAAAATTCATATTTACTATCATCTTCCAAGTACTATTCACAAATCAATAATCTAAAATCTAAACTTGTCTATATCATAGAACTTCAATTCCAAACCAGCCTAGCTAGACCACTAGCACTTGTTCCATACCAGCACAACTGGACCACCAGCACTAGTTCCATACCAGGATAGCTGGTCCTCCAGCTGCCTATTCACAGGGCATCAATTCCATACCAGCACAACTGGACCACCAGCACTAGTTCCATACGTGGCTAACAAGTCTTCCATTTTCAGAATAAACTATCATGGGAATATTTACCAGCATTCCACATAAAATTTCATTGATCGAGGGAAATTTAAATATCTAAAGTTCAGAGAAAGAAAAAAATATTCAAGGTATTAAAAACTTACCTGTTGTTTGCGTCCTGCTAGTTGAACCTATTTGTTGAGTGGTTCCTGTAGCCTCACCCACTCATGTAGGTTCATTTCATTACCAATTAAATTCTATTTTAACAAAATCAACTTGTCATCAATTTAATTATTTCATCAATAACATCACCACAAAACCACTTTATTTATCGAACCAGCAAAACAACTCATTGTTAATTTAATTACTTCATCAATACATTACCACATAATTCATTTAATTTTTAACAACAATATCAACCCATCACTAACATAATTTCTTCATCATCAATACATAACTCATTTAACTATCAAACAACAATATCAACTCATCACTAACATAATTTCTTCATCATCAATATTACCACATAACTCATTTAATTATCACTCAACAATATTAACTCATCACCAATATAATTCCTTCATCATCAATATTATCACATAACTCATTTAATTATCACTCAACAATATTAATTATTGATTCAACATTTTCATTCATTTTTCTTTCTTTATGCCGAAACCTCTTCTCAAAAGAACCCATAATTATTTTTTCTTCAATATCACAAATTGAAACTTACCCACTATTATTTCATTTATTTAAACATTAATTCATCATAACTTCATAGATTAACGCATTCAACCTCACAACTCATACCATAATTATACACCAATACAATTGAATAAAATCTTAACATACTAAATATATCAATTTAATTGAGAGGAAAAGATTTGTTACCTTTTAATTCAAAGAAATAAGAGATGGAAAGCTTGAAATCACCACACAAATTTATTTCCTCCTTCTCCCCTTATTTTCCTCTCAATGCCTCCCCTTTTTAATAAAAACTCCTTTGTTCCCCTTTTAAGATTTTCTTGTTCAAACCCTTCCTAATAAACTTTAATTACTAGTTCTATCTTCTTCCTTTTTTTTCATGAATTTATTTTCGATGAACTTTGATAAATTTCACTCAATTCTTCTCCCTCTCAAGCCCTAACATGGCCAGCCACATGTTCCTTATGTTACACTCCCTACTTGTTTATATATTTACAAGCCCCCCCTTTTATTTAAGTACTTCCTTGTTTTGTTTTAAAACCATTTGGTCCAAAAATTTGACTTATTCAATTTAATCCTTGTCCCACATTCACCTTATTAGATAATAATTTCCACTCCATTAACTTATATATATATATATATATATATATATATAAAATTATTTGCCCCTTTTTTTTGTAAATTAAAATACAGAAATTTACCTGGAAGTTACAAGTAAAGATTTCGAGTCAATTTTTATAAGTGGATTAATTTATCCCACAAGGGTAGATCTATTAGAGTTAATTTCTCAAAACTATTTAAACATATGTAAAGCCTAAATTTCAGCACTTTTGAAGAATAATACTTCTGAACTTTTCAGTTTAACATGCGAGAGAGATTCTTGTATTTTTTTTTGTTTTTGAACGAACTAAACTTGATTTATTCAAGATTAACTGGCTTCGTGACGTGATTCAACTTCATTCCAATAATGCCGGTGCCTTGGGACATATTTTCATTGTGTCACACTTCTATCAAATCTCAATCTTGATTGTGGGTTACATGACCACATGGTCACGAGTTTTGCATCAAATTTAATATTAAAAGATGAAATTGTGAAAAAAAATATCAATTTAAAAAACTTTGCTAAAGTAAAAAAAATAACAATTAAAAGAATAAAGATCAAATTTGATAAGAAAAATATCCAAGGAAGATGAAATAATAATAAAAAAATTAAAATAATGATCCCAAACAAAACAAATAGCAATAAAAAAATAAAGACCAAATTTGAATAATAAAAAATAAAAGGGAAAAAATTGAAAAATAATAACTTCTTTTTCAAAATAAAAATCAAAAAATAAAATAAAGGCTGGCAATATGGAGAAAGTAGGTCGGGGAATCAAGCTGCAATTTTTTGAAGGAAATTCAAGGCCTAATTGTACCCTATTATGCCTAAAAAAGGAGAAAACAATGCAAATTCAAGGTCAAATTAAATGATTATTGGATGAATTTGCATAAAAATTAAGTTCAATGACATAATTAAATTTGTAATAGACCAATTTGATTTAATCATGGGCCAAATTAAATTTTAATTATGTTTAAGAATTAATTTGGGTCCAATTGAAGGATTTAATTAAGTGCAAGGACTTAATTATACTTTAAATGGGTCAAATTAATTTTATTTGGGGCTTAATTGGTGAAAAATTAAGTTTGGTAGTTTAAGTTGGGCTTAATTTCTTCTTTCTTTCTCTCTCCATCGTGGCCTTCGGCCACCACCACCCTCATCATTGGTCTTCCCACCATCATTTCCACCACAAGAAGCCAACACAACTACCAGCCGACCACCAAGAGCTACCGTCGGTTTCTCTCTCCTAGCTGCAGCCCCTCCCGTGCATGTTTTTCTTCTTCTTTTGCTTCCTCTGCCGCCGGCCACCATCTCTATCACAGCCTCAACCCTTGTCTCTACCACCAGCTGCCCACCAAGCAACAACCATGATCTTCTTTCTTTTCTCCTTCCAGTGTTTCTCTCTCCTTTGCAACTTTTCTTCTTGCCGTCGTGACCTGCAACCAGCTCCAACCGCCGGCCACCAACTCTTCCACTGTCCTTAGCCAGACCAGTGACGACAGCCACCACCACGCCAGGTTGTCTGCCCTTTCTCCCCTTCCCCTTTTTCTTCTTTTTCCTCCTGCGTGAACAGTAGGCATGAATTATAATTCACGTCCTACTGTTCATGCAAGACGTGAATTTTATATGTGTGTGTGTGTATTATAATATTTTTAAAAATAAAAAAAAATAAAAAAAACCCCAAAATTATTTTTTTTAAAAAAAATGTGATTTTCTTGCATATTTTTCTATCAATTTTGCATAATATTGGGTTGTATATTTACACTGTAAAAATACAAATCTAGTATTAAAATACTCGGTTTTCTCCCAAATATTTCATAAAAAAATTCAAAACATTTTCAAAAAAAGAATATTTGGTTGCATACGGCGAAATCCTGAAATTTTTCTAAGCACATTTTTCAAAAAAGAAATTGCATCTTTTTCATGTTTAAAAAATAAAAAAATGGATATCGTAACCAGTTTATGATTATCCATTAGGATTTGGCCAACATATTAAAAATCTTTTTCAAATTTTTTTTTTTTAGGATCCAGAGGTAGACTTTAATATTTGTGGGTTGTAAAATTACACAATAAAGTACACCCTCAAGTATTAAAGATACAAGGTGTAAATAAATGCGATGCTAAAATTCAGACTTTAGAACAGTTAGGATTTAACCCAATAAGATAGAGACTTTCTCATGAAGAGAGATCTGCCTTGACCTTATAAAAGACCAACAGAAACCTGACTCCAAAAAAAAAAAAAAAAAAACAATCAAACAACAATGCAGCTTACCTTAGGTAGAGTGCACTAGGGTTGATGCGTCCTCCCCTTGCACAACCAGTCCTTTACTCAGACTCTCGTAGACCATAGGTTTCTAGTGACCATAATACTAGGTGGCGATTCCTTAATCTTAATCATAATTTTATGATTAAATCCAAAAGAACATTCCCAACATACCACACCTCACCCTAGAGGCACGACAGTAGCCTCCGCCATCGCCAGATGACATCATGTCGCTAGGGCCCCGCGACAGGATAGCGACTCCACTGGGGACGCGTTGTTTGGTCGGACTAAGCTTTATTTGTTTGATTGTTTGATTATCTGTTTGGTCTGTTTAACTTTACTGTTTCAACACTTTTATTTCCTGTTCATGCATAAATATTAATGCATTCATGCATTTTTTTGCAAAAAAGACCCAATTCTAGGATAGGTGGGGAGTAGCAGTTTGCCTCATGACTTTCAGTCGGGGTTCAGATTTGTGAAACATCCAACTATAAGCTGAGTGTTTACTTGGTAATAGCGGTCACACCGTGCCCCAACCATTCCTTGTAAACCCCCATACTGCCTTCACGAGGTAGTCACTGGGCGGTTCATAGACCTTTTGAGACTAGTTAGAAAACTTACCCCTCATGTAATAACCTAGAATTTGTCTGAACTTTACAGGATTTTTGAGCTAAGACCATGACTTCCCTTGCCTTTTCAAAATATGGGGAAAGATTTGAGATGATGCAATTAGTCGAAGGGGATTGCTCAAGAACCAAGGTTGAAGAATTACCACACATAACCAAAGTGCCCTGTTCCATAGACATCATAAAGAAGTTGGCCCCAATTCTGGGATACATAGATGAGAATTTGTTTGAGAATAAGTGTGGAAGAATAGTTCATCTAATAAGAATGCCTGTTCAGATTTCAGCAGTCAAAGCTTTGATGCATTTTTGGGATCCAAGCTACAGATATTTCACCTTTGGGGATATTGATATGACCCCTGCTCTTGAAGAGTACGCCCAGATCTTGAGTTTTCCAAATAACCCTTAAAAAGTGTACTTCAGGCAAAGAATTGAGAGTACAACTACAGCAGTTGCAAAACTTCTACATTTGGACCAAGTTGATCGGTATAGGACATCCAATAGAGGGTTCAAGTGGAAAACGATCGAGAATAAATTGAAGACAGATAAGGAAAAAGGGAAGTTGGGTGAAGAAAGATATCAGATAATTGCTTTTGCCATCTTTGGGTTGGTTTTTTTTTCCTTCAGAAGCTGCTGGAATTATTAGCATCGAAGCTGTTAACGCATTCCTTGAATTTAAAGAGACAAAGAATAACCCTTCTTCAGCTATCTTAGCTAAAACCTTCCTATCTCTAAATCATTGCAGATTGCATGGGAAAGGGGCGATGTGATGTTGTATTCCTTTCTTATTCATGTGGATAGTTAGCCATTTGGAAACGTCAAAAGAAGTATTCAATAATTTCTGGTGGTTTAACATGAGGCCTTTTGAGTTGGTGCTGACTGAAGAGTGGAATGATCTAAATGAAAAGGCATGGGTAGAGAAATACCAAGAACTTCCCCAAAGTAATTTCAAATGGAAAGCTCCTTGGGTAAGTGGTTCATCTTACCTCATGAGTTGTGGCGACAAAGCATGGGTCCCATTAATCTGCTTGACTGGTTATATCAACTACTCACTCTCATTGGTGACTAGGCAGTTTGGAGGAGCAAAATACATGCCAAGAACTTGGGGTTTAGCTGAATTTACCGGTTTGTTTAAAGAAGCCAGTTCTTTAGATAAGTTAGACGCCATCAGAAATGACTGGAAGCAGCCTGTTTTGGTCTACAAAGAGGAGCATAAAAAAGAGTTCTTAGTTAGCCCTAATTATTCAATATGGAGGAGTGGCAATTCATTGGAAATACTTCAAGAGGCAAAAGAGCAAGGGGAAATCCAAGATAAGTCATCTATGACATCGGAGCTCAAAAGAAAAAGGGTCAACAATAAGGAAGATCTCCAAGAAGAACTGGATAAGCTGAGGATTGAGCTTGGCAAAAGCAAAAATCATCAGAAATTCCTGGAAAACCAACTCTTGAAAGAAGATGAGATGAAGGCCTCTTTAGATCAACAATTGAAAGAAAAAGATGAGCAAATTGTTAAGTTAAGAAAGAACTAGCATGAAGCAAGCAAGCAATTGGAAGAAGGAAAGGTCAAGTATGATGAGTTGGTGAACAAGCATGTGATGATGGAGCAAGAATTTATGACTCTAAAAAGGGCCTCAGAAAAAAAAAAGTCTGCTGACAAAGAAACAATAGCTTCTTTGAAGAAAGAAAGGGACCAGTATAAATTAAAGTGGGAAGTTGAAAAAGAGAAGAATAGATTAGCTGATCTCACCATTGAAGAAGAAAGAAGTCTAAGAACTCGGTATCAGGTCCAGGCTGATGATGAGAGAGAAGCAAGAAGGCTAGCTGAGTCAGACATGAAGGAATACCTGGACAAAATAAATGGTATGAGAAACCGAGTTTCTATGATACAAGCCGAGCTTGAGTCACGAGAGGAAGAAGCAAAGAAGATGCAAGAACAGTTTAAGGAATAGCAAGACTATATCAGCAGCCTCGACGTACAACTAAACACTAATGTAGCCGAGCTTGATAAAGAGAAGGAAGAATTGCAAAGAGCCAGAAAGCAGATTCAGCAGTTGGAAAAGATGGTTCAAATTTTGGAGACAAACAATGAATCATTAGCCACCAATAATGGAACACTGCTTCAAGATAACACATTGTTCCATTACAAGATTGAACAAACTGATAGGCTAATTGACATGGTGGATAGAAAGGAAAATGAGCTATGAGTGAAGGCTGCCAGGATTGCCAACAACCATCATAGATACGAGGAGTATTTGAATGAAGTTTCCTCTTTCATCAGGAATGTAGTCAATAGAGGAATATCATTTGGCACTTTGTATGGACCATCTGTATTAGGCCTACTTTTGAACTTTTACAATGTGTATGGAATTTAATCAATCGTATTAGGCCTACTTTTGAACTTTGATAATGAGTGTGGAATTTAATCAATCAAAGGACTTGGGTAAAACCTCTTTGAGTATATCAGACTTCGGATCCTACCTGTATTTGTCAAAGGAAGTCATGGATTAGCTCTATAATCCATATACATGTATTTTTCATTTGCATCCATATTCATTCATTCATTCATTCATTATAACACACATGCATATGTCAGGTCAAAATATAGGTTCCCAAAGAGTCTACAACACCCGACTCCGAGCAAGGAACATGGAAGATGAAGAGTGTGCTTACCATGAAGCTCATTTCCAAGAAGAGTTGGATTCTCTAAAGGATAGTGTGGCTTGGCTCACTAGCTTACTCGAGCAAGCATTAAGGAATACCTCTGGTGAAGGCCCTTCAACCAGACCTGCCACTCTTCCAGCTAATCAACCTGAAGAAATAATAGGAGAACATGCATAGGAGCCCCGACACAATCCAGCATTTATGCAGCCAACAACACCAACACCAGCCCCCACAGTCATAGATGCTTTTGCCAATGAGTCCCACAAAACTAACTCATCTGATGACATTGACAAAATGGCAGCACTAAAGGCCAGGATCAGAGCCATTGAGGGAGTAGACTTATATGACCCAGTGCGAGCCGCAGAAATATGTCTAGTCCATAATGTGGTGGTACCAAAGAAATTTTGAGTCCCTGAATTTATCAAATATACCGGAACTCAATGCCAGAGGTAGTACACGATGAGAAGCTACTAATTCATTTCTTCCAAGACAGTTTGAGTGGAGTGGCGTTGAGCTGGTATATGAGGTTAGATAATACCAGGATCCATACATGGAAGGATCTCGTAGATGCTTTCATCAAGCAATACAAATACAACATGGATATTGCTCCTGATTGAACAAGTTTGTCTAATTTGGAGAAAGGAGACAAAGAAAGCATAAGGGAGTATGCCCAGAGATGGAGAGATTTGGCAACATAGGTACATCCCCCTCTCCTAGAAAAGGAAATTGTTGCTCTGTTTGCTAACACGCTGAAAGCGCCATACTATGAACATGTGATGGGTAGTTCGGCTCAACAATTCACTGATGTTTGGAAGTAGCAGAGCGAATAGAGCAAGGAGTAAAGAGTGGGAGAATCTCCGCACCCATAGAGAAAAAAGGTTTTGGAATAAAAAAAAAAAAGGAAATTGATCATGTTGAAAGTAGCTATAAAAGCAAGAGAGCCCAATTCCAAAGATATAACACTCAATCCTCTTCACCCCAAATTGCCAACACCAATTTTCAATTTCCGATCTCAACCAGAAAACTTGAACCTTAAAACCACCAAGTAAAAAGCCAAGCTGAAAGTTTCCCCCAAAAGAACTACCAAAGAACCCAAGAACAATTGCCTCCATTGTCATTACCCTTGAATGAAATGTACCAAAAGCTACTAAGTATCGGACAAGTAGCCCCCGTATCTTTGACACCCCTACAACCACCTTACCCCAGCTGGTATAAGCTAGATCTCACTTGTGAATACCATGCCGGTGTAGCTGGACATAGCATCCATACCTGCAACGCTTTCAAAAGAAAGCTGCTGCAATCAATTAAAGTAGGATGGATAACATTTGAAGATGCCCCTAATGTGAATACGAACCCTCTACCCAATCATGCTTCAAGTAATGGGTCTGTAAATATGTTAGAAATAAAACACTCAAAAATCTTGAAGGTGTCAATGGATAGGATCTACCAAATGATGGTAGATGCAAGGTACAAAGAGGGTAGCGAGAAGTGCTGTGAACATCATAATATAGAAGGCCATGTGATTAGCTAATGTGAAGGTTTTCACAAAAAAGTGATGCAAATGATGAGTTGTGGGTTGCTACGAATCGAGGAAGCAATAGGTGAGGAGGTGTCCATGATGGAAGCATCAAATAAAGAGGTATGTCGAGTACAATTCATTACAGGAAATCCACCCAAACTGGACTTATCCAAACCAGTAGTGACACATAAAGGGAATTACAATGCCTTACCTCATGACTATGGGTATTCTTTCAAAAGCACTTAACAACTGCCTATTTTCAAGTAGAAATTGAAGGATTGACTCATAGCGGCAGGTGTTTCACTCCAGAAGAGCTGGAAAAACAAGGAAAAGCTAAGGGTAAAGAGGGGGTTGACGTGACTGACACAATGAATATAGTGTTGTTGAACAACTCAAGAAAACTCTAGCAAGAATATCACTGTTGTCTCTAAATAAAGCATATGTTCCTTAAGACATCAATCAGGAAGCCATGGAACATTTAGTGGGAAGAATCCAAGCCTCGAATTATGTATACTTCACTAAAGATGAATTGGGCCCCGATGGTACCAGGGCACAACATACATTACAGTGCGTTGTAAGGACATTCTGATCGGAAAGGTACTTGTCAATAACGGTTCTGCACTAAATGTCCTACCAAGGCATATGTTGAAAGAAATGCCTATTGATGAGTCACATATGAAACCTAGCACATTGATGACGAGAGCATATGATGGTTCACCAAGACAGATAATTGGGACCCTTGAAGTGGAGTTATATTTAGGGCCACAGATGTTCCTGATAACATTACAAGTAATGGACATTAACCCATCTTACAACATATTATTAGGGAGGCCGTGGATTCATTCGGTTGGAGTAGTGACTTCTTCACTACACTAGTGTTTAAAATATATCACGAATGGAATGCTCATAATTGTCAAAACTGAAAAGACAGTTTCCATGATAAAAAAAATATAGCTATGCCCTTCATTGAAGGTGAAGATTGTAGAGATGGGAATATTCATGCATTTGAAATTGTGAATACGAAATGGGTTCCCGAAGGTACAGTGATGAGAAAGCCTAGAATCTTGAAGCGGCAAAAATGGTTGTCAGATGCTTTCTAAAGAATAGGGCTCCTTTCCAATATAATCCTAAGATTGGACCAATAAAGCAAAAAAGTATGGATCAAATATTTGGGCTTGGATATAAGCCCAAGAAAGATGATTACAAACGGGTTGCCCAGATTAGAAATGAGGCAAGAATGGCAAGGATTGAAGGAAGAGAGTCAGAAGAAGAGGAATTTGCCATCCCACCACTCCAAGTATCTTTCCAAAAGGTTGCAAAAGTGATTAGATCCAACATAGCAGATCTCCACATCAGTACCCTGGAGAGCCAAGAAGGAAAACAGATAAAGGAGGCAGCTCTGGAAGTGAAGGATGAAGTTCTACCACAGCTTTCCGTTCACACCATTGATGAACCCCCTGCAAGATTTTTTATGCGAAGATTGGCTGAAGGAGAGGTGTACCAGAATTGGATGATGGAGATTGCTCCTATTGTGTTTAAAAAGTAATTGCTTTTGTTTGATCATGTTTGGATTTGTTTTGCTTTATTTTGATTTATGCTGATCTTATCGGTAATTTAGCTCATGATACCACTAGATTTTCTATATTAACCGAGCACTTTTGTTTTAATGAGATCATGCATTTTCTTATGTCCAATATGTGCCTGCATCTTTTTATCTTTTCACAAATCACACTTACACGAGCACACCTTGCACTTTCAGGAATCCTGGAAGTTCCATCGATTCACAAAATCATTGCACTAAGAATAATTGGCCAAACTTTGATAATATGATTGCAATGGATGATGAAGAATGGGGTGAGGAAGATATAAAAGAGTTTACTAAACTGGTAGAAAATTCTGAAAAAGCCCAGGAACCTGCTAGTGAGAAACTATAAGTCATTAACTTGGAAAACGGGCAAGAAAAGAAGAAATTAAAGGTTGGCACCCTTATTACAACTGAAGAAAGAAATGGACTAGCCTCTTTATTACATGAGTATGCAAATACGCCTGGTCTAGATACTGATATAGTAGTACATAAGATCCCCTTAATAGAAGGAAGCAAACCGGTTAAGCAAAAAACCAGGCGAATGCGCCCGGACATGTTGCTCAAGGTAAAGTCCGGGATACAAAAATAGTGGGATGCAGGATTTCTAGATGTAGTCCATTATCCTCAATGGGTAGCTAATGTGGTTGTAGTCCCAAAAAAAGATGGCAAGATCCGGGTGTGCATGGACTATAGAGATTTGAACAAGGCAAGCCCAAAAGATGATTTCCTTTACCCCATATAGACATTCTCGTTGATAATGCCACAAGAAATGCTACATATTCTTTTATGGATGGGCTCTCCAATTACAACCAGATTAGAATGGCAGAAGAAGACAAAGAGAAGACCACTTTCGTCACACTTTGGGGTACATTTTGCTACAAAGTAATGCCATTTGGATTGAAGAATGCTGGAGCCGCATATCAAAGAGCAATGGTTACCCTATTCCATGATATGATGCACCAAGAAGTGGAAGTTTATGTGGATGACATACTTGCAAAATCAAAGGAAGGAGAAGATCATGTGCAAGTGTTAAGAAGACTATTTGAAAGGTTGCGAAAATACCAGCTAAAGTTGAATCCTGCAAAATGCTCATTTGGGGTGAAAATAGGAAAACTATTGGGCTTTATAGTAAGTGGTGGAGGGATAGAAGTTGATCCTGATAAAGCCAAAGCTATTCAGGAGATGCCTGCACCTAAGACATAAAAGGAAGTAAGAAGTTTCCTTGGGCGCCTGAATTACATAGCTCGATTTATATCCCAGTTGACCGTGACTTGTGAACCAATTTTTCATTTGCTTAGGAAGAAAAATCCTGGAGTATGGAACAATGATTGTCAGGAAGCCTTTGATAAAATAAAGAGGTACTTGAAAAATCCACCACTATTAGTACCTCCGACACCAGGGAGGCCTTTGATCCTATATTTGACAGTAACATAAATAGCTATGGGCTGTGTGCTAGGACAACATGATAAGACAGGAAGGAAAGAGCAAGCTATTTACTACTTGAGTAAAAAATTCAATGACTGTGAGTTGAGATACACAACAATTGAAAGGTTGTGTTGTGCCTTGGTTTGGAGTGCGAAAAGACTTAGGCATTATATATTGTACTACACAATCTGGTTGATTTCAAAATTAGATCCGCTCAAGTTCATCTGTGAAAAACCTTACCTGTCAAGTAGAATAGCAAAGTGGCAAGTGTTGTTGGTCGAATATGATATTGTCTTTATGACAAGAAAAGCTATAAAAGGAAGCGTAATTGCCGATCATCTTGCAGATCATG
The DNA here is from genome assembly GCA_018804465.1 of Populus tomentosa. NCBI lineage: Eukaryota > Viridiplantae > Streptophyta > Magnoliopsida > Malpighiales > Salicaceae > Populus > Populus tomentosa. Next base: position 5,386,424 of record CM032003.1, on the reverse strand, counting down.
CCATGGAAAACTACGAGCCTTTAAACTTTGACCTCCTAAATGAAGATGTGATAGTAATTGAGAATGAAGGTGGGGAAAGTAATCAATGGACCCTTTACTTTGATGGTGCAATAAATGTATCAGGAAATGGGGCAGGGGCAGTAGTAATTTCCCTAGAAAATAAGCAGTATCCTATTTCAAGAAGGTTACTGTTTAAATGTACCAATAATACGGTCGAGTATGAAGCCTGCATCCTTGGTTTGAAAGCTACTTTAGAACTTAAAGCCAAGAAGCTTGAGGTCTTCGGGGATTCCCTCCTAATCATATGCCAAGTCAAAGGTGAGTGGCAAACCAAGGATGAGAAATTGAAGCTGTATCAAAATTATCTCTTAAGTTTAGCCAATGAATTTGAAGAAATCAAATTCACTCATATAAGCAGAGATAAGAATCAATTTGCCGATGCCTTGGCAACTTTAGCTTCAATGACACAAGTCGATACCAGAAGCAAGATTCAGTCAATAGATATCGAAGTCAGAAGCTTTCAAGCCCATTGTTGCTTAATTGAAGAATCTCCAGATGGGAAACCATGGTACAATGACATCAAGAAGTTTCTCCAGCATCGAGAATATCCTCAAGGGATTTTCAAGATAGATGAAAAGACTTTGAGGAGAATGACCATGAATTTTTACTTAGATGGAGAAATTTTATATAAAAGGTCATTTGATGGGACTCTGCTCAAGTGTCTGAATGAAAATGAGATTGAACAAGCATTAAAAGAAGTCCATGAGGGGATTTGTGCCACACATGCTAATGGGCATACAATGGCAAAACAAATACAAAGGTCGGGATATTTATGGTTGACCATGGAAAGAGATTGTATTGACTATGTCAGAAAATGCCATAAATGTCAGATATATGGTGATAGGATAAATGCACCTCTAACACCTCTGTTTAATATGATCTCGCCTTGGCCTTTTGATATGTGGGGTTTGGATGTTATAGGGCCAATCAACCCTAAAGCGAGAAATGGGCATAGATTCATTTTGGTGGCCATCGACTACTTCACCAAATGGGTAGAAGCCAACTCTTACGCCCATGTAACGCAGAAAGTAGTCAAGAGATTTATTGAAAAGGATTTGGTATGTCGTTATGGTTTGCCAGCAAGATTGGTAACTGATAACGCTCAAAATTTCAATAGGAAGCTGATTGATGAACTGTGCACCAAATGGAAGATTAAACACCTCAATTCTTCCCCTTATAGACCAAAGATGAATGGGGCAGTCGAACCATCTAATAAGAATCTCAAGAAGATAATCCAGAAAATGGTGGTCACCTACAAGGATTGGCATGAGATGCTCCCATATGCACTTCATGCACCGCACCACGGTTAGAACTTCTACAAATGCAACCCCATATTCTTTAGTATATGGAATGGAGGCGGTTATGCCCTTAGAAGTAGAAATCCCATCGCTGCAGATCCTGAAGGATGCAGAATTGGACGAATCAGAATGGGCAAGGTTAAGATTTGAGCAACTAAACTTAATCGATGAGAGAAGACGAGCAACTATTTGCCATCACCAGTTATACCAGAGCAGGATAGCCGAAGCTTACAACAAGAAGGTCAAACCAAGGGTGTTTAAGGAGGGAGATTTGGTGTTAAGGAAGATCTCACTAGCATCAGGGGAAGATCAAAGTAAATGGGCACCAAATTATGAAGGGCCATATGTGGTAAAAAAAAGGTTTATTCTAGAGGGGATTTAATTCTGACTAATATGGATGGAAAGGATTTACCTAGACCTGTAAACTCAGATGTTGTAAAGAAGTAATATGCTTGATATATTTACCTTTATCAATCAATAAAATTGAAGTTTGGCCAAGATTTCTTTAGTGTGTTTCCCCTAAAAAACTACGCATGATCCCATGTTTTGATAAAGATTTTTGGGAATTCATAGTTTTAGTACAAAACTAAAATCAAATTGGTGTTTGTCCTAACAAACAAGTTCTAAAAATTCAAGTGATATCCTAACACTTAAAAAAAAAAAACTTGAAAAACAACCTAAACACCATGAGATAACTTCAAAGCTGAGTTTTGACTGCATGAATAATGAGAAACCATTTTGCATATTCGCATGTAAGAGAACAAAGCTTGTCGATTCTAACTGCCAGCATTTGAAAAGAAGAAAGGCCATCTTTGATCATCCTTTCACGAAATCTAAAAATCTGTTGCAATCCCCTTTTGAGCCTAATGCATTTTTCTTGAAAAAATAACCTTGGCTAAGATCGTACCCTACACTGGGGGGCAAGTGCAAAAATCTTTAACGATTAAAAGTGCCCAAACAATCTTGGGGGGCATGAAAAAGTCCTCAACGATAAAAGTGCCCAAACAACACTGGAGGGTATGAAAGAAAATCCTCAATGATCAAAAGTGCCCAAACAAAGCAGGAGGGCATGAAAGAGTCCCAAAAAGATTTGAGTGTGCCACAAAAATTACTAATATAATGATGCTCAAAACCAAAAGAAGAAAAAGCCCAACACTGGGGGGCACCATGGATCATTTTTGTAAATTAATTCTGAGGTCTAGAAATTCATTAAAAAAAAATAGAGAGAAGAGTTTGGGAAATAAGCACTAGTGATACTTAATCTTAAAGTCTTTTAAACACCTTTTGAGCCTATATATATCCTTTCTCTTCATAACCAAGAGCCTAACCCTACATTACATGCCCAATCGAGCCCTTTCTTATCAAAGGCAGACAGTATGGATCGACGGGCAATGCTTTCCCACGCGAAACAAGTCATTATTCATGCATTCAAAATGAAAACTATTTCTTTGAAACCTTCATATTGGATCTCGAACCCTTTTCAACCAACAAAACATCACTTCACATTTTCACCAAAAACAACACTTATGCAAGCCTATCCATAAGAATAGCTTGAATTTTCAGAACAAGTTTGTTTTAAACAAACATCAAAATGATTTTTGTTCGGAATAGCTTTGAAATTCCAAAAGTTCTTTGTGAAAACAATTCCTTGTAAATAACCAAATTTTCTTTCAAAGTCTTGCCAACAAAGAAAACCCCAAACAAATACTTGCAGGCATGATCAAGCTGAGCGACAATCCAGCAAAACATATAGGGTTGGCTCCATAATTCCCTTTTAAGAAAACAAGAGATATGGTGTAGAGGTGACTATCCTTCAAATAAAGGTTTGTGGACAAAAAGGTATGTTGATGTCATATCCTGCCCAAGAGTCAAGATCACAAGATGCGACTCGAGTAAGCAAGAGTGAGAAAGCTATCAAAGCTCAATATCAGAGAATCAAACTTTTAGGAAAATGAAAACTCCATAAAGAACAAGTCCACAGAGTGTGACTCGAGTAAGCAAGAGTGGAAAGAACCATCAAAACTTACTATTAGAGACTCGAACTTTTGAGAAAAAGAAAACTCCATGAAGAAAAGGGGACCTATATTTGTCAGGTAAGTATACATGCATATTGATCATGATGTATTACTCTCTTCATTGACAGATCGGTGTCTCATTGTCACCTCTTTTTGAATGAGATGTTGAGGCATCAACCATCTCAGCTAATGCATTGTATAGCCCTACCTTTTTTCCTTTGAGTGCGTCTTCGAGCCCTCCACCATCTTAGGTTTTGTGCTTTACAGCCTACCTTTGAGTGCGCTGATTGTGCATCAAAAGTATCATTAAGTCTTTTATTTTACATATGTATTTATTGTTTTTATTTGGGTATTTTATAATAAGTGATGTGCTTTTTAGTAATGAAGTTTCTTTTTCTTTCGATAGGTTTTTGGAGCTTAAATGAATTATTTCAGAAAATTCAATGTCAGAAATTGGAACAAAGAATTGAAGAGAGATTTAGTTGAAGAATGTACCAACAAATAACATTTGATTTATTTTGGGCAATTAATTGATCCAAGAAGGCAAGCACATGGATGGAAAGCTGCAGGGGACATTGTGACATTATTTTGGGTCAAAAAAAAGAAAGAAACATCTCATAAAGGAGGAAGAAAAACCTGCACCAAAGTGTTCTCCAAGCTGGCCTGATTTAATTTTCCAGAACACCTTTCAGTGTTTTGCCCATAACTTTTGACTCAGATGTCCAAATGAGCTGTTCTTTAATGATCTGGAAAGCTAACAGAATTTCCTATAAATATGTCTCTAATAGCCATCTCCAGGGGAGGCTCTAAGAGGGTAGAATTTCTGTCCAAAGTTAGAGTCAGATTTGTGTCCGATTTTTTACTAAAATTCTGTTGTGTTCTTCTTTGTAGATTTTGGTTCTTTAGTTTGTAAAACTTATTATTTCAGTTTGATTCAAGTTATTTCATGTTTATTAAAGTGTTCTTATATATAATCATGGTTGGCTAATCTCTTTCTTGGATTCAAATCAAGGATGATGGTGATTGAGGTGAGTTCTTTAAGATATGAATGAATCTTAATGTTTATCTTCTCATTTTCTTCATGAATGTTTTATTATTGCAAAGAAATTTTAGAAATCATTTAGGTAATGTTATAATCTTGAATTTTTAAGCACAAACCTTAGTTTTGGTATAGAGATTGCTTGATTCAATGTCTTACTTAATATGAAAGTACTTGTTCATTCTTAAGCAATAATTAATCTTCATCTTTTTAAACTTCATTGTAATATCTTCCGATCTAATATCACCATCGTTGATATTAGGTTGAGTTATCATATATATGTTGAAGAAATCACCAATACATCACCATTAAAATTGATTTGGACCAAGACTTACTTTTTCTTGTCATTTAAAATCTATTTACACTTTTTCATCTTTGAAAACAAATCCATCAATTATTTTCAACCAAGTTATTGTTAATTTAATTTCTCTTGAGTTTTTTTTGTTACCTAGCTTAATTTTCAGATCTAGCTCTCTGTGGATATGACCTCGATCTTACCGAGTTAATTGCTACATCGCACACTCGTGCACTTGCGAGTTAAAACAAGCCGATCATAAAAAGCGGTCAAGCATGCGCCTTTAAGCCCTCATATCTCGGGTAGTGCGTTTTCTAACCCTACCTCCTTTCTAGTGCGATTTTCAGTCCTCGTTCCCCTTCAAGTCCCATCTCTTTTTGAATGCTCCTTTGAGCTCTCATCTCTTGAATAGTGCACCTTCGAGCCTTATCATGTCTTCTCTTCAAGACATTTTATTTTATTTCAGCTGGGTATGTCACCCATAATAATCAGACCTCTTTGAAAACTCTATTCACCTTTCATTTGGGCCGATAGCCCATTATAATCAAACCATTTTGAGAAATCTTTGTATTTCTCATAGACTTGATAATTTTCCATCTAGGCAGGTTGCTCATCACAACAACACCGCTTTGAAGAATCTTTGTATTTTTCTCCACTCTAAAAAATTCTTTGCATTTTTCACCACTTTGAAAAATCTTTGTATTTTTCAACACTTTGAAAAAAACCTTCGTATGTTTCAACACTTTGAAAAATCTTTGTATTTTTCAACTGGGCAGGTCACCCATTACAATAAGACCACCTCCAAAAACCTTTTTTCAATTTCCTTTGGGTAGGTCACCCATGACAATTCGACCACTTCAAAATCTCTAAATTTTCTTCTAGTTTTTACTTCAGTGCGCTTTCTAGCCCTCAAAAGGAGTCATCATTTCTCAATATGATGAGTCCATCATCTCTCATTCTTCTTTTTCTTGTTTACAACGCTTACTCTAAAGTCTCTTATGAGACTTTCTATCATAAGCATTGTAAAAAGGGGGGCAACTGTCATAACCCAATTCTGGGTTATTCCCCAAAAATAACTTCTTTTTCAAAATAAAAATCAAAAAATAAAATAAAGGATGACAATATGGAGAAAGTAGGCCGGGGAATCAAGCTGTAATTTTTTGAAGGAAATTCAAGGCCTAATTGTACCCTATTATGCCCAAAAAAGGAGAAAACAATGCAAATTCAGGGTCAACTTAAATGATTATTGGACAAATTTGCGTAAAAATTAAGTACAATGACATAATTAAATTTTTAATAGACCAATTTGATTTAATCATGGGCCAAATTAAATTTTAATTATGTTTAAGAATTAATTTGGGTCCAATTGAAGGATTTAATTAAGTGCAAGGACTTAATTATACTTTAAATGGGTCAAATTAATTTTATTTGGGGTTTAATTGGTGAAAAATTAAGTTTGGGAGTTTAATTTGGGCTTAATTGAGAAGATCAGAATTTTAAGAGACCAAATTTAATTTTTACCAAGTTAATTTATTGAAATTAGGGGCCTAATTGCATTAAATAAAAAAGGTTTAGGGTCCATTAGGGCTCAATTGAAAGAGAGATGACTAAAATGAACTTGATCAAAAATCACTGTTCATTATCTTCTTTGTTTTTTTCTGAAAAAGCTGGTCTGGTTGACTACTTTGCAGTTGCATTTAATGTACCTAACGTCCACCGAATTTGATAAATCTTATACGAAAATGATTCTCTGTACTTTTTCTACAACCCCATGTGATCAGTTCAGGCTAAATGACAATATATTAGCGCTGGTGACAGCTTAAAGAGGCCTACTCAATCAGCTTTTGTCTGCAGATTTTCAACTCATGATACCTACTTTGAGCCAATGGTTGGGATCCTTCCCAACTGAATCAAGGGCGGAAATTTTTTCTCAATGTAGACAAGATTGCCCTCTTCCACTGCCTATAAACAAAGGTGGATTTCATAGTCTGAGGGAGGAAAAAATCGAGTCCAAAGTCAGCCAAAAAACTAGTTTTTCTAACAGTTTCTGCACATTTCTTATTTCTTTCTCTCTCCACCGTGGCCTTCGACCACCACCACCCTCATCATCGGTCTTCCCACCATCATCTCCACCACAGGAAGCCAACGCAACCACTAGTCGACCACCAAGAGCCACCATCGGTTTCTCTCTCCTCGCTGCAGCCCCTCCCACGTGTTTTTTTTCTTCTTCTTTTGCTTCCTCTACCACCGGCCACCGTCTCTGTCACAGCCTCAGCCACCGTCTCTACCACCAGCCGACCACCAAGTAGCCACCGTGATCTTCTTTCTCTTCTCCTTCCAGCGTTTCTCTCTCCTCTACAACTTTTCTTCTTCCCGCCGTGACCTGCAACCAACTCCAATCGCCGGCCACCAACTCTTCCACTGTCCTCAGCCAAACCAGTGACGGCAGCCACCACCACGCCAGGTTGTCCGCCCTCTCTCCCATTCCCCTTCTTCTTCTTCTTCTTCTTCTTCTTCTTCCTCCTACTGTTCATGCAGGAAATGAATTTTATATGTGTGTGTGTGTGTGTGTTATAATATTTTAAAAAATATAAAATAAAAAAAACCCCAAAATCATTTTTTAAAAAAAATGTGATTTTCTTGCATATTTTTCTACCAATTTTGCATAATATTGGGTTGTATATTTACACTGTAAAAACACAAATCCAGTATTAAAATACCTGGTTTTCTCCCAAATATTTCATAAGAAAATAAAAAAAATTCAAAACATTTTTAAAAAACGAATATTTGGTTGCATACGGCCAAATCCTGAAATTTTTCTAAACATATTTTTCATAAAAAAAAAATTGCATCTTTTTCATGTTTAAAAAATAAAAAATGGATATCGTAACTAGTTTATGATTATCCATTAGGATTTGGCCAACATGTTAAAAATCTTTTTTCAAATTTTTTTTTTTAGGATCCAGAGGTAGACTTTAATATCCATTAGGATTCTCTACACTTTTTCTACAACACCATGTGATCAGTTCAGGCTAAATGACAATATATTAGCGCTGGTGACAGCTTAAAGAGGCCTACTCAATCAGCTTTTGTCTGCAGATTTTCAACTCATGATACCTACTTTGAGCCAATGGTTAGGATCCTTCCCAACTGAATCAAGGGCTGAAATTTTTTCTCAATGTAGACAAGATTGCCCTCTTCCACTGCCTATAAACAAAGGTGGATTTCATGGTCCGAGGGAGGAAAAAATTGGGTCCAAAGTCAGCCAAAAAACTAGTTTTTCTAACGGTTTATGCACATTTCTTCTTTCTTTCTCTCTCCATCGTGGCCTTCGACCACCACCACCCTCATCATCGGTCTTCCCACCATCATCTCCACCACAGGAAGCCAACGCAACCACTAGCCGACCACCAAGAGCCACCGTCGGTTTCTCTCTCCTCGCTGCAGCCCCTCCCACGTGTTTTTTTTCTTCTTCTTTTGCTTCCTCTACCACCGGCCACCATCTCTGTCACAGCCTCAGCCACCGTCTCTACCACCAGCCAACCACCAAGTAGCCACCGTGATCTTTGTCATAACCCAATTTTTGACCATTTTATTTTTAATTATTATTATTATTTTATTTATTGAAAAGGATAAAAAAAAATTGATGAAAAAATATATAATAATAATGATGATGAAAAAACAAGTAAAATGAAATGAATGAAGAATGAATTAAAATTTGGGTTAAGGGCAATATAATTGGAAGTTTTGGGGTTTAATTAAACTTTGGAATTAATCGAATTAAGCTTGGAATTAATTTATTTAATCTAATTAAGGGTTTAATTGGAGAATTGATAAATTTTTAGACTTAATTAAGCTTGAAATTAATTTAATTCATCCAATCAAGGATTTAATTGGAGAATTAATAAGTTTTGAGACTTAATTAAGCTTGAAATTAATTTAATTAATCCAATTAAGGGTTTAACTAGAGAATTGATAAGTTTTAGACTTAATTGGACTTTGTATTTAATTAAATTAATGAAATCAGGGACTTAATTGAAAAAATATCAAAGTTTGGAGTTTAATTGGGGTCCAAAATGCAAAGATTAAAGTCCAAGGATTAGTTTGTAGAAAGCGCTGAAATACAGGGGTCCAATTAGAATTTACACAGGGGCTTGATTGCACGATTTCAGAACTTCAGTGACCAGATTGAAAATTGTCATTCCCATCACACAAACGGCACCGTTTTTAGAAGCTGTTCATCGCCTTCTTCGCCTTCTTCCTCAGGAGCCGTTTTCTGGCAGTAATGGCTTTGAAGCCGTTTCAAATGGTTGGTATTCTCTGGCTATAAAGCCAGAGAAGATGAGAGAGCACCAAGGGGGGAGGAGGAGGAAAACACAGCACAGAGAGGGAAGCCACGAACGGCGAAAAAATACCCAGGGGAAGCTAAACCCAGATTGGGAAATAAACCCAGAAAAGAGGGAGGAAAAAACAGAGAGACCCGCAGAAATAAAAACGCAAAGAGCAAGGGAGGAAAAAGGGAGCAGAACCGAGGGACGAAAGAAAAAGAGCCACGAACAGGGGCGGACGAGGGGAGAAAAAAGAGACAGTGAAAAAACCGGAGATGACTGGAGAAACACAGAACCAGAGGACCGAAAACATATACTAGGGAAAGGAAAGAGCAAAACGCCAGCGGGAGGGAGAGAGAGGGACGAACAAAACCTGAAACGAGATCGACCCAAATAGACCAGAGGGACTCCTAAGTTTTTTTGTTAATCCCATACCAGAAGTGAACTTTTCCCCTTACCAGTACCGGCTTCAAAACAACTGAAACCGAAACAAACCAAAGGAGAATAGAGGGAGTTTGAAAAACAAAGCACGGGAGAATTTTACAGAGGCAGCAGAACGAAGAAGCATAAAAGGAAAAGAGGATACATGCAGAAGGGAAGAATATAAGCCGAAGAAAGCCACTGTGACCAGAACCATTGTTGCTGCTGCCTTCGTTGTTTTCGGAGCTACCAGGTAAGTAAGCTTCTCCTTCCCGCTTTTCATTTTAATTCACCGATTACTGTTTACTTTGGATTTTAATTCATTTCCCTTAATTCCTCTATCGGTTCATGCATGCTTTCCTTTGATTTTTGCCCCAGCCAGGTCACTGGTTTGGCCAGTGACCGGGCTGGGTCCAGCCCAGCCCATGTGGGCTGCGCTGGGCCCAGCCCAAAAAAATAAAAAAAATAGAAAAAAATAAAAAAATAAAAGCAGAAAAATAAAAAAATAAAAAATAAAAAATAAAAAAAAATATGTATGCATGAATAAAAATAATGTAAATTTATTGGTTTATTCACTAACGCCAGAGTCAGGAATAAAAATATCAGTTTAAATTTATATTATTTTTATTCGTTGTATTTTTTTATTTTGTTTAGCTAAAAAATAAAAAATGTGTGCATGCATAAAAAATAAATTTATTTTTATTTATTTATTCACTGGCGCTAGAGTAGGGAATAAAAAAATATATTGATCTAATTTTTGTCGTTGCTACGAATTTTTACCAACGCCAGAGTTGGAATTATTCGAGCTCGAATATTCACTGGCGCCAGAGTCAGGAATATTATAAACAAATCATCACAGCATAAATTAATAAATATTTAGCAATTTAAGACAAAACTAACAATGCAGTCTGCCTTAGGCAGAACGTTTAAGGGGTGATAATATCTTCCCTTTTACGTAATCAATCCCGAGTCATAGAATCTCTGTTGACTAGTTAGGGTTCCTAGTGACCATAATACTAGGTGGCGACTCCTCAAACAAGACCTTTTTCCCTAAAAGAACCGGATGCCAGAATCTGTTCTTTTTCCATAATTAATTCAAGAGAATTATTATTTTTAGGGCCGCCGCGATGTCGGGTGCGACAATCTTCTTTCTCTTCTCCTTCCAGCATTTCTCTCTCCTCTACAACTTTTCTTCTTCCTGCCGTGACCTGCAACCAGCTCCAATCGCCGGCCACCAACTCTTCCACCGTCCTCATCCAAACCAGTGACGGCAGCCACCACCACGCCAGGTTTTCCGCCCTCTCTCCCCTTCCCCTTCTTCTTCTTCTTCTTCTTCTTATTCTTCCTCCTCCTGCGTGAACAATAGGCGTGAATTATAATTCACGTCCTACTGTTCATGCAGGACATGAATTTTATATGTGTGTGTGTGTGTGTGTGTGTTATAATATTTTAAAAAATATAAAATAAAAAAACCCCAAAATTATTTTAAAAAAAAATGTGATTTTCTTGCATATTTTTCTACCAATTTTGCATAATATTGGGTTGTATTTTACACTGTAAAAATACAAATCCAGTATTAAAATACCTGGTTTTCTCCCAAATATTTCATAAGAAAATAAAAAAAATTCAAAACATTTTCAAAAAAAGAATATTTGGTTGCATACGGCCAAATCCTGAAATTTTTCTAAACATATTTTTCATAAAAAAAAAAATTGCATCTTTTTCATGTTTAAAAAATAAAAAATGGATATCGTAACTAGTTTATGATTATCCATTAGGATTTGGCCAACATGTTAAAAATCTTTTTTCAAATTTTTTTTTTTAGGATCCAGAGGTAGACTTTAATATCCATTAGGATTCTCTGCACTTTTTCTACAACCCCATGTGATCAGTTCAGGCTAAATGACAATATATTAGCGCTGGTGACAGCTTAAAGAGGCCTACTCAATCAGCTTTTGTCTGCAGATTTTCAACTCATGATACCTACTTTGAGCCAATGGTTAGGATCCTTCCCAACTGAATCAAGGGCTGAAATTTTTTCTCAATGTAGACAAGATTGCCCTCTTCCACTGCCTATAAACAAAGGTGGATTTCATGGTCTGAGGGAGGAAAAAATTGGGTCCAAAGTCAGCCAAAAAACTAGTTTTTCTAACGGTTTATGCACATTTCTTCTTTCTTTCTCTCTCCATCGTGGCCTTCGACCACCACCACCCTCATCATCGGTCTTCCCACCATCATCTCCACCACAGGAAGCCAACGCAACCACTAGCCGACCACCAAGAGCCACCGTCGGTTTCTCTCTCCTCGCTGCAGCCCCTCCCACGTGTTTTTTTTCTTCTTCTTTTGCTTCCTCTACCACCGGCCACCATCTCTGTCACAGCCTCAGCCACCGTCTCTACCACCAGCCAACCACCAAGTAGCCACCGTGATCTTCTTTCTCTTCTCCTTCCAGCGTTTCTCTCTCCTCTACAACTTTTCTTCTTCCTGCCGTGACCTGCAACCAGCTCCAATCGCCGGCCACCAACTCTTCCACCGTCCTCATCCAAACCAGTGACGGCAGCCACCACCACGCCAGGTTTTCCGCCCTCTCTCCCCTTCCCCTTCTTCTTCTTCTTCTTCTTCTTATTCTTCCTCCTCCTGCGTGAACAATAGGCGTGAATTATAATTCACGTCCTCCTGTTCATGCAGGACATGAATTTTATATGTGTGTGTGTGTGTGTGTGTGTGTGTTATAATATTTTAAAAAATATAAAATAAAAAAAAACCCAAAATTATTTTAAAAAAAAATGTGATTTTCTTGCATATTTTTCTACCAATTTTGCATAATATTGGGTTGTATTTTACACTGTAAAAATACAAATCCAGTATTAAAATACCTGGTTTTCTCCCAAATATTTCATAAGAAAATAAAAAAAATTCAAAACATTTTCAAAAAAAGAATATTTGGTTGCATACGGCCAAATCCTGAAATTTTTCTAAACATATTTTTCATAAAAAAAAAATTGCATCTTTTTCATGTTTAAAAAATAAAAAATGGATATCGTAACTAGTTTATGATTATCCATTAGGATTTGGCCAACATGTTAAAAATCTTTTTTCAAATTTTTTTTTTTAGGATCCAGAGGTAGACTTTAATATCCATTAGGATTCTCTGCACTTTTTCTACAACCCCATGTGATCAGTTCAGGCTAAATGACAATATATTAGCGCTGGTGACAGCTTAAAGAGGCCTACTCAATCAGCTTTTGTCTGCAGATTTTCAACTCATGATACCTACTTTGAGCCAATGGTTAGGATCCTTCCCAACTGAATCAAGGGCTGAAATTTTTTCTCAATGTAGACAAGATTGCCCTCTTCCACTGCCTATAAACAAAGGTGGATTTCATGGTCTGAGGGAGGAAAAAATTGGGTCCAAAGTCAGCCAAAAAACTAGTTTTTCTAACGGTTTATGCACATTTCTTCTTTCTTTCTCTCTCCATCGTGGCCTTCGACCACCACCACCCTCATCATCGGTCTTCCCACCATCATCTCCACCACAGGAAGCCAACGCAACCACTAGCCGACCACCAAGAGCCACCGTCGGTTTCTCTCTCCTCGCTGCAGCCCCTCCCACGTGTTTTTTTTTCTTCTTCTTTTGCTTCCTCTACCACCGGCCACCATCTCTGTCACAGCCTCAGCCACCGTCTCTACCACCAGCCAACCACCAAGTAGCCACCGTGATCTTCTTTCTCTTCTCCTTCCAGCGTTTCTCTCTCCTCTACAACTTTTCTTCTTCCTGCCGTGACCTGCAACCAGCTCCAATCGCCGGCCACCAACTCTTCCACCGTCCTCATCCAAACCAGTGACGGCAGCCACCACCACGCCAGGTTTTCCGCCCTCTCTCCCCTTCCCCTTCTTCTTCTTCTTCTTCTTCTTATTCTTCCTCCTCCTGCGTGAACAATAGGCGTGAATTATAATTCACGTCCTACTGTTCATGCAGGACATGAATTTTATATGTGTGTGTGTGTGTGTGTGTGTGTGTTATAATATTTTAAAAAATAAAAAATAAAAAAAAACCCAAAATTATTTTTAAAAAAAATGTGATTTTCTTGCATATTTTTCTACCAATTTTGCATAATATTGGGTTGTATTTTACACTGTAAAAATACAAATCCAGTATTAAAATACCTGGTTTTCTCCCAAATATTTCATAAGAAAATAAAAAAAATTCAAAACATTTTCAAAAAAAGAATATTTGGTTGCATACGGCCAAATCCTGAAATTTTTCTAAACATATTTTTCATAAAAAAAAAATTGCATCTTTTTCATGTTTAAAAAATAAAAAATGGATATCGTAACTAGTTTATGATTATCCATTAGGATTTGGCCAACATGTTAAAAATCTTTTTTCAAATTTTTTTTTTTTAGGATCCAGAGGTAGACTTTAATATCCATTAGGATTCTCTGCACTTTTTCTACAACACCATGTGATCAGTTCAGGCTAAATGACAATATATTAGCGCTGGTGACAGCTTAAAGAGGCCTACTCAATCAGCTTTTGTCTGCAGATTTTCAACTCATGATACCTACTTTGAGCCAATGGTTAGGATCCTTCCCAACTGAATCAAGGGCTGAAATTTTTTCTCAATGTAGACAAGATTGCCCTCTTCCACTGCCTATAAACAAAGGTGGATTTCATGGTCCGAGGGAGGAAAAAATTGGGTCCAAAGTCAGCCAAAAAACTAGTTTTTCTAACGGTTTATGCACATTTCTTCTTTCTTTCTCTCTCCATCGTGGCCTTCGACCACCACCACCCTCATCATCGGTCTTCCCACCATCATCTCCACCACAGGAAGCCAACGCAACCACTAGCCGACCACCAAGAGCCACCGTCGGTTTCTCTCTCCTCGCTGCAGCCCCTCCCACGTGTTTTTTTTCTTCTTCTTTTGCTTCCTCTACCACCGGCCACCATCTCTGTCACAGCCTCAGCCACCGTCTCTACCACCAGCCAACCACCAAGTAGCCACCGTGATCTTCTTTCTCTTCTCCTTCCAGCGTTTCTCTCTCCTCTACAACTTTTCTTCTTCCTGCCGTGACCTGCAACCAGCTCCAATCGCCGGCCACCAACTCTTCCACCGTCCTCATCCAAACCAGTGACGGCAGCCACCACCACGCCAGGTTTTCCGCCCTCTCTCCCCTTCCCCTTCTTCTTCTTCTTCTTCTTCTTCTTATTCTTCCTCCTCCTGCGTGAACAATAGGCGTGAATTATAATTCACGTCCTACTGTTCATGCAGGACATGAATTTTATATGTGTGTGTGTGTGTGTGTGTGTGTGTTATAATATTTTAAAAAATATAAAAAAAAAAAAAACCCAAAATTATTTTTAAAAAAAATGTGATTTTCTTGCATATTTTTCTACCAATTTTGCATAATATTGGGTTGTATTTTACACTGTAAAAATACAAATCCAGTATTAAAATACCTGGTTTTCTCCCAAATATTTCATAAGAAAATAAAAAAAATTCAAAACATTTTCAAAAAAAGAATATTTGGTTGCATACGGCCAAATCCTGAAATTTTTCTAAACATATTTTTCATAAAAAAAAAATTGCATCTTTTTCATGTTTAAAAAATAAAAAATGGATATCGTAACTAGTTTATGATTATCCATTAGGATTTGGCCAACATGTTAAAAATCTTTTTTCAAATTTTTTTTTTTTAGGATCCAGAGGTAGACTTTAATATCCATTAGGATTCTCTGCACTTTTTCTACAACACCATGTGATCAGTTCAGGCTAAATGACAATATATTAGCGCTGGTGACAGCTTAAAGAGGCCTACTCAATCAGCTTTTGTCTGCAGATTTTCAACTCATGATACCTACTTTGAGCCAATGGTTGGGATCTTTCCCAATTGAATCAAGGGCGGAAATTTTTTCTCAATGTAGACAAGATTTTCCTCTTCCACTGCCTATAAACAAAGGTGGATTTCATGGTCTGAGGGAGGAAAAAATCGGGTCCAAAGTCAGCCAAAAAACTAGTTTTTCTAACGGTTTATGCACATTTCTTCTTTCTTTCTCTCTCCACCGTGGCCTTCGACCACCACCACCCTCATCATCGGTCTTCCCACCATCATCTCCACCACAGGAAGCCAACGCAACCACTAGCCGACCACCAAGAGCCACCGTCGGTTTCTCTCTCCTCGCTGCAGCCCCTCCCACGTGTTTTTTTCTTCTTCTTTTGCTTCCTCTACCACCGGGCACCATCTCTGTCACAGCCTCAGCCACCGTCTCTACCACCAAGCAGCCACCGTGATCTTCTTTCTCCTCTCCTTCCAGCGTTTCTCTCTCTTCTACAACTTTTCTTCTTCCCGCCGTGACCTGCAACCAGCTCCAATCGCTGGCCACCAACTCTTCCATCGTCCTTATCCAAACTAGTGACGGCAGCCACCACTATGCCAGGTTGTCCGCCCTCTCTCCCCTTCCCCTTCTTCTTCTTCTTCTTCTTATTCTTCCTCCTCCTGCGTGAACAATAGGCGTGAATTATAATTCACGTCCTACTGTTCATGCAGGACGTGAATTTTATATGTGTGTGTGTGTGTGTGTGTATTATAATATTTTAAAAAATATAAAATAAAAAAAAAACCCCAAAATCATTTAAAAAAAATGTGATTTTCTTGCATATTTTTCTACCAATTTTGCATAATATTGGATTGTATGTTTACACTGTAAAAATACAAATCCAGTATTAAAATACCTGGTTTTCTCCCAAATATTTCATAAGAAAATAAAAAAAATTCAAAACATTTTCAAAAAAAGAATATTTGGTTGCATACGGCCAAATCCTGAAATTTTTCTAAACATATTTTTCATAAAAAAAAAATTGCATCTTTTTCATGTTTAAAAAATAAAAAATGGATATCGTAATTAGTTTATGATTATCCATTAGGATTTGGCCAACATGTTAAAAATCTTTTTTCAAATTTTTTTTTTTAGGATCCAGAGGTAGACTTTAATATTTGTGGGTTGTAAAATTACGCAATAAAGTACACTCTTAAGTTTTAAAGATACAAGGTGTAAATAAATGCGATGCTAAAATTCAGACTTTAGAACGGTTAAGATTTAACCCAATAAGGTAGAGACTTTCTCATGAAGAGAGATCTACCTCGAGCCTTAGAAAAGACCAACAGAAACCCAACTCAGAAAAGAAAAAAAAAACAATCAAACAACAATGTAGCTTACCTTAGGTAGGGTGCATTAGGGGTGATGCGTTTTCCCCTTGCACAACCAGTCCCTTACTCAGACTCTCGCAGATCATAGGTTCCTAGTGACCATAATACTAGGTGGTGACTCCTTAATCTTAATCATAATTTTATGATTAAATCCAAAAGAACATTCCCAACATACCACACCTCACACCAGAGGCACGATAATAGCCTCCGTCGTTGCCAGACGACGTCGCGTCGCTCGCGCCCCACGACAAAATGTTAAGTGAAAATTTGAAGGGGATGGTTTGAAATTCTGAAGAGGTTGGAGCAAAATTTGAGGCAGAGAGAGAGAAGAAAAAAAGAAATGGTAGTCTCCGCTAAATGAGAGGTGCGTTTGACGCAAGCGTCGTGTGGAGAGGGTGTCGAGACCTTTCCAACACCGCTCCATCAAAGTTTTTTTTTTAATATTAAACATTTATTAAAAAAAATTCCTTGAGCTAACTTGACATTAAAAAAATGATGAAAAAACCCCTTGAAAAGAATTAAGTAAATTTTGGATTTAAGGGTAATTAAGTTATTTTATTATATTAAGAAAATTTAAAAAGACTAAAAAGCCCCTTGAATATAAGTTTTATTTTATTTTATTTTAGGGATAACTAAATAACTTTAGTGTGTAGAAAAGTAAAAACACAATTATATTATTGGTAGATTTGGAAATGATAATTGTGTCATGGCAAAAACCCATCATATGATATTTAAAGTTTCATAGTTTAATAATAATTTTATCATTGAACTATTACAATAAATAATGTTTTGTACAATATGTTTTTTTTTTTTAGGTTTTGTTAATTTTGTTTATTCCGGTTTTAGCATTGAAGATTCGCCCCAAACCCCCCCCCCCGGGCGACCACAAATCGGATGTTTAAACCCAAGCAAAACAACAATCACTATCAACAATTCAAAGAAGGATAAAAAAAAGGAAGAAAGGAAGGGAAGAAAATTGCTCCTGCACAAGCAAACACATTAGTTTTAAGGGCATCTAGACATCATTATAAAAAAAAATAACGAAAGTAGTTGACAAATTTGCTTTCGCCCCAGCCACTTAGCAACCCTTTGCCTTGTTTTGGGCCCGGGGGGGGGGGGGGGGGGGGGGGGGCGCACTTCTGTGTCAGCAGGATCAAGGTCTCATTTGAAGTTACTGCCAGTATGCAAATTCAATGTTAATGGATTGGTTCAGCAACAAATGCAGTTTTTTTTATTGTTTTGTTTTCTTTTCGGGGGTTGTTATTTTGATAATGGCAATCGATAAGACCCAACCACGTCAGCAGCATTCCTTCCAGAGCTTTGGCAAATTAGCCAGAATCCAAAGGAAACCGCGTAATCCTAAAGTCACAGTCCCACACCTGCC
Organism: Populus tomentosa; assembly: GCA_018804465.1. Taxonomy (NCBI): domain Eukaryota; kingdom Viridiplantae; phylum Streptophyta; class Magnoliopsida; order Malpighiales; family Salicaceae; genus Populus; species Populus tomentosa. The sequence goes on along the minus strand of CM032003.1, from coordinate 5,368,376 downwards.
GCCACCTCCCCACACCCAACATGTCACAAAGTCTAACATTTATTAGTACCTCCGCAAAGCCGTGTTCACACTCGGCCCACGTTTTTCTTTTGTTCTTTGACAGATGATGATCTATGGCGCACCAATCATGGCTTTACCGTCTCTCACAACCTAATTTAACAAATAATTCATAATATATACAAGTTATTCATAAATATATACATAAATTTAGAGCCTATATAAGAAATTGAATGATAAAATGAATGTTTCTATTCATGAGAGAGACTCCTTGATATCTACCATTGCTCAATTAGTCCTCTAATTAGAAGGAAAAATGCGTCTAGCTAGAGACTAAAAACAAATGACCTAAATCAGATTCATAAGGATAATTCTTATCAGTGCCCTAAATGTGTATCGTGTTGATTAACAATCTAGGTGTGGTCAATTTTGTAGTAGTATATATGCATTGATTGATTCTTGTTCCTTTCGATGAAAACCAGTTCTTATATTATGGTGTTTTCGGATATTTATTTGATGGGTAAGTTATGATTAGATTATATTTTTTTTTTAAGTAGGTCCAAACCAAACAGTATATTATAAAAATTTATTTTTAATATGTTAATATTAAAAATAAATTTTAAAATATATATATATATATATATATATAATACTTTAAAAATCAATCATTATAATATATATATCAATCGTACAAGTAAAAGGCAAGGCTCTAACCTCTTCTATCCTGTAGGGTGTTCACACTTTCTTAAAAAGCCAACATCAATAGAAGATTTTCCTTAATTCAGTGCCTCTTGTTTCAACTCTTTCTCCTTTTTCATATGTTCACCTTGCTTCAATCTCCACTCCACCAAATGAATGAAACTAATAATATCAGCAACTCCAAGAAAAGGCAAAGAAAAGATGACAAGCAAGAAGAAAATGATAGTGATGCCAGCAATTCATTTGGACAAGATGGCAGCAGAAAGAAGAAGAAAACCTTAAAGGGTTTCATCACATCATTGATATTGCTAGAACAACAAGAGAAGAGTGATCAAGAAGAGCAAAACCATGCTTCAAATGAAGAGAAAATATTGTTCGAGGCAAACCACAAGAAAAGGATTAAAACAATGGTTGAATACTACGGCAATATTCAAGACGACCACGTAGAAATTCAAGAAACAGAAAGAAACAAGCGCAAGAAATCAAGGGCAGTAGCTGGTGCTGCGGCTGTTTCTGCTGCCTCTAATGGGGTTGCTGCTATTAAAGGAATTAAAGACGCAAAGCACGGTGGTGGTGCTGGTGGTCAACAAAGACGTTTGTGGGTGAAAGATAGAGATAAAGAATGGTGGGACGATTGTAATAGACCAGATTATCCAGAGGAAGAATTCAAGAAAGCTTTTAGAATGAGTAAGTCTACTTTTGACTCGATATGTGAGGAGTTAAATTCAGTTATAGCTAAAGAAGATACTACTTTGCGTAATGCTATTCCTGTTAGGCAAAGAGTTGCTGTTTGTATTTGGAGATTGGCTACTGGTGAACCACTTAGACTTGTGTCAAAGAGGTTTGGTTTAGGTATTTCTACTTGCCATAAATTAGTTCTTGAAGTATGTTCAGCTATAAGAAATGTTTTAATGCCTAAGTATTTGCAATGGCCTGATGAGGATAATTTGAGGAAGACAAAAAATAAATTTGAATCTATTTCTGGGATACCTAATGTTGTGGGGTCTATGTATACTACTCATATATCTATCATAGCTCCAAAGATTAGTGTTGCCGCTTATTTTAATAAGAAGCATACAGAGAGGAACCAGAAAACATCCTACTCAATTACTGTTCAAGGCGTTGTTGATCCAAAAGGGGTGTTTACTGATGTGTGTATTGGTTGGCCTGGTTCAATGCCTGATGATCAGGTGTTGGAAAAGTCTGCTTTATTCCAAAGGGCTAATGGAGGCCTTTTGAAGGATGTTTGGATTGTTGGGACTTCAGGTTACCCATTAATGGATTGGGTTTTGGTGCCGTATACACAGCAGAATTTGACATGGACTCAGCATGCTTTTAATGAGAAGATCGGGGAGATTCAATCGGTTGCTAAGGATGCCTTTGCAAGGTTGAAAGGGAGGTGGAGCTGCTTGCAGAAAAGAACAGAGGTGAAACTACAAGACTTGCCGGTGGTTCTCGGGGCATGCTGTGTGTTGCATAATATTTGTGAAATGCAAAATGAGGAAATGGATCCAGAGCTGAGGATGGAACTTGTTGATGATGAGATGGTACCTGAGGTTGCTTTGAGATCAGCAAGTTCAATGAAGGCTAGGGATTCTATTGCTCATAATCTTCTGCACCATTGCCATGCGGGCACCAGTTTTCTATAGCTAACGAGGTGCATTTTGTTCCTGCATATTTTAATTCTTTTTTCTCTGTTGTAGTTGTATTGTATAATTACACCTTTTCAGCATTTTTATTCATCGTAATTTGTGGGAGGGGCTATATCAAAGGTTTCTATTCTGCTTCCACAAATTTAGACGATGATACCCGTTTGTAGGTTTAAGTTATAGACATAGATGATAGATCAGAGTGACATTCTGTAATTTAGTTTCCATACTTGAATTGAAAATAAAGTATGAATGAAATTAAGCAGTGGCTATTCTTTTAACACCACCCTTGCTGTGAATCTTACTGTCAATTCTTAAGAAAATATGTTTCATGACCCTCTCTGTTGCTATGTTTATGATCCCCCAGCTTCATGGAAGGATAAGGATTTCTTGGAAAATGGTGATAATGGAATTCTCTTTATGAAATCTACGTAGAAATTTTATGTTTTTCTATTTATCTTCTAAGTTTTATTGTGATACCCTTTTCTTTCCTTTGTAGAATTTCAAGCATTTATATAGTGTATAACGGGTTTGCTATTATGTAACTTAGATTCTGCAAGATGCCTGCTGAAATCTTTAATCTTTACATCCTCGAATAAGCACATTTTATCCTTAAAATGTCTATTATAAGTGATTTCATAAAGCACTTGGACAGTCTTGAAGTTTTCCTTTTGGACTTCAAGCAATTTTATACTGAAAGGGATGTAAACAATGATGTTAATTCTTTTGCTAAATCCTCCTGTGCTTAAGCTTGTATCTTTGAGACTTGGTATTGAATCGCGAAGTTGGATTGTATAGTTGATCATTTTCTATTCCATGGTTTTTTTTCCTCGCATGGCGTAGCTCCATTTGGTGATTCACATTTTCGAGAGAGTAGAGGGCCATCATTTTATTAACCAACAGCTCACTTTTTCCGATGAAATCAGAGCTGGGGAAACATAATTTACGTCTTGTTGAAAACAAAGCTGCTTTGATACTGGCTAGCTGGGAACTTGCTGCTAATTAGCCCGCACCCCAGTCCCATGGGCATTGGCTTTCCACAAGAGATCAGGCTGCCTTTTGCTGTCCCAAAGGCACGTAACTGGACAAAAGGCAGAACTTGTGCATGCTGAAAAGAACAAATTGAACAGGCTCTAGCAAAACTCCCTTTCCTTAACCCTGTTCAATTTCAAAATGCGACTATGTAACTGCAGAACTTGCATACAAAACTTCAATCCTACATGAAATGCCAATGGAATCCAGAGGGTTGTAGAGTAGTTTAATCAAGTCTGGTTCCTTGGAACTTGTGCATGCTGATAGTCTATTGGATTGTTACTGCCCCTCCCTTTCTAACTTCTGATGTTATTAGGTTAAGGTACAGCTCACAGGATGCCAATTTTCTTTTTAGCTTTTGAGTTTTTTTTACTCTGGTTATCTTTTTTTGTCGTCATGCTTTGTATCATGGATCATTCAAGTTTTGGAGTTCCAATTTCTTTCGTATCTTAGTTCTTGTCTAGTAATATGATAACAGCTTGTACACTTTCTGTTGATTAGCCATGTAAGGATCGATCTGTGCATATTTTCAAGTCAAGGACAGGCTTGGAGCTGTTTGGAAACTATGGTTTCTGCCTGAAGTTTATTTATCTCGATATTGTTACGATCCTTAAAGCTAATTTCATTCGATTGTAGGTAATATAGGCAAGTCATTATCATATATTTCAATTGATTTGACATCACAAAACTTAGTATACCATATATGTGTGAACGGATGAGAAGGATTCAGGGTCTTGGATGACAAAAGTTGTTATAGTTTATTGACTTGATGAGTTATAAAATTGGTAATCAACCTCTGAGTTGGTCAGCAGACTTGGAAGATTGGACTTGGCAATGCTGAGAAATATTTAGTGCTAAAGAAAAGGTGAAAGATTATGATGTATTTGGATTTGGAGGAAGAGAATAGCTTTGTTTTATATATTTTAACTAGTTGATACTATAAACTACTAATGTAAAATATGGTAGAGATGCTTGTCTGCTTGGTTTGGTGGATTCGGATTCTACCTTATCTTGTAATAATGATTGGATTCCTACCCATGTGTATTTGCAAAAATCATGTCTTGGCAAAAACTCAAATTGTGTGTGGTATTCACATGGGACATAAAAAGAAATTTTCTCCCAGGTTTTATAGCGACGGGATTGTTCCATTACTATGTACATATTCCCGTGATTACCTCAGAAATTCATGACAGCATCGTTGAACGTATCATTTAAGAATCCAAACGGGTAGAAATTCACATGGTGCTCTGAATATTTGATGAGTTTGTTAACGTATCATAACCCAAATTAAATTTATTTTAATGTATTTTTAAATAAAAAATATTTTTGAAAATAAATATATATTATATTATCAAACACATACTTAGATGGCAAGAATAGCAACAGCTACAATCCCATTAGTCATTGTTAAAAAAAAAAAAAAATCAAAAGAAAAAGGGTAGAAGAAAACTTGAGACTGCCCAATTTTACATTATTTTTTCAAATAAATACTAGTTCACATGTTTATGCTTCGTTGCGAATTAGATCAAGATTTTTCTTAAATATGATAAAAAATATCTAGGTTATAAAAAACTATTGGACATTATTATTAAACCTGGCCTAACAATTTATTATTAAGACATCCTGACTCGACTCCTTTCCTAGCGTAGGAGTTGCAACCCATTTTATAATAAAATAAATGTAAGAAAATACACATTAAAAAAGTCTAAAAAGAAATGCTCAAACCCAATGATAGAAATCCAGAATGCGAAGTGAAGTTGGTAGGCCAAAATGGCAATCCAAGATTTTAACTAACAAAGCCCATTAATAAACCAAGTTTTGTTTATCTACTTGGTGTGATAAAAGATGTCCTAATCAAGATTGCTAGTTTGGTTATTTCTTGTGACTTTTATATTCTTAATATGGAATGTGATTCTTGTGATTCATTAAACAACACTCCTATATTATTTGGGAGATTATTTTTGAAAAATGTTAATACAAAAATTAATTGTGGTAAGGATACTTTGTCCATAGAAGTAAGAGATGAAAATACTAAATTTAATTTTTATGATGCAATAAAATATCCTTATAGTAATATTTATTCTATCACATGCTATCACCAAGTTGATAAGTGTGTGTAGTAAGTTTTTTATTTTGATTGTGAGAACGGATTAAACATGACTTTGAGCTATGGCTATGATTTTACTAAGATAAAAAAGATGGAAAAGCACATATGTGTTTCCCAAAATATGCACGAATTAGTATTGGCTTTGCAAGCTTTGTAAGCCATCCCCCATGATAATGTCTTTGTTGATTTAATACTTTCACATAAAATGTTTTTGCCATCTATTTTACAGGCCTTCGAGTTAAAATTGAAACATTTGCCCGATAATTTGAATTATGTATTCATTGGCGACAATAATACACTTTCCGTTATCATAGCAAAAGGTTTAACAAATGCGTAAGAGAAAAAACTTGTGAAGTTGTTGTGCGATCATGAAATGGTTATTGGATGAACTTTAGCCGATATCAATGGCATTAATCCCTCGATATGTATGCATAACATGTTATTTGAGGACAATGTGAAACCAACAAGAAAAATATAACGGAAGTTGAATCGGCCTATGATAGAAGTAGTGAAAATTAAAATTTTAAAATTATTAAATGTAAGAGTCATTTAACTCATCACGAACAGTAAATAAATAGCATCTATTCATGTAGTGCCTAAAACGATCAGAATCACATTAATAAAGAACAAAAAGATAAACTCATTTCAACTAGTATCTCGAGTGGTTAGGGAACTTTGCTTTTCATAAAGCACAAAAATTGATTGATGATTAGGGAGGATTTAGGCGGCAGTGTAGTAGCATCAACCTTTTAAATCACATGCTTGTTGATCCCAAGACCTTTGTCCTCGACACCTTTGTTTTTTCTTTTCTTTTGATTTGTTGTGTTACTTTCTGCATCACTCTAGCATTTTGCATACATAACTGTAACCTGACAAAAATAGCTGCCATGCATCTACCTCCTCCAATGCTACTAACACGTTGCATGATACATTTGGGTATTAGATAACCATAACAGAGAATAATAGCATCAGCGTTGCCCTAAACCATTGCCAATGACCTGAAACTTCTGGGAAAATAATGTCACCCAGTAACTAACGTTTCTTGCCTTCTTCGAGCCTGCTCTGCCATTTTTGCATCACTGGCACTACTATAATAATTAGGATAACCATAGAGTTCCATCAATGCCTATATGAATATGCTCCAGAAAGTGAGATAATGGCATCATCACAACTGACAAGTCATCTCCACAGTTTCTCCAATTCCCTTATAAGAAGCACCTAGAAAAATAGGAAGTAATACCTCGTAGAGCTGCTTTTTTTTATTCAAGCTCGGAGGCATAACGAATACAATTGCCCATAATTTCAAAGATGGAACCATTGTGATCTCCTATCCTACAACAAACGGCTAGGATTTACATAGCCAAGCCTAGGAAGTGTATGGCAACTCTTCAAGAGAAAGAAGAGTTCTAGGATGGCAAGCATTCTACCAATACATACAGGCATCTACTTCCATTTAGCCATAAAGCCCAGGTGAAAAACAGATGGGCAACATATATTGTACCAGATTAAGTCTACAAGTTGAGCTGCCAAAAGAATCAGTCATGTTTTGGTTTTGAACTTCCTCTGCGCCTTCAGATCCACCACAATTACAGTGATGTTGTCCTTGCTTCCTTTTTGAAGGGCACGGTTTGAGAGGTACTCAGCTGCTGCTTGAGCTGCAGGATCAATTCCCCCGCCCCTTGAGGAGGAAAGTGTGACACCATTCTTTTTGTGCCAGACAAGTATTCGTTTGCGAGCCAGATCACATGCTTCTTCATTTGACATGACATCCCACAAACCATCACTAGCCAGAATGAGGCACTCATCTTCTTTTGCCCTAGGAATGAACATCACTTCAGGTTCTGGAATAATCCAAGGTTTTAAATATCTATCACCTGCCACTCAAAAGCAAGAATGATTCGTAAAGTTTTAAAGTTATGTGATCCATTTATCTTCGCAAGGAAAGAGGCTAATAAATTATTACACCCATAATCATGAGTCCTTGAAAGCAACACCTTTAGATGATTTTCACACAAACTAGCAACTGATTCCATCTCAGATATATCACTCAAAGGATATTTTATTATTCACAAATACAAAATGTCATGTAATACATACAAGGGAAAATCACAAAAATCAATCCTCCACAATGCAGTAGGACTTCGTTTAACATTTGAAGAGTTTTTCCAAGGATTGATTGACATGACTAAAATGCAACTTTAATGAGAAGGCAGATGTATGCGACACTTCAATGGCTAAATTTCCCTTCAAGAAGTTCTACTTCATATCATCAACATTGCAATTGCATGTTAAAGAGACATCCTCAAAAAAGTTTAATCAAGGTTGAAATAAACACCAGTCAATAGACTTTCACCAGACATGTAAGAATTTCATATCATGCAAGGCTTGTGATTTATGTGCACAAGCATCATCATCTAAGGCTGAAAACATAAAAGATGGTTTCAAACCAGAATAACAGTCAAATTTCCCAAGCATGAGTTGCACAAAGTTATTATGGATGCAATTTACTTGTTTAGAAATGTTGTGAGATAGATACCTTAACATCAAAGAACTCACCATCCAAAAAAATGAACAAAGTAGGAAAAGAAAACTTCCACGTTGAAAATTTTTGAAGCAGGCATCGATGGAATTTATCCTAGCATTAAAACCACCAAGGATGTCTATTTACTTGTCTTTGGTGACATGGACAAGGAAATTCTTTGAGACTTGGACATATTCTCCGGAGGTTCCAACACCTAAAATTAATCCAGGAATTTTAAGTTTCTGATCACCAAGAATGTCCAAGCATCTCGTTGGTAGTATGACATGGACAAGGCAATTCTTTGAGACTTGGACATATTCTCTGGAGGTTCCAACACCTAAAATTAGTCCAGGAATTTTAAGTTTCTGATCATGATCAGAAACTTAAAATTCCTGGATTTATTTTAGTAAGTACAGACTTGCCATGTCTCTTACAATTACAAAGATGCATCTCTAAATAGTCAAAGGTGACAATCAATGACGAGGGAAAACACAGCTAAGGTCGAATAGTCATTGGATGACCATGGAGTCCTTTATGAAAGTGAATGTTGTAATTTTATCCTTACCTTCAAGATTAGCCAATAGGAGAATGACAGCAACTTAGATGCAAAAGAACCCAGATGACAGCAGTGCTGTTAACATGTTTGAATAAGATAAGGAAGAAACAGATAAAAATGAGGGTGATAAGAACATACCAATAGATCTTGACATAGCTAGAACACCAAAGACACGATGCCCATTCCACTGTATGACCTTGCCTCCAGCCGCTTCTATCCTTGCATACTCATCTTCTCGGTTAGGCTAAGATAAGATTTAATGAGAGAAGCAAAAGAACAAGAATCAGCTTCCCAGTCTTTTATTATTATTATTATTATTAAAAGATTTTAAGATCCAAGCCTACAGTTCTAAAGGCTCTTACTTTATGATCCACTGATAATGCCACTGGTTCTTTCCCACGACAAAGAACTGCTCGTGAGTCTCCACAGTTTGCTACTATGATGTGGGATGAACAAATAGTGGCCACAACAGCAGTAGAACCAACAGTTTCTGGAGCAACTGGTTCAGCACCACCCTTTCCTCCGACTTCAGCATCTACCTTAAGAAAACAATTGGTGAAAGCTTTTTTCCACTGCTCCTGGCAACCATCCTTAATACTTCCATCAATCAGGCCATTTTTAACAAATTCTATCTCCTCAGACAAAGCAGAATGGAAACGATCACGGCAATAATTTGCCACCTAAAAAAGAAAGCCAGCGGAATGTAAGCTAATCACCTCTATAAAGGAAACAGCAACATGATCTGACAATAGGAAGAAAGCCAGAGAAACAACATAAATAAATAATAAGGATAAAGAGCACAAGGATAAGTTACCTGTGAGCCTCCATGACCATCATAAACTCCAAAGAAATGAGCAGTCTGGAGCGGTAAACAATTGCTCATGCCATCAAGTAATCGGTCCCCAATCAGCATTTGAATATGAATTTTCAAAAAATAAGGCACAGCAGCAACTGCATCTTCCATCTCTGGTCTCCTTCCACACAAAGACGTAAATCCCCAAAGGGGTATGTAGTCCACTTCAAAAACACTTCTTGAGATTGTACCACTGGCCCCTCTTTCCAGAGCCAACTTAGGTACCACAGCGGATGTCTTTGCATCAGATCCATCTCCAACCTCTTCCTCAACAATTCCTGCCACAGAAAGGGAATCGCTAACGATGGCGTCAACATTCAAATCCCCGAAATCTGCTGTCTTGGGAATAATATCAACAACACCCGCACTCTTTTCAGTATCTACAGAACTTGGTGTTCCTACCTCAAAGGTGGCCTCAAAATTCAAGAAATCCTCTCCACATAAGCTACTTGTCTCACTGGCCACTGACAGAGAACTATCAAGAATTGGATCACCCTCCAACGACAAAGAATCGTCCTCCTCGCTATCCCGTGTTATCACATCATCACCAACAACCCAATTTCTTTCATTTTCAGAGATCATATCCAACAAAGGGCCTCCTCCTCCTCCTCCCTTGTCCTCTTTAGGAGCTTGCACTGCTGTATCTTTAACTTCATCATCTAAATCACAACAATTACAATCCTTATTCCCCACGGTAGAAACCTTAGTTACAGTATCAGATAATAAGCTAGCTGTGTCTGCCATTAAAAGTCTTGTGATATCCATATGGGTATCTAAGGACGGACTCTCACAGACTGAATTACCTCCTCTAAATGGCACTGCAACCGCCCGGTACATCTCCTCCATCAAAATCACTATCTGGAAAGTACAAAAAGTTACCCTCTAACCCCTCCAAGAGCACACAGCCTCTCATTATTCAACTAAAATTATCAACCCTTCACTCATCAAGAATGATTTTGGAATGTGAACAACAGGTTTTGACAGACCATTTTCCATGCCTTTTAGGAAAAGGTAAATCAAAGTTTAATACTCTTAACAAAATCAGGAGGCCAATCCAGTGGATGCAAAGATATGGGTGAGCTAAAAGTTCTTAAAAGTGAAATGGTTAGTCAGATCTGGTCAACGAGAATGGATCCAAATTTCCATTTGTGGAAGCTTACAGACTCTAAATAGATAGCTAGACCTGTTTAAGGCCTCATTAACTTCTTATATGGAATCTTCTCCATTTACCTCCATCAACTACAATGAGAGAGAAACAACAAGACAGCAACTTTAAATCCACAAAAAAATAGAACAGAATTTCAAAACAAAAAAAAAAAAAACACGAAATTGGAAACCAACCCCTGATCTTTAAACCCAAGAAAGAGAAACAAAAAGGGGTCATGAAAAAGAACCCGAGAAAATTAAAAGTCCCAAGAATCACAAGAGAACCCTAAAAAAGATAGGACCCTCTTCACATATTTACTAAAGAGTTCCCTGGATCCAAGGCAACCCATCACAGCCTCTTGTAAAATAGCTCTCTTTCTCTCTCTAATAATTGCAAAAATTAAACTTGAAAGCAAGAAAGAGAAGTTACAGCAAAAAAAAGAAAAGAAAAGAGACACTACACCTAATTGTGTCTAAGGCTTTTGCTTTTCACTACGTCTCTTCATAACCAAGAACCATGAAAAAAATACAGAAACAAGATATAGAGAGTGGTGCTGGCCTATCATTAATATCAATAAAGAAAATAATTTAGAATTAATCAATTATATTTAAAAAAAAAATACTATAATAAACCACAATCATACATGGGACTTTGGTAGCTAGGCGCTTTTTACGTTTCTTATTATTATGTTCATTTATTATTATTAAATTTATTTAAATCTTTTTAAATTTATTTGAATTTATATTTTCTTATGATCTTTAAACTTACAAGTGTGTGTATATATATTATTAATAGAATATGATACACACATATAACTATAAATTCATATAAAATAAAAATATTTTATTTTCATCGCCTAATCTACGTTGTTCTTATATATTTTTTTATTCTTTATTAATTATATTATTATTTTATGCTTCTTGAAACATAATTTTTATATATATTATCGGTATAAAATACTCTCTACTTTCATCTTGAAACAGACAATCATATTTAATAAAAATTAGAAGCATAAATTTCTCTTATCTTTCATGTTGAAGCAAATAATTTTAATTAGTTTATTGATAAGAAGTAGAAGTAACAATGACAAACTTTGCCAAACTTAAGTTTGTGGCATTTGATATTATAGGCAAAAAATATTTGTTATAGATCCTTGATGTTGAATTTCACCCGAATGTCTTAAGTTTTAAAGATATCATTATAGATGATAATGAAGCATCTAGTTAAAACAAGGCAAAAGCCATGATTTTTTTACGTTGTCATCTCCATAAGAAGTTAAAGATAAAGTATCTCACAATCAAAGATCCATTTATTCTTTAGCAAAATTTGAAAGAAAAGTATGACTATCAAAAGACATTTATTCTCCCAAAATCTCATTATGATTAGATACATTAATGATTGCAAGATTTTAAATCAGTAAGTGAATATAATTCTATAATGTTTGATATCAGTTCTAAATTGAAACTATGTGGAGACAATATCACCAATGATGATATGTTAGAAAAAACACTCTCTGTTTTTCATGCCTTGAATATGCTCCTACAGCAACAATATAAAAAAACTAGGTTTTAAGAAATATTCTAAATTAATTTCATGTCTCGTTATGGCTGAACAAAATAATGAGCTTTTAATGAAAAATCATGAATCACAACTAATTGGTTCAGCTCCATTCCCTGAAGTGAATTTTATGATATATAATTATAATTATGGTCGTGGTCGTAATAAAGGTTGAGGACGTGGCCATAGGAGAAGACAGTTTAATTACCGCAACTATAATGGTTGTAATTCATCAAATTTTTACAAACCCTTACAGAATGAGGAGAAACAAGAAAGTGAGGAAAATATACATAGCAGAGATACCAAGAAGATAGAAAATGCATGTTATCAATGTGGAAAGAAAATGACATTGGTCTCGTACCTGTCATATGGCCAAACATCTTGCGGATTTATATCAGTCCTCATTAAAAGGAAAGGAGAAGAACATAGAAATACATTTTTCTCACCCACAACAAGTTAATGATGATATTTATCCTTTAGATATAACATTGCAGATTATTTTGAGCAAACTAATGAGAAAGTTAATATTTTTTTTGTAATGATAATAATTAATTAATATAACAATGTCAGAATTTAAAATTATATTTATCTTTTCAGTGTGTTTCCTTTATGCTAGTATATTTCAATGTGTTTTGTTTTCTTCCTTTCATGTTGGCTTATTTAATGAAAAAGATTGTGTTATCATAATTATGTCTTATTATGAACTTATTATATATTGTATTCCTTTTCATGAAGAAAATATGGATTCACATCATGTTGTAAATAAGCCTGATATTAGTTATTGAGATATATGCTTAGCCGATAGTACAATGACACATACTATTCTTGGGCATAAGCAATATTTTTCAAATATAAGAATGATAAAAGTAAAAATGAATACAATAGTAGGTTCAATAGACTTGATTGAAGGCTCTAGAAGAGCTAATATAATGCTTCCTAATAGGACAAGATTTATTATTGATAATGCTTTGTTCTCTACTAAATCAAGGAGAAATCTACTAAGTTTCAAAGATATATGACTTCACGGGTACCATATTGAGATTGCCAATGACAGTGATATAAAATATCTTTACATTGTATTAAATGTCTTGACTGAAAGACAAATATTGAAAAAATTACTCATTTTATCTTCAGGTTAGCATTACACAAGTATTAGTACAATCAAAGTCAATGTAATAATGAATTAGAAGTTCAATGAGCCAAATAATTTTATTATCATGACCGGTTAGACCATCCTGGATCAATAATGATGCGAAGAATTATCGAGAATTCACATGGCCATCCTTTGAAGAACCAGAAGATTCTTCAATTCAAGGAATTCTCGTGTGCTGCTTGTTCTCAAGGAAAATTGGTCATTAGACCATCACCAACTAGACTAAATCCCCAAGATTTCTAAAACGTATTCAAAGTGATATTTGTGGTCCCATTCACCTACCACGTAGACCATTTAGATATTTATGGTTTTAGTAAATGCATCTACAAGATGGTCACATGTGTGTTTATTATCAACTCGTAATTTGGTGTTTGCAAGTTTACTTACTCAAATTATTAAATTACGAGCACAATTTTCAAATTATATAATCAAGAGTATTCATCTTGACAATGCTGATGAATTCACATCCCAAGTATTTAATGATTATTGCATGTCACTTGGGATAAACATTGAACATCTTGTTGCCCATGTTAATACTCAGAATGATCTTGCTAAATCACTTATTAAATATCTCCAATTATTGCAAGACCACTACTCATAACGAAAAAAAACTTTCTATCTCTGCTTAGGAACACATTGTTTTGCATGCAACAACAGTTATACGTATTAGGCCAACAACGTATCACAAATTCTCCCCATTACAATTGGTTTTTAGTTATGAATCAAACATTTCCCATTTAAGAATATTTGGTTATGCGGTATATGTTCTAATTTATCTACATAACATACAAAGATGGGTCCTTAAAGGAGGTTGAGAATATATATTAGGTTTGAGTCCCCATCAATAATTAAATATCTTGAGCTCTTAACAAGTTATTCATTTATGACATGATTTGCCAATTGTTATTTTGAGGAGATTATGTTTCCAGCATCAGGGGGATAATTTAAACAGCTGGATAAAGATATTACATGAAATGCATTGTCATTATTGAATTTTGATCCTCGTACAAAAAAATGTGAACAAAAAGTTCAAAAGATACTTCATTTGCAAGACATTGTAAATCAACTATCGAATGCATTCACTGACTTAAAAAGAATAACCAAATCTCATATACCAGCTGTAAATGCTCCAACCCAGATTAAAGTCCCAGCAGAACAATCCACTAAAATTATAGCAAATGAGTCTATGGCATACTAAAAGCATTATAGACTAATTGGTTCAAAAGACAAAGATCCTCAGAAAAGAAAAGGAGTAAATAATCAAATTGGCATTATTGAGAAAGAAAATTTTTGTGAGGAGATGGACATAACTGATCATAAAACCCCAGAAGAGGTTCAGGTGCCTGAAAATAGTAAAAATAAGGAGATCTTGATAAGTTATGTCTCTATAGAAAAAAAAATGATGGAATCAAAATGAAATAATTATCAACAATATCTTTTCATATAATATATTGCTTGACATCATTAATGAAAATAAGGATCATGAGCCTAAATCTGTCAAAGAATATCGATGCAAAAATGATTGGCAATAATGAAAAAAATAAATCCAAATAGAATTAAATTCACTTGCAAAACATGAAGTTTTTGGACCTGTAGTCCAAACACCTAAATGTGTAAAGCCAATTGGATATGGATGGGTATTTTTGTGAAAACAAAATGAGAAAAATGAAATCGTAAGATATAAAGCACGTCTTGTGGCACAAGAGTTTTCATAAAGACCTATCATTAATTATGATGAAATATATTCTCTTGTAGTTAATGCAATTACATTTCGGTATCTCATTAGCCTGACAATTCATGAAATGTTAGATATATGTTTGATGGATATAGTCACAACCTATTTATATGGGTCAATTGATAATGATGTTTATATGAAAATTCCCAAAGGATTTAAAAGGCCTGAAACATATCATTCAAATCCCCAAAAAGCTTACTCAATCAAGTTACAAAATTCCTTATATGGGTTGAGTATTCTTTATGCATATATTAGTGATAGAAATGGTCTTAAATGTGGAGAGGTGCAATGAAAAGAGAACAGATGTAAGGTGACCGACCACTAGAGGGGAAGAAAGGATAGGAGGAGAACTTATTATTTCCTTGCTTAATTATTTAAGATGTGATGTTATAATGTGGTTGCTAATTAGAAAAAAAAAATGCATCATTTATAAGGAAGAAGAACCCTTCGTTCTTTTGGGTAGGTTCGACAAAAGTAGAAATGAATTTGTTGTGATGTCGCGGTCACACAAATTAATTACCTTAGCTTAAAACACAACACACAAGATAATATATAGCAAGTAAGGGGTCAATCCCATGAGAAAGGTTCAAGTCAGATTTTTATGCTAGATAATATGCAATTTGAGAAGGTTTGGACGTTATATAAGCTAAAGCAAAAGAAAACAAAAAATTATCAAGCAAAATTAAATAAAACCAAAAAATTATCAGAGAGAACAAACCTTGATCACAAATAAACATTCACCTACAAAAATCAGAACTGATCATGGAAAAGAGACATCAATTTATATTCTGAATATTTATATCTTCTTAACATTGGTTAATTAACAGATCCGCCGTATAACTAACCCTAATCATCAAACAACCACAGTGTCCGCACTAGTAATTTAATTCAATGGCAGCCTTAAGAACTAGATAAATTGATAATCAAGAAAACATAACTGTTCGTAGTCTATGTTTGATTTGATTGAATGTTCTTTCTAAGATTAATAATGTAGATCCGCCACAATTTTAAACTTCGTTGCTTCACAAGTTTATATATCACAACTCCGGTTTTGATATCAAACTTAGCAATAGATTGTCTATAATAATAACTTAGAGTCCACTCTAGCAATTAAAATAAACAATCATAGAAAAAAACAATCATAGAAAAAATAAGCATAGGAGAACAAACATATTCATCATATAAACTGAAAAGAAAAGGTAAAATAAATCTCACAGTTCTTGAGATCCGAAGGTTTCCGTGTCCTTGCAACTAAGAAAACGAGTTTAACTTTGCATGTTTGTTGAACAACTAATCAAAAAGAAGGAGGAATGCATGATTTCTGATTTCTTAGAGGAAGGGGGCGTTTTTCTCTTCTTGGCTGGATGCCCCCTTCTCTTCTCTCATTCTTTTTATATCCTAGGAAACCCTAGTCTCTATTTTACAAAATAGTCCTCCCTTAAGTAGACAGTTTACATTTAAGTACTTCAATAACTATTTTCCTAAAAAAGAAGAAATATTCATGCATGAAATCTTCAATCTTTGACTTAGAGGAGCTAAATTACTGAAATAAAAACTTGGATGTCGATTTAGATGCTTCAAAACATAATTTGGACTTGTTTCTTCACGAAACATGTTTGTTGGCAGAATTCGATTATCATTTTTTAAAAAATCATATCTCCCTCATAGAACATCGTTTTTTACTGAAATTGGGAGAGTTGATAGGCTTTGAGTAAGACATCCAACAAAATGAAGTTTGCATCAATTGGACTTCTGTAGCTCCAGATATTCAAGTCAAAATGGTTGAAGGTCAACATTGACAGATTACAAGATTTGACTTTGAAGGTTGCGATTTCCATGCTTTTCTTTATTTTATTTTCTTGCCTTAGACATCCAGAAAGGTATGGATGTTAGATTTTTAATGCCACTAGAATAACTTTATTTTGACTTCTAGAGCTAACGCTCTGCACAAAACATCGACTGAAGGTCAAATCTGTCATTTACCTCTAATTTACTCATTTTTGCATCTTTCATCCAAAAGTGCCTTCAAAACATAAAACAAAGAATATCAAGGCATTTTATATAAAAAAAACATAGGCAAAACACTAGTTAAATATGGGTGAAACTATCGAATAATATAGTTACATAAAATACCCCCACACTTAGCTCTTGCTCGTCCTCGAGAAATGATAGGTAAAATCAAATTGAAATTAAATTATATCAAATCACTATAACTAATCCTCCTAATTTCTCATCAATATCCAAGAATTATGCATTATAAACAAGAATACAGTCAAGAAGGATAAATAATATAAATTTTCATGAATTTATTTATATGCAAACTTCAAAACTTAATTACTCATCGGGATTTAAATGAAATCTATGTCATGCCAAAGTGATAGGTCCTCTCATTGATATACACTCAACACTCATGTGTTTAGGACTTTTGTGTTTAAATCTCTCATATTCAATCAATGAATATGTTCTACCATAAGCTTGCTCTTCAATCTCATCTTCATTACTAACATATTACAAATAATGCATGAATCATAAGGTCTTATTTTCCAGTTATAATGAGGCTAAGGTTAAGGTGAGGTAAAAAAGAGTAAAAGAAAATTTTCAAACCAAAGAAAGTAGAGCATTCTAAAAAATGATATTTCAAACAAGATATTCCATCAAAGCACATAAATTTTCCATCTTTAATCACCAATGCTTACTTCTTTTAATTTCAAGCTCTTTCAACATAACATTTTAAGAACATAAAGGAACACTTTTTTTTTTCTTTTTTTTCTTTTCTTTGTTCTTTTTGTTTTTCACCTTTGGCAACTTTGCCAATTTTTTCATCAAGCATCACTTCTTCTTTCTTTTCACATAATATCCAACTATAATTCTATGAGATATCACAAGTATATGCTCTACTAATCCTTGGCTAGGGGAAAAGGAAAACATATATAAAGTTAAGGCTTGTACATGGATAAAGCAAAGAAAAGATAAACAAGCTCAAAAGGGGCTCACTAAGAATAATATGTTTTAGGTTGACTTTTTGGCTCAAGTGGTTGAAATTCCTAATGCCTTTATCATCTTTATGTATATATGTAATACGAATGTAATCTCAACAAGATATGAAGGAAGTTCTAGAGATACATATTATTGAAAAATGCACATTCAAATAATATAATGTTGAAGGCTCAAAAGCTTGCATTAGGTATAATACTATAAAGTCAACATATAATATTTTTAAAGTCAATCCCTAAACTAATTAAATGTTAAAACTTGTATGCACAATCATTCATTTGATTTATATCTTCATCTATCTCAATTAATTCTCATACATAATACTCATATTCTTATAAACCAATAGGAGTTCAAAAAGATCAAACATGGATATTTTTTTTGAAAAATAACAAAGAAAACCAAAATTATCTTAATACCCCCACACTTTAAACACAACATTGTCCTCAATGTTGAAATAAAAGAAAAGGAATATAAGAGAATGATAAAAATAAAGTAAAATGCAAAATATAAAAAATAAGGGAAAAAGAAAGCAAATCTGAATTTTTTTTTCTTTTTGTGTTGGGTTGCCTCCTAGTAAGTGCTTTTATTTTATGTCATTGCTTGAAATATGGCATTCTCATTCTTTATAGATTAGTTTAGCTAACTCTACATAAACAGTGAGTTCTGTCGTCCAATTTTCATAGAAAGGTTTCAAGCGATGCCCATTGATCTTAAGCACTTTGTTTGTTTCTAAACTTGTAATTTCAACTACACCATAAAGAAAAACATTAAAAACAACAAAGGATCCAATCCAATGAAAGTGCAACTTTCTAGGAAAAAGTTTCAAACGCGAATGATAAAGAATGACTTTGTCTGCAACATTAAACTCTTTTCTTGTAATCATTCAGTCATGAAGAGTCTTAGTATTTTCTTTGTAAATCCTTACATTCTCATAAGCATTATTATATATCTCTTCCAACGTGATTCCAGTCTTTTTAGGCACCAAATGGATAGGCGCCACCCATTCACTGTCTGTGATGGGGTAAATGACTCCTGTATCATAGGGGGCAGTTTGCAAAGCTTGCAAAACCAATGCTGATTCTTACACATTTCAGGGAACTCATATATGCCTCTCCATCTTTCTATCTTTATAAAATCATAGTCATAACTCAAAGCCACACTTAATCCGTTCCATAGTTATAATAAAAAACTTGCTCCATATAATTATCAACTTGGTCATAACATGTGATAGAATAAATATTATTGTAAGGATTAAATTCAATTTTTTCATCTCCTACCTCCATAGATAAAGTATCCTTACCACAATCAATCTTTGTATTGGTAGTTTTCAAGAATGGTCTCCCAAACAATACAGGAGTGTTGTTTAATGAATCACAAGAAATCACAAGAATCATGCTCCATATCAAGAACATAAAAGTTGCATGGAATGACCAAACTATCAATCTTGACCAAGACATCTTCTATCATACCTAGTAGGTAAACAAAACTATAATATGCAAGTTGTATTACAATGCTAGTTTTATTCAAAGGTTCTAGACTAAGAGAAATGCATATAACCATGTTCCATGTATGCATGTTTATCTCGTTTATCCTTCTATAATGATATTTGTTGTTCAATGTATGTTATAAATATTGTAGTTGAAATGATGATGATGTTTGTGGAATTGAGACTCATGATGATTGGGTCATAATTGAGTTATAAGATGTGGGATATTATGTGTAAATATGTTATATGTCGATAACTTTGGACCTCCTGGTATAGTGGAGAATCTGCCAAAATTTTAGTAGACTTTTATAAGAAAACTGTATGTGTGTGTGTGTGTGTGTGTATGTGTGTGTGTGTGTTTATTAATTATTTACCATGTTTTCCATTTGATATGTGACAAATGTGTTATCTCAGATAAGGGGATGTTACAAATCTTGACTAGGATTACCCCCCCACACCAGGGGGCATGTGGAAGTTCATATATCAAAGACTGAGGAAATTCCATAAAAAATTCAAAACTAAAAGAGCCTAAAAAACTCAAATGTTGAGGGGCATGCATAAATAAATAGTAAAGAAGATGAAAAATCAAAGCAAATAAGGATACCTCTTTAGAACAATAAAAAATGGCAAAAAAAAAAAAAGTTTGAAAGACACAGTAAGTCAAGCAACTAACAATGATCCAAAGTTTTTAAAACCCTAAAACATTATTTGATCTTTATAAATCCTTTTTCTTTCATAGCCAAGGGTCATAGCTTGAACTTTTTGAAGCGTTGTTTTTTATTTTTATCCCATCCAAACATCTCAACAATGTTCCATTTGATGACCTCTTGTATAACACTTCTGCATCGAGGTAATAGTCCATGGCTAACCTTTGTAAGGTTTTCATATTTGTATTGGATGCCTTAATGGGATACTTTCGGTGTTGGATAAATTGTTTGATATCATGATACCACGGATTCACATCCATTCCTCCTTTGATTGAGCAATAGTGAGTAGCATCCATCGTTCTTAACACATCAATGCCATATTAGCCAGTATTGACACGTTAACACCATTTCATCCAGGATTGACTTGTCAGCGCCACATCAGCATCAATAATTTCTAGCATATTCCCATCTTAATCTAGTTAGTAAGCCTCTGCATACTTTTTTTAACCATTGAATATCATTGTTCCTGGTATATTTGTGGTATATTATTCTTTTGTGCCTGTACATCATAATGTAGCCCATCTTGCTATTTGAGCTATCTGAATTTTGTTGGCTTATTTATTCACTTATATTGAATATCTGATTCTCTTAATTAATTATAGAGCTTGGCTAAATTTATAGGAAAATTGAAACACTGTGTTAGATTAACTATGTCCATTTAGAAGACTAACATTGCTCGCTTGCAATTTTTATCTTGGTTTAATTTGTTATTGCTTAGTCTCCAAAAAAAAAATTTTAATATTAGCTTTAATTTTATAGTGTTTTACTTATAAGTGTCATTTGTAGTCTCATTCATAGTTTTAGAATTAGTATTGCATGCATTTAGAAAGTGATCATCCAGTATACAATTTAGAACTTCCAGTTACTATAGACTAAACCTCTAGTAATGTCTTAGGGATATTCAATAGCAATTACAATTTACACAAGTTTTTATAAACAAAATGTTCACTCAGATCAACAACCTTCTCGAGAGAGTTGAATCCATAAAAACTTTACAGATAAGATAATCTAGTGAGAGTGAGCATTCTAATGATAATTGTAGGTATCATCAAAGGCTAGCTCCCTGTAGAAACCACTAACATGAACACTATTAGGGTCACCATAGTTATGGTGACCCTAACGATAGTGAAAATTCCAACAATTACTATTATAGGCTAGTTTATCCTAGGAATTGCTAGTACAACCATAATTAGGGCCACCACAACTATTATGACCTTGAAGATCGAATCATGAGATATATCAAGGTAGAAGCCCTGATTTTTTAAGGTCAACTTAACTTATGGATCTTTGATAGGTAGATCTAAATTTTTTTATGAATTTATGACATGATTAGATGAGTATAAGATGAGGTGCGTGGTTAGGAAGGATAAGGCAATGACTCTAAGTAGATTTAGAAAAAGGATTAAATGATGACTTTATAAGAGAGGTTGTGCTTAAAGGTGTCCATCCTTGACGAAGCTTATACCCTAGTACAAAACTATCAGTTAGTCATAAAAAGTTAGTGGAAAAACATTAAGACAACTGTAGTATTCCTCCTAGGTCCTAACCTGATAATAATTCTTTATTTGGTGCCCCACCTTGTATACTCAATTCTACCATTGGCCAGATGCTCAGGGAAGATAAGGGTAAGGGTATTCTTTATGAAGCACCTAAGATGACTTTAAGGATTTGGTGTTTTAAATGTCAAGGTTTTGGTCATGTTTCCTCTAGTTTTCCTAATAAGGCCTTGTTCATTAAGGATAAAAAAGATATGGGTAAGGAAAAAAATTATGATGATATGGTGTATGAACCTAATCCCAATGATTTTTAGGACCTTAATTATGAGGAGGATAAGTCCAACCTACTAGGATGTGTTAGGTCTATTTCCGCTCAAATCGAGCAGGACTTTGTAGGATGAGAGACAATCGCGTTAAGTATAATTAGACATGTCTTAACACAACCTATAAGAACTAAGGATTGGAGAAGAACTTATATCTTTTACACCTATATTATAGATAAAGGTTGCAAGATCATTATAGATAATTGGAGTTGTATCAATACAATATCTTCTGGTAATGTATCTTGCTTAAGCTTAAAGTTTGTCTCATATCCTAAGACATATAGTGTATCATAGGTTAACAATACATAATGAAATTTGGTGTGATGCAATTCCTATGGATATAAGACATATCATTTTAGGTAGGCCTTGGTTATATGACTTAGACGTTACCATCTTTAGGTGATCAAGTTCTTGTTCATTCATTTTTTTATGACAAAAATATTAAACTCATTGGATTACCACTAAAGCCTAATAATAGTAACAAGAAGAAGGAGTCTATTCCCTTTGTCTTGCTCTTGGTTTATTCAAGGGAGTCTGTTCCCTTTGCCTGGTTATATCTGTATATATGTACTGCTGGTCTCCAGCTTGTTTTTTTATCTATACAATTCTTACATTTGATAAAAAAAAAAAGTAACAAGAAGAAGGAAATGATGAAAGAAATAGGGTTTAATATAATAGGTCATAAGGAGTTTGGAAAGGAGATTCGTGAAGAGTTTGTTGTGTTTGCCTTAGTAGTCAAGAAGGTTATAGAAAATTCTTTAGATGAACCACTTAAAGAGGTGATGGAATTGTTAAAAGAATTTATGTCTTTCCTTCTAAACTACCTAATGTTTTACCCCCTAAATGACATTCAACATGACATAGATTTTATCCCTAGTGCCTCGTTGCGAAACTTGCCTTATTATATGATAAACCCTAATGAACATGTCAAATTACAAAGGCAAGTAAATAAACTATTACAAAAGGAATTTATACAAGGGAGTTTGAGCTCTTGTGCAATACTTGCCTTTTTAACAACTACGAAAGATGGATTATGAAGAATGTGTGTGGATAATCAAGTTACCAATAAGATTATAATCAAGTATTTTTTTTTTCATTTCTCGATTGGATGACATATTAGATATGATGGAAAGAGCTTAGATTTTCTCTAATATTAATATGAAGAGTAGGTATCATCATATTAGTAATGTCTTTTGGCATTTTCAATGCACTAAGTACTTTATGATAATAATGACACATGTTCTTAGGCCTTTATGGGAAAATTCTTGGTGTTGTATCTTGATGATGTCCTTATTTATAGCAAAACCAAGGAAGAACATTTAGATCACCTTATTCAAGATTGTACCATCCTAAGGAAGGAAAATTTGTTTACTAGGAACAAAAAATGTTTTTTCTTCACGAATCGATTGGTTTTTTTAGGATTTATAGTGTTATGTAAAGGAATCTCTATTGATACCTAAAAACTCCAAGTGATTATAGATTGGTCTGAGCCTAAGAATATTCATGAGGTTTGTAGTTTTCTTGGGCTTGTGACATTCTATCATCTTTTCATCGAGGGATTTAGCATCATCACGTCTGATATAACGAATTATTTGAAAGAAGGTGAGTTTTAATGGAGTAAAAAAGCTCATAAGACATTTGAAGAGGTTAAGAGGGAGATGATATAAGCCCAAATAATATGGCTTCTTGACTTCACTAAGATGTTTGAGGCAGAATGTAATGCCTTAAGAGTTAGTATAGGTGGAGTACTTAGTCAGGAATGTCACTTTGTAACGTACTTTACTTAACGGGGCCAAACAAAAGAACTTAACCTATGACAAAGAATTTTATATGGTAGTTCTGGCCTTGTGCTATTGGCTCCATTATTTGCTACCATATAAGTTTGTCTATTCCGACCATGAGACCCTTCGTTATCTCAACTCCTAAAAAAAGTTAAACTATAAACAAATCATTGGGTAGAGAATTTGTAAGCCTATTCATTTGTATTGAAATATAAATATGAAATAGAAAAGGCTGCAGATGTCTTGAGTCACCATGTAACATTGTTATTCGTAATAAATGTTGAAGTTACTAGATTTAAGAGACTTAAAGAGTATAAATCTTGTCCAAAATTTGGAGAAATATACATGACATTTAGAGATGAGAGTAACCATATTATAAATGGTTATTACCTCTATGATGGTATTTGTTTTAATATAACAAGCTTTATATCTTGAAGATATCAGTGCATGATTTTTTAGTGTGGGAGATTCATGTTGGAGGTCTTTCTAGACACTTTAAAAGAAATAAAACCATTGAAGAGGTGGAATGTCAATTCTTTTAGTTTAGCTTAAAAAGAGATGTAACTAAGTTGGTAGGTCAATGTTAAACATGTCGACTAACTTATCATTAAAAACAGAATACTAGTCTTACACCTCTTTACATGTTCCCACTTGTTCTTTGTAAGATGTAAATGTGAATTTTGTGTTTAGGCTTTCACATACTGTAAAGAAGCATGATTCTACATTTGTGGTTGTCAATCGTTTCTCAAAGATGATCTATTTTATCACTTACACTAAGACCACAAATGCTTCTAAAGTTGTGAAACTCTATTTTGATGAGATTATCAAGTTATAGTCTTCCTCAAACTATAGTTTTAGATAGGGATGTTAGATTTATGAGTTATTTCTGAAAAACCCTTTGGTATATAGTGGGAACTAAGTTAAAATTTTCTAGTGCTTACCACCCCTAAACCGATGGTCAAACTAAGATGGTTAATAGGAGTTTAGCCAACTTTTTAAGATGTCTAGTGCATGATCATAATATAAATTGAGATTTAGTTCTTTTTATAAACCAATTTGCCTATAATAGCTATGTCAATAGGTCGATAGGCATGAGTTCCTTTGAAGTTGTACATGGTTATAAACTTAGGAGGCCTTTAGATCTTTTTCCCATGTTTTCTCATGCTAGGGTGTCTAAGTCAATCAAGTCATTTGCATGTAAAGATCACTAAATAAATTCAAGCAAATAAAGCGCAATATAAACTTCAAGTTGATTTATATATACAACACAACAAATTTAATGTTGGAGACTATGTTATGATACGGATTAGACCCGAATGGTAGACTTCGAGAACTAATAAAAAAAGTACAGGCATGTAGTGCTGGGCCATTCAAAGTGCTACAATGGATTGGTCCAAATACTTCTGTTATTGATTTACCACTTGATTTTGGCATTGGCTCCACATTTAACATTGAGGATCTAGTAGCATACAAGAAACCACATCTTATTTCAAATGATTCATTTGAGATGCCACCTAATTCAATTCTTAATAATTCTATTGAAATATCTACCTTCACCATGATATCAGCACAAAATAATAATATTGATGTTATTCTAGATGAACAAGTTGTTTTAATTAGGGATGGTGAAATTTAACGGTTTCTAGTTCATTGGATGGACCGACTTGATATAGATTGCACTTAAATTACTAGAGATACACTACAACAAATTGATTCAAATCTTTAGGAGTACTATTAAAGCCATTCAGAGCTACATTCGATGGAGTCAAGTTTCTTTAACTTTGAGAGAGATGGTGGGGTGATTAGTACTTAAAAGTGCATGTTTATCAAGGTTTTATATCATCATTTTGCACTTGAAGTATCAATAACTCCTTAACTAAAGCATGTTTTATAATAACAAGTTTGATACTATAAGATACCTTAATTTATGGTAAATGCTCATCTTAAATGCAGGCCTATCACATAAATGAAAGGATTGATTGATGAGTTTAAGTATTGAAAGTGAAAGGATAAAGAGATGGCCAAACTTAGAAAAGAGATGCTGGTGCAGTCCAAACTAGAATATTGCTAGGTAATTGGATCATATCTGGAGTTCTAGATCTCGAATTTAGGTCCATTTTATATGGATGGAAAGGTAAGACATAGGCCTACAACTTTTATGGGAACCCAAGATTTAAAAAGGCTGTTTTGAAGTCCAAATTGTAGGAACAACGAAGAAGTCCGAAGTTGTCCTGCAGCCCAGACACTATTAAGTGTTCACCCCATATCTTGAGTTCTAGAAGTCCCAATGACCTCATCTTTTTTTTGTTGGAAAGCTGAGACAATTTCCTAGAATATTCCTAAGGATTCTGGGCAAATTATGATGTTAGCAATGACGTCTTGTTCAGACAAGAAGATAAGGATTGTCACCAAAGTCAAGATGTGGCCACCCACTCATCAATTAGTCAACAAATCAATAGTTCCAAATTTTAGCCTATAAAAGGAGGCATTTACCATGTATTGAGGCATCTTGGTTTCCAGATCAAGATCATGCTCTTGCTTTCTCTCTTTGTATTGCTTATGTTTTGCTTTCATTAATATCAAGTTTATGCACTTCATTTCCTTTCCTTTACTTAGTTAACTTCTTTCTCATTTATGTTCTTATATTATTCATTTATGTTTCTTTCTTTCATTATGTTTAGCTAAGTTAATTATGTCAAGGTGAAAAGGGTACACTAATGGTGTAATAATAAGTATAATATAAACTTAACATGGACCTTAATGTTGGATACTAACATGTTTTATATTTGTTATCTTGTTCACTTTTAATACTTTGTTTGTTAAATGGCTAATCTAGATTTATGTTGTATAACACTTGGTATAACAAATACTTGGCACTTTCATAGCCCATACTGTATGGTATAATCGACACCTGAGCTATGAAAGGAACTTGATTTGTTGTTAACATAAGTTATAATCATGAATGCCTGACAACATTTACAAGTATTAGCATTATTCGAATAAGATAACTAATATAATCATGTTAACAAAATATAATCTGATTGGAACCTTCTTTATATGTGGTTTCCAATTGAGTAATAAGAGTTTATACTATACTTGTTTGAAGTACCATTAGTGGATCCTCTAACCTTGACATTTGTTTTTATTATTGTTTAACCCTTACATCAACCTTACCTCTCTCAAAGCTCTCTTTATTATTACTACTACTATTATTATTATTTACATTCTTGTTATATTAAGTATGCTCTGTGTTTGATCAAGGATCTTGACATTGTTGGTCTTGCCTTGTTCATTCGCATCAGAAATTTGTTTATATTATATAATATATCTCTTTGATCTTTTCATAAACTCAGTATATAGGCTGGAAACCTGTGACCCGATCTTTTAGATCATTCTCAGGTATAACAACGCCACGTACTGAGTATTATTACTATTACTATTATTGTTATTATTGTTGTTGTTGTTGTGTTGTTATTTATAATTTATACAATTAACCTCTATATGGTTCGACCCCGGTCTTGCCAGGTTATTTATTACTTCGACACTCCTGCACTTGGGAGAAGACATCAAGCTTTTGGTCGTGTCAACTTTTTGGCGTCGTTGCTGGGGAGGTAAATTCTTGTATAAATTATAATATTTATTTTATTTTCTCTTTTCACTTTTCAATTTTTTTTTCTAACTCTTGTTTCTTTTGTTTCTTCTTCTTCTCTTTTCTTCCTTTTATTCTCTTCTTACATGTGCATGAGAGTTTGGTCACGTACATTAAGTGGTTGACTTTGTAGGGTATCCTCATCATTTTCAGAAAATATGACCGAAGAAGATAATCAATCGCTTCACAATAAGAATAACCGTATGAGAACACTTAGAGATCACATGAATCCTACAAGAACAAGTGCACCCTCATGCATAGTTTTCCCTCCTGATGCATCTCATTTTAATTTTAAGCCAGGCATTATTCAACTTTTACCTTCTTTTCATGGTTTAGAGCTAGAAAATCCATACTTGCAATTAAGGGAATTTAAGGAGGTCTGTAATACCTATAATAACTCAAATTGTAGCATGAACACCATTAGATTAAAGCTTTTTCCTTTTTCATTAAAAGATAAAGCTAAAACATGGCTACAAAATTTGAGACCAGGATCTATTCGTGCTTGGGATGAAATGCAACAATAATTTTTAAAGAAGTTTTTTCCGTCTCACAGAACAAACTCTTTCAAAAGACAAATCATCACTTTCACTCAAAAGCCAGGAGAAACATTTTACCAATGTTGGGATAGGTATCGAGATTTGCTTAATACTTGCCCTCATCACGGTTTTGAAACATGGAGATTGGTTTCACATTTTTATGAAGGTTTAACACCTAGAGATAGGCAAATGGTTGAATTGATGTGCAATGGAACTTTTGAAGATAAAGACCCTAATGAAGCAATGGAGTACCTAGACTTGCTAGCCGAAAATGCTCAAAATTGGGACACCACAGGTACTTATGAGGCACCAAGTAAACCTCAACCTCATACATCTAGTGGAGGTATGCACAACCTTAGGGAAGATCATGACCTCCAAGCCAAGTTTGCATCTTTAGCTAGAAAAGTCGAAGCACTTGAATTGAAGAAGAGTGGTCAATTAAAATCTGTTCAAGACATTGTGTGTCAAATCTCTGAAACCAATGAACACTCAACAAATGATTGTCCAACTTTGCCTTCTTTTAGGGAATGCCTCCATGAACAAGCCCATACTTTAAACAGTTTCCAAAGGCCTAACCATAACCCATACTCACAAACGTATAACCCTGGTTGGAGAAATCATCCAAATTTCAATTGGAATAGTGACAGCAACAATGCATAAACTTCACAGCCACCGTTTCAAACACACCATAATTTCCAAAATTCTCATGGATATGCACCTCCTTATTCTCCACCTCCTAGAAGAAATCTTGAGGAAACATTACATGCATTCATTGAAAAGCAAGAGGCAATCAATACTCAACTTGCTCAAGGCATGCCAGATTTCAAGGATACTCTAGCAAAATTAACATCTCCTCTCAGTTTTCAAGAGAAAAGTAAGTTTCCATCTCAACCACAACAAAATCTAAAGGGGCAATACAATGCAAATGCAAGTTGTTCTGGAAGCAAACACATGGATCAAGTCAAATCAGTCATCACTCTTCATAGTGGTAAGGTTATTGAAAAACCCATTCTTGAACCTTATAAGAAAGATGATGAGTCTATCTCTAAGGGTAAGGATGGGGTTGAACCTGAACATTGCAAAGAAAAGGCTGATTCCCCGCCAGCACTCCCATTCTCTCATGCCATGACCAAACAAAGGAAAGTCAATCACAACTCTGAAATCTTTGAAACTTTCAAACAGGTAAGGATCAATATACATTTGTTGGATGCTATTAAACAGGTTCCTTCCTATGCTAAATTTTTGAAGGATCTGTGCACTGTGAAGAGAAAACTGAATGTGAAAAATAAAGCCTTTTTAGCCGAACAAGTAAGTGCCATTCTTCAAAATAATAATACTTTGAAATATAAAGACCCTGGTTGTCCTATAATTTCTTGCTTTATTGGAGAACATAAAATTGAAAGAGCCTTACTTGATCTTGAAGCTAGTGTGAATTTACTTCCATAGCTTACCAAAAAAAAAGTGAATTTACTTCCATATTCAGTCTTTCAAAGTCTCAATCTAGGTGAGTTAAAACCAACTTCTGTAACTCTTTTACTTGCTGATAGATCGGTAAAAGTGCCTAGAGGAATAGTTGAAGATGTGTTAGTACAAGTCGATAAATTCATTTATCCTATGGATTTTATTGTCTTGGACACGCAACCTGTTGAAGCATGTAATTCATTTTCTATTATTTTAGGACGTCCGTTTCTTGCAACTTCTAATGCATTGATTAATTTTAGGAATGGACTCATGAAGTTATCTTTTGGAAACATGACATTGGAGATGAATATTTTCAACATTTGCAAGCAGCCTGGAGATGATAATGATTTACAAGAAGTAGATCATATTGAAGAATTAGTTCATGATCAACTTGAATCTACTTTGAGTAAAATTGAGTTGGATGAATATGAAGATTTGCAAATGATTTATTCTCAGGAAGAAATCACGGATGAAAAAGGCACCAAAAATATTAATGCCGATCTTTTATCAAGAGTGACAACAGATTTGACATCTGACATCCCACCAATCAATGATTACTCTCGTGATGAATCCTTACTTTCTTTTAGTTCAATGCCTTGGTTTGCTAAAAATATCAATTTTCTTCCTTTAGGAGATTTGCCAGCTCACTTGAGTACTGAAGACAAAGGAAAGTTTTTGAATGAAGTGAAGAACTTTTATTGGGATGACCCTAACTTATTCAAATATTGTCCTGATCAAAAATTTCAAAGATGCATTCCTGACAATGAGGTAAGTAGTGTCATTAAACTTTGTCATTCTGAAACATGTGGGAGTCAATTCTCATCAAGAAAGACGATTGCAAAAATCTTACAAAATGGATTTTATTGGCCCACCATGTTCAAGGACACACATGCATTCTGCAAAACTTGTGAAAATTATCAAAAAATTGATACTGGTCAAAAAGTTTAGCTTTATAATTCTTAACTTCATTTATTTCCTAAAAAAATAAGATCACGATGGAGCAGTCCATTTATTTTGAAACATGTGTATCCTTATGGGGCCCTTGATATTGAGAATTCAAAGAATGACAATGTTTTGAAGGTAAATGGACATCGTTTGAAAGCTTACTTTGATGAGTTTCCTGGTGAAAATGAATCCATTGGTTCGAATGATCTTGTAGATAAAGGTTGATTATTTTTTTTTCTCACATTTTTTGTGTGTTCCTTTTTGGTGTGACTTCTGTTTTGCTAGTCTCTCTCTCACCCCTGTCAAATGGCGGATAACGGTACTCCGTGACTTAAGTCGGTTCTTTCAGTTTCCCAAATAACTGATATCTGTATATATTTGTACAATTCTCTGCTCTTTCTCCCTTCTTTAAATCTTTTCCCTAATTCTCATTTGAAAATGGACACCACTCTTGAAAAGTTGAAAAGGTATTTTCCCGCTCTGCCTCCAAATGCAATTACAAAAATTTACCGTGCTAGGTGTGCAAGATTGAGGTTGTTAATGAATCATGGAGTTCCTGAAGATATTCACTGGCTAATTGAAGAAAAGGTCCGCTTATCAGGTGAGTCCTCCAATTCTTTCATTTCACACATGCCTGGAACAGGTACAAGCACTTTTGCAAAGAAACGTCGTGCAAAACGACTGAAAGTCTGTCACAGATGTGCCAGATGGACTTGCAATGCAACATGTCGTTCTTTAGGAATGGTATTTGTAAACCGTGAAGATAAGATACAATTCATTAAGGATGGCCTGAGTAAGGGGTCTTTAGATAATCTTTTGTTGACCCTTGAGACGCATCGTAGTGGAGATGTGCATCGTGTAATTCATGATTTATGGCCACAATTCCATAAAGAACATGATCGACTTAGTCTTGGGAATCTAACTAAAAAAGACCCTATTTGCCAGTTTTTAAGAAAACTGGATGGGAAGCCTATCCCCAACTCATAGAGGGCGTTTAAGCCGTTCTTGGACGTAAAACCAAAGGAAGATGTGAGCCACAATCACAATTACCTATACATACACATGCCTTTTCAAAATAAATAATTAATAGAGAGAGAAAGAGTATGTGAGACTACAACTGGCCTACATATAGGTGGTATGATTGCATTTTCAATTTCTCATCTATAAATTCTTCTCTTCCTTCCCTTCATTTCTACTCAACCCATACATTCATCAAATATAGAAGTGTGTAGAAATGGCAGGTTCCTCAAGTCATCACATAAGAAATATTTGTTTTTTCGGTGGATCCAATCCTGGGAAAGAAAAAGAGTTTTTAGAATCAGCAAATCATCTTGGTCAGGTACTAGCTGAGAGAAAGATTCATTTAGTGTATGGAGGAGGCAGCCTTGGGTTAATAGGAGGTGTGTCAATGACTGCATTTTTAGGAGGCAATCAAGTTTTGGGGGTTGTCCCCAAAGCTTTAGCAAATGGGGACATCATTGGAAAAATAATTGGAGAGGAACTACGGTCCCTACAATGTCTGATCGACTAAACGTCATGTTTAGAAATGCTGATGCTTTCATTGTCTTACCAGGTGGTCTGGGCACATTGGAAGAGATCTTTCATATTTCATCATGGGCCCAACTGCACATTCACCATAAACCTATAGGTTTGTTAAATGTTAATGGTTTTTATGATAAGTTGTTGTCTTTCCTTGATCAAGCTGTGGAACAGGAATTTCTAACATCTTCGGCACGACGAATCATAATCTCTGCTGCTACTGCTGAACAACTGATTGACCAACTACAATCTTTCATCCCTGTCATTGATCCCTGCATAAGTCGCCTATATTGGTCAACTACGCAAAGCCGTAAAAAGCTTAGATTAGATTTGAGCCTTCATTTGTGAAACCTTGTGTCTTTTGGTTTTATTAATAGCATATTATTTTGTTTGGTTAATTCTTATATTTGCTTAAGTGTGTTTCAGGTTTGTCAGTGTTCGCTGTTTCAGGTGATGTCTTCTATACTCTATCTTTCTATCTTAGGATATTGAGGACAATGTCTTGTTTTGGTTAGGGGGAGGGTAGTAGTAAAAAAAAAAAAACTAACTTGCTAATTGTTTTTGCTATTTGACAAAATTGTTATTAGGATGGCAGAGTATGGAGTCAGTTTTATTAACTCTTGAGACGCATCTTAGTAAGTATCCTTATTAGGATGGCAGAGTAAGGAGGAAATTTTATTGACTCTAGAGACGCATCTTAGTATCATTACTAAGGTCTATCATAATACTTCTTGAAATATTCAGATTTACAAACTCTCGCATTGTTATCACTTGATTCTGCTTCATATACTCATTTAACAAGTATCCTTAAACCTTCATTTTCACACACACACTTTAACATATGATTGTGGGTTGCATGTTGGATTATTACATTATTTATGTTCTTTAGTTGAAGGTAACAACCAAGGGAAAGGGATAGTAAAAAAAAAAGAAGAAGATAATATTGATGATAATAAAAACGTATATAAGTTTGGTTTCGTAGCCTCCTTAACCTGAGCAATTAAGCCCGAAGGGGTGTTTTAACACCTAATACCCTAAAGTCAACTGACTTGGGAGTTATTAGCCCAAAGCTTGTTACATGGATTAAAGAGAAAAGCTTAAGGAAATCAAATATTGCACTATCTACGTATCAGTATCTACAACCCGAGTTACTAAGCTCGTAGGGGTGTCTCAACACCTAATGCCCTAAGACCAACTGGTCTGGGAGTCATTAGCCGAAAACTCGTTACATGGGTTAAAGATACATTGTGTTTTAAGTTGTATGTGCATATAAATAAATAAAAAGAAAAAAAAGAAGAAAAAGAAAAAGAAAAAAAATAATAATAATCCCAACCCAAGGAAGTTCACCTTAAACATTTGAACATAATATTGTTTTCTTCCAACAAAAGCCCCATCATCTATGTTTTCATATATTGAGCACATAAAAAGAAGGTTTATGAATATCTTGTTCAAGAAATATGAAGCAGGAATATAAATTTAATGAGAGTTTGTTTATCTGGATAGATTAATGGAAGTTGAATGATGAATGCCTTGCTTTGTGGAACTTGCAAATTGTTTCTCTATTTTGACGCTTTTGATTACTAGGGACTAGTAATAAGCTAGTTGGGGGGTGTGATTAGTACTTAAAAATGCATGTTTATCAAGTTTTTATATCATCATTTTGCACTAGAAGTATCAATAACTCCTTAACTAAAACATGTTTTTTAATAACAAGTTTGATACTATAAGATACCTTAATTTATGGTAAATGCTCATCTTAAATGCAGGCCTATCACATAAATAAAAGGATTGATTGATGAGTTTAAGTATTGAAAGTGAAAGGACAAAGAGATGGCCAAACTTAGAAAAGAGATGCTGGTGCAGTCCAAACTAGAATATTGCTCGGTAATTGGATCATATCTGGGAGCTCTAGATCTCGGATTTAGGTCCATTTTATATGGATGGAAAGGGCAGATATAGGCCTATAACTTTCATGCGGAACCCAAGATTTAAAAAGGCCGTTTTGAAGTCCAAATTGTAGGAACAACGAAGAAGTCCGAAGCTGTCCTGCAGCCTAGACACTATTCAGTGTTCAGCCCATATCTTGAGTTCTAGAAGTTCAAATGACCTCATCTTTTTTTTATTGGAAAGCTGAGACAATTTCCTAGAACATTCCTAAGGATTCTAGGCAAATTATGATGTTAGCAATGACGTCTTGTTCAGATAAGAAGATAAGGATTGTCACCAAAGTCAAGATGTGGCCACCCACTCATCAATTAGTCAACAAATCAATAGTTCCAAATTTTAGCCTACAAAAGGAGGCATTTACCATGTATTGAGGCATCTTGGTTTCCAGATCAAGATCATGCTCTTGCTTTCTCTCTTTGTATTGCTTATGTTTTGCTTTCATTAATATCAAGTTTATGCATTTCATTTCCTTTCCTTTACTTAGTTAACTTCTTTCTCATTTATGTTCTTATATTATTCATTTATGTTTCTTTCTTTCATTATGTTTAGCTAAGTTAATTATGTCAAGGTGAAAAGGGTACACTAATGGTGTAAGAATAAGTATAATATAAACTTAACATGAACCTTAATGTTGGATACTAACATGTTTTATATTTGTTATCTTGTTCACTTTTAATACTTTGTTTGTTAAATGGCTAATCTAGATTTATGTTGTATAACACTTGGTACAACAAATACTTGGCACTTTCATAGCCCATACTGTATGGTATAATCAACACCTGAGCTATGAAAGGAACTTGATTTGTTGTTAACATAAGTTATAATCATGAATGCCTGACAACATTTACAAGTATTAGCATTATTCGAATAAGATAACTAATGTAATCATGTTAACAAATTATAATCTGATTGGAACCTTCTTTATATGTGGTTTCCAATTGAGTAATAAGAGTTTATACTATACTTGTTTGAAGTACCATTAGTGGATCCTCTAACCTTGACATTTGTTTTTATTATTGTTTAACCCTTACATCAACCTTACCTCTCTCAAAGCTCTTTTTATTATTACTACTACTATTATTATTATTTACATTCTTGTTATATTAAGTATGCTCTGTGTTTGATCAAGGATCCTGACATTGTTGGTCTTGCCTTGTTCATTCGCATCAGAAATTTGTTTATATTATATAATATATCTCTTTGATCTTTTCATAAACTCAGTATATAGGCTGGAAACCTGTGACCTGATCTTTTAGATCATTCTCAGGTATAACAACGCCACGTACTGAGTATTACTATTACTATTACTATTACTATTGTTGTTATTATTGTTGTTGTTGTTGTGTTATTATTTATAATTTATACAATTAACCTTTCTGTGGTTCGACCCCAGTCTTGCCGGGTTATTTATTACTTCGACACTCCTGCACTTGGGAGAAAACATCAAACTTTTGGTCGTGTCATGGGGACACTAGACCCACACCACAGATTACATGAGTATATGGACAAAGACGACAAAAGATGACCCAGCTTGTCACTATTTGTTTGGGAGACTAATCCCATCTAGGCCTATTTCATTGTTTTTTTTATTTATTTATTTGAGTTATTTATGTCAAATAATTTTAATTAATGGGCTGAGCCCAATAGTTTGATGTTTTAGAGTTATTCTATTTTTATGTTTTTTTTTCCTCATTTTGTTAGATAATTTTGTATGATTGAATAAAAATAACAAACCATTCCTCATTTGAGTTGTCTTTTCTTCCAAGCTTTTGTTTCCTTATTTTTAATTCTTGGCTTCTTTATTTCTTTCTTTACTTCTATTTTTTTTTAGTTTATTGTATCGCATCAGAGAAGCCTACCATTGAATTATTTAATGGATTGTACCATGTATCAATTTGAGGGCGTTGACTTAGGAAACTCTTTCTACATAAGTATATTTTAATATTAGTTATTTACAATGACAAGTTTTGATGTAGAGATTTTGTTTTGTTGCTTATACTCATTAGGTTTCTTGTTTAATGATAAGTACTTGAGGATAATGCTCTATATTACCAACAAATCCTTTTATGACACTATAACAGGATTTTGAATCTGTTTAGACATAATAAAATAGCATGCATTACAATGCTTGCAAAGCCATTTTTATATCATAAGATTTTTCCAGTAGCAATAAGCTCGAAGTTATACGGTGACTTGACTTGACTTTGCCTGTGTCTGCATTTATTCCACCAGATAGTTGTTGTGATGTCGTGATTATATAAATTAATTACCCTAACTTAAATAAACAAGATAGTATAAAGCAAGTAAGAGGTTGATCCCATGAGGAATATTTAATTCAGATTTTTATGCTATATGATATGTAATTGGGGGGTTTTGAGGTTATCTAGACTATAGCAGAATAAAACAATCAAACTAAATTAAATCAATCATAAAACTATCAAGAAAACAAACATTGGTTTCAAGTAGACGTTCACTTACAGAAATCAAAATCGATCATTGAAACGATACATCAATTTATATTCTAAATATTTATGCTTTCTTAACACTAGTTAGTTAACTGATCCGCCGTATAACTAACTCTAATCATCAAACAACCACAGTGTTTGCACTAATAATTTAATTGAATGACAGCCTTAAAAATAAGATAAGTTGATTAATCCAAACACATAACTATCTGCAGTACATGTTTGATTTGATCAAAGGTTTTCCCTAAGATTAGTAATATAGATCCACTACGATTACTTAGTTGTTTCACAAGTTTATATATCAAAACTCCGATTTTGATTGGAAACTTAGCAATAGATTATTTACAATAATAATTTAGAGTCTGCTCTAGCAATTAAAATAAACAATCATAGAAAAACAAACATATTCACATATAAATTGAAAAGAAAGGTAAAATAAATCTCATAGTTCTTGAAATCCAAAGGTTTCTGTGTCCTTCTAACCAAGAAAAAGAACTTAATCTTACATTTCTATTGAAAAACTAATAAAAAAAACAAAGAATGCATGATTTCGAGTTTTTAGAGGAAATGGTGCTTTTTTCTTGTCTTTCTAGCCGCCCCTTTTTCTTTCTCTTTCTTTTTTTTTTTTTTATAATAAACCTCAATCCCCCTTTCCTACAAAATAGTCATTTTCCAAGTATACAATTTACATTTAAGTATTTCAACAATTATTTTTCTAAAAAAGAAAAAATAGCCTTGCATAAAATCTTCAAGCTTTGACTTTGGACTTAGAGGAGCTAAATTGCCGAAATAAAGACCTGGGTATCAGTTTAGATGCTTTGAGAAATACTTTGAACTTATTTCTTCACAAAACCTTTATGCTGGCAGAATTCATGTGTCATCTTAGAAAAATCATTTATCTCTCATATGAGCTCTTTTTCTGTTGCAATTTGGTAGGCTGATAGATCTTCGAGTAATGAATCCAACAAAATTGAGTTTGCATCAAATAGACTTCTCTAGCTCAAAATATTCAAGTCGGAATGGCTGAAGGTCATCATTGGTAGAATACGAGATTTGTCTTTGAAGGCTGTGATTTCCATGCTCTCTCTTTTTATTTTTCTTGTCATATATGTATAGAAAGGTATGAATGTTAGCTTTCTGATGCCATTGAAATCATTTCATTTCAACCTCTAGAACTCAAGCTCTACACAAAACATCGATTAGAGGTCAATTTGTCAATTATCTTCAATTTACTTCTTTTTAAATCTTACATCAAAAAATACCTTCAAAACATAAAATAACGAATATCAAGATATTTTATATATAAAACATAGACAAAGTATTATGTAAATATATAGACAACTATCAAATAATATGATTGCATCAATAGCATGCAACAAGCAATTCCTAATGTAGCAATGAAAACTGAAATCAAAGAAGGAAATTTTGAATTAACTCAGAAACTCGGAGCGTGGCTCGCCTGTTTGATAAAACAGAATCTGAGAAAGTGGTTCTGGGACAACCCAATTTACAACTGTGTTTGAGATATAAGAACACAGTTATTCAACTGACAACAGAATACACTTTCAGCGGTGTTTGAGATATAAGAATACTGTTATTCAGCTGACGACGGAATACACATTCAAAATGGTGGTTGTTCAGTCGACAGATTCAACTAACCCTATCATTAAGGCCTTGTTGACTTGGAAAAAGAGATGTACAGCACCACCCCTTCCAACATAGTCTTATCTTCTGCTGAAAAGGAGATTGGAATACTTCATTTTTTATTAAAAAGGAAATGTGCAACCATCCACTCTTCTCCATTGTTGTATCCAAAGAGTTCTGCAACAGAAATGAAGAATGTTCTCCAGTAAACAGTCCACTTAACAGCTTGATCTTTACCATAGGTTGACTCCATTATTGGCTTAATGGCAGCTAGGTTCCGGTCCATTCTTTTGAGCCACTCCTCACTGAGAGATTTCAAAGTAAAACAATGAGATGATCCATTGC
The DNA here is from genome assembly GCA_018804465.1 of Populus tomentosa. NCBI lineage: Eukaryota > Viridiplantae > Streptophyta > Magnoliopsida > Malpighiales > Salicaceae > Populus > Populus tomentosa. The sequence goes on along the minus strand of CM032003.1, from coordinate 5,330,052 downwards.
AACAACCGAGTAATTGATCTGGAAAGTTTTGAACTTCAAACAAAGCTTCTTAACCAAGAACATTATTGCTGTCATATGTGTGGAGTTTTTCATCCTTACCTTGTCTGTGAATAATGTTTCCCATTCACAAGCCAATGATCAACAATGGAAACATCTTCCTGCGCAGAGAGTTTTTAGAAGGGAGCCTTCGATAAGTGAGCAAATGAAACTCATGCAGCATTTGGAATTCTCTCGTGTTCTGATATGCTTATACATGTCAATTTCATGATTTAATATTGTATTTCTAATCATTTGGCACATCACCAGAAGCTTGGATTGAGATTTGAATCTAGAGACTGGTGCTTGGAAAGTAAAGCATGTATTTGACAATGAGATTGCAGTGCTGACCTGGAAATAAAGTAACAGATTTGCAGAAGGCATTGTACCTCCTGTGAAGAAATACCTAGTAATCCAGTCATCTTCATTAACATCCTGAATAGAAAGAGGTTGGAATGTAAGTTTATTCAAAATTTGCAGCTTCTCAATGAAGAGATGCTTAAGAATAGCTAATTTAAAACAATAATATGAATGAAATTGCACTCAACAAATTTTGAGCAGCTCTACCTCAAAGTGGTAAGCAAATGCCTTGTGACAGAAATAATGAACAAAAAGAAGGCCATCTTGTTTCATCCACTTGGATATCTTGTTAAGAAGATCTCCATAATTCTTCATATGCTGCGAAAGGACAAATTCAATTTTAAACCAAGTCAACTTTGACCTTCACATCCCTAATGTAGCATGAAATGCACCCACCTCAAACATTTCAATGGAGAATATACGGTCATAGGATGCCTGCATTTCAAATGTGCTAATGTCCGCAACAATGATCTCCACATTCTGCAGCTGAAGATCCCTAAAGAAATGAAACCGAGAATATAACTATAAAATATAAAGTGGGCAATATTGCTATCAATCAGACAACACTAGATGTCTGAATCCAAAGTCAGACCCTATAAACACGTGCCAATATATCAGGTAGCATACCGGCACTGCTCATCAATGTGTACTTTCTGTGTTGTTGAATTGCAAATCCCAGTAATTTTACAGTTACTGTACTTTTGGGCAATGTATAAAGAGAGTGACCCCCAGCCACATCCAACGTCAAGGACAGTGTGTCCATCTATTAACTGTGACCTTTCGCAGTACAGCTCCAACATTGCTTTCTCAGCATCTTCCAAGGTGTTCGATTTATCAGAAAAATAACAACAGCTGCACTAGTTCAAATACAAACCATATCAGCTCATAAAATATCAAAATTGATGACCTTCTACACACTAATTTGAAATGATTAAAGCAGAAATGCTGATCACTGGATTGTTTTTTACCCTCAATTTTTCAAACATTTCTCAAAAAATACAAACAAAAAAAGCATTTTTCATTAAACTTCTCCAATTTTTCAAAATTTAGCTATTTCCCAAACTTTTGATTTCGAGTAGGTAGATAAAAAAAAGACAAAATCTTGTGCGAGTCGAAAAAATATAGGAAAAGACAAGATGATGAGCGAGAGAGTAAAGCAAAAATTATTGAAAAATCGAGAAGAAAAAAATGAAGAGTGAAAAAGAAAATGAGAGAAAGTGAATAACTAATCTAAAAACACCGAATCAAACCAAATTGAAAAAACCAAATCGAACCAAAGGGTTATTCGATTCAAGCCTGTTAAAAAGAGTTTATGGTTTTAATAAATATAAAACCAAACCGAACCGAACGAATCCCAACCAATCGGTTTATTCTTTTATTCATTTTGGTTTGGATTAAAACTTTGAGAAAAAGAAATCAATTCGATTGAGCTTTTTGTTCAAACCAGATTTGAGTAGATGCTCACCCTTAATTTTTGGTTAGTTTTGGCATGTAATTCTTGACCTTGTAGCAGGCCTGTATTTGCTTGAGTTTGTACTAACTTCATTCAACCCCTTCCTCCGGGGAAAATTGACAAATTGTTGCATGCATCACAGTATATACTATATAATTTAAAGCCCCAAATGTCAAAGATCTATTTCTTACTGATGACACTTCTATGAAAAACAAATTCCATTCCAATCATGATGCATGAACATACCTGTATTTGAGATTTTTCCCGAGGACCAGCTTAAAGAAAGAGGTTGGTAATTCATAATGTTGAGTTTTTGGCTTATCAGTCTTGATAGCTATAGGCATTTCTTTTAGAGCTGCAAACATAGGCACAAACATAACCATTTCACACATCAGGACAGATAAAAAGAGAAAAATAATAATAATAATTCGATTTCTAATTTCTAAATTACTTTTAAATGAATTCATTCCTTGGTTTTGAACAAATTGTTCTTCTACTTCAAAGTTCATGACTTCCTTTTCGTCTCACCGTGAAATTTCTTATTGTTTTTCTTTTCACCTCTAATTCACTGGAATTTAATTTTTTATTTGATTCCTTCTTGTTTATTCAAATTCCAGAAATTTTCAAGTTCTTGGAATTTATAACTAAAAGGGTCCCAATAGGTAACTTGATTCCAATTCCCAACACAACCCACGGCACCATGTCGAAATCCCACATCATAATCAAGTAATCAGCACTATTAAAAACGTTGAAAATAGCCAACTCCACCTCAAAAAAATAATTCTTATTTGCAACCACCAAAAAAATAAATTCTTAATGAGGAGAAAATAAATTCTCTGAAACCAAAGGATGTGTCGTTTTAGCCTGGCCGTTGTCGTTAATGGCTTTTAGCAACGACTTGTTGCCGCCTGTGAATCACCCCAAACTCATAATTGCGTTTAAGTTCTAATTTGAAGACGTTTTGTTTCGCATAGTTTTTTTCTATCTCGACAATTAGAGACATGAATGATGAATGCAAACATATATATGAGGTTAGAAAAACTTACAATGAACGAATTGGAGAAGGTCAGCCAGCTGGAGTTCAGAGGATGTCTTGTAGCAAGAACGAAGACGGCCTGCCAAGAGCATGCGAGTGAGCCTCCTGATCACCGCATCTGGTAGCAAATTTCTTTCCAGAGATGCCAACATCACCTTCACCGTTGCTTCATAAGGCACCTGCATTAATCTCTCCATTTCAAGTAGAAATCTACTACAGCTACAAGCTAGCTAAATACCTCTGTGCCAACACAGATAGAGAGCCGCACCCTCTAGATTGGATTCTGTGACTTCTCTTATCCTTGATGCACTGAGCTCCATGTGGGGTTCCGTATAATGGCCTCGATTGATTTTTAAGTTACAAACGTTTTCTACTTTGACCCCTGGCTTTCACCTTTTTTCATTCAAGTCCCTTTTTAATGTGGCTAAAGTAGAAACTAATTTAATTAGATGGGATTTATTTAAATTAGGTTTAGTTTGATGGAGAAGAAATAATGACGTTAAAACGATTATTATTTACTATTTTGTATTAAATTTATTTTGACTACAAAGTTCTTAGATTTGAGAATTGATTCAAATTTGGTATTTTATGATTAGGATCAATTATACATTAATTCAAATTAAAAACAATCTTAATTCAAATTTGCTTTGAATTTTAGATAATGCATGCCAAAGTCAAACCTTCCTACCTACCCAATTAGATCACTAGATTTGATGGTTGGATTACCCTATCGAAGATCAAGTGTAGTTGACATTACAAACTAAAAGATTTGAAGTGTGATTATCTTGTAAATTAGATGGAGAAACATAATTTTATTTCTTCTTTTCTCATTCAAAATTCAAATATTTCATCAACATAATCTTGAGTTTTTTAAAAAAGAACAACCTAAAATTAAACAGTTTAATCCAAATAATGATTATTCACAGCTTTCTTTTCTCTTTTCCCGGTTTTGGACTCATTTGGAACTTACCCTATGGTTGATCATTGGAAATTGAATTTTAATCACTATAAGTTAAACAATTTTAATGCTTTCTGAAGTTATTTTTCAGTATTTTATTTGATTTATTTCCTTAAAAGTTAAAAAAGATTTGTTCTTTTGGTATGATGTGAGTAGGTTTTTTTCTTTAGGGATTGAAATGCGAAGTTGTAAGACTGATTTTATGTTTTTGCTTTCTTTGGGAGTTGCTTGTATTTCCATTTGCTAAGGTGAACTAGGTGGGTTTGGCTCATCTGAATTGGTTCTGTTAAACTCTAATCGATTGAATTGCGAGTAGTGATTTTTTAAACTCCCCCCCCCCTTTTTTTTTATTATTATTATTATGGGTTTTGTGTATTAGAATTGTGATCCAAGGGAGTCACAGCTGATATAATCAAAGAAGGAAATCTGGGTTGTCAAGATGTTCTGTTGAGGATTGGATTACGTATGAGAGGTTCTTTGTTTTGATGATGGCAAAATGATGCTTTCGGAAGTAGGGTCTAGAAATGGTGACGGTCATGTAAGTTCGAATAGTGGTCAGTTGATGAGAGACGTTGAGGCAATAAGAAAAGCCCTATACTTGCATAAAACCCACAATAGGCTTTGATTTCCTCATCCAGTGTTCTATCTAAATCATTTGAGAAACCCCATTTGTTGGAATCAAAATCGAGTCTAAACCCAAAAAGTTTCAATTAAAATGTGTCATTTAAGGACAAGAAATCTTCATCGGCATGGAATTGGAAGATGGAAAAGCTCACATTGGTTGTCAAAAGTTCAATATATGTTTCTTTCTCCACGTGCATTCGATTGAAGGGTTGCCGAGTTTTAATGGTATCAATTTGTCTGTGCATTGGAGGACGAAGGATGTGGTTTTCCGGACACGTGCAGCAAAGGTTTTGAAGGGCATGGATGAATTTGACGAGACTTTGATGCATAAATGTTCCATATATGGTAAGTAGAAGAGAGCCTTGTCATGCAGCAAAGCATGAACCGAAGCTTTTCTTGATTTATTCTTCCACAGTCAGTAATAATGGGATGCTTTGGCGAATTGAGAGTGTTCCTAGTGATTTAAATTGTCAGCCTCCTCTCTCTTCTCAATGTGTTGATGCGAAGAGTTTTCATGATGTTTCACCAAATTTGGGATTGAAACTCTCCAAGTCAATATATTTTCTATATGAAAAACTCGTTGAGGTGAACTGGCACAATTCAGAAGAACTTGACACATTATCTGACCATATACAGCAACTCAAACCAACTTTTCACTCGGAGTTTGAGTTCGATATAGATGATCGTGGAGATGAGTATGATAATATTAAGTTTTCTGTTGCTGAGCAGGGGATAGAAATGTCTGAAATGGAACAAATGGAATCGGAACAAGATGCTGCTATTCAGACCAGTGATGGTTCTGCAATTGAAACTATTAATGTGGATGAAATAATCAAGGATGTTGATCTAGCCCTTGAAGACTGGAGCTTTAATTAGAAAATGGGGCATAGATGAGGAGGTCTTTAATCGTTGAAATGATAAATGATATCACTCAATGCTTCAATAGAACATGATAATACCAAAAACAATCATCTCATTTTTTACTAGTTATGAATAAATAGTGTACCATAAATAGTGTGTTATGAATCATTGAATTTTTTGTAGGTCATTGGAGGCTTCTTTTTAGAACAAATAATTTGTATTATTAGATTAGTTAAATCTTCTTTCTCATGAAGTTATTTTTCTTTTATTTAGGCTGAATTCTCTTATTTGCTTCTTGTAGATCTTCATAAAAATTGGTGTATAGGAGTGAACCTATATTTTTTTCTGCAAATAAAAGGCATGCATTGTTGTAAGGCTAATAAATATGACATGCATATAAAAAAGATAAATGGAATACAGATTTGCCCTTTAAAGGGTGACAATGATTATCATTTAGTATTTTACTACACCAACAAGGGAATTCATATTCATCTCAGTCAGTCTGTAGTAAGTCAGACTCTTGTAGAATCTATATGATGACCATTTACCACCCAAAAGTCCTGGAATTCAACATGTTACATGTCGGGCTTTCCTTGATGCAATTTACAAGTGGCACATTACATCCTAAGGATAAGTTTTATTTATTAAGTGGACATGGGTAGGTGTTCTACTTGGTCTCAAATGGTCTTGGATTTGCACAGTGACAGACTTCATAAAAACAATATGGGGGTGTTATGAAAAATGGTTAAGACATATATGTCCACCATTATCGAGTAGACACTCGGATATGAGTTGGGTGTTTCACACATCTAAACCCTGACCAATAGTTATAGAGAAGACCATCAATCCCCTACCTAACCTGAAAGCTTGTGTGTGCTCTCAAAAAAAGATTACAGCAAGTGATGCACGAGGCATTAATCTATATTCAATATACAAATGCATACACAATATAAAAAGTTAAAGTATAAAAGGTATGCATGCTGATAATAAAAATATACAAACCAATACGCAAAAATAATTTAAAGCATAAAAGGATGTATGTTAAAAAAAACAGAACAACAAATATAAAACACATCAATTAGACAAACAATAAAGTTTAGTTAACAAAGTTCCTAGTGGAGTCACCATTCTGTCACACGTATGTAGTGTTGCGATGAACATCCTCTCGGACCAGGATCTTTGTGGTTATGGGTGAAAAGAACAAGAAATTCTTGATCTTTATCAGTAAAAAAGGATAAAGTTACCATCTAGTATTTTGATCACGAGAAACTCTAATTGGTTTTAGAGTTTGGATAAGAGGACTGATTGTGTATAAGGAGGACACCTGGTACACATTACCTAAGGTAAGATGCATTGTTTAATTATCTAACATAAACTGGGGTATTGTTCTTTTTTCTAATTATTGATCAGTTTAAGGTTTAAGAAAAGTCATATTCGATAAGGAGGACAATATCTTATCAGGTTAAAACCTAATCATTCAAAAGTCAAAACATGAAAATAAAAGAAAGAGTATTGGTTTCACCCCTAGTACATCTCTACCTAAGGTAAGATGCATTGTTTACCTATTTAATATAAACTAAGTGTAAACACCTAACAAAAAAAAAAAGAGTTAAGCCAAAAATGACTTCACCGACGCTATTAATTTCTGGATCGACAACAGCACAATTTGCTATCGATTTCTGGATCGACAAGAGCACAGTACTTGGCTACTGATTTCTAGATCGGCAATGATATAGTGATGCTGCCAATTTTTAGATCAGCAGTGGGAAAAGTTTTGGTTGCTGATTTCTGGATCGACAACGGCACAGTTTTTACTACCTATTTCTGAATCAACAATGATGAAGTTTTTTGCTGTCGATTTTTAAATCGCAATGGCACAATTTTGGTTGCCAATTTCTAAATTAGCAGCGTCGTAGTTTTGGGTTACTGATTTCTGAATCGACAATGAGATAGTTTTTGGCTGCCGATCTCTCAATCAATAGTGACACGGCTTTTGCTGCCGACTTCTGAATCGGCAACGATATTATAAAACCTAACAAAAATTAGTGTTGAACTAACCTATCTTAGGGGAGAATTGGAATAGGAACCATCCTAGGATAATTCAAAAGAGGGATAGGAACTAAACAGATCCAGCACCCAAACACCCCCTCTCATTTAAGAGGGGGTATAAATGCAAGGAGGAAGGGAGGTAGGGTGACCTTTCCTCTTCCCCAAATGGATGGTCAGCAGCCCTAGGCAGCAAGCCCTTTCTCTCTTTCTCAAAGCAAAATCGAACAGCTGTATATAGCAGGCCCTCTCCCTCTTCCCAAAGAGAAGGCTGAAATCGACCAGCTACATGCAGATCTCCTAGGGTGTTGCGTGAGAAAGGAGTTAGAGGGAAGGAGAAGTAATAAAAAAACATGGTGGAAGATGGAGCCTAAACTTTCCTCTAAAATCGGTAGCACCCATGGTTGCAGCACACACACCCCTCCTCCAAGCAGAAAATCAAACCTAACCAGCCTGCATGCCACTTTCCCTGAGTGTGGAGTGAGAAGTGAGTAAGGAGAAGTAGACAAAACCAAAAACCTAGGAGAAAGATAAGCCTAGAGGCCGACTGGACAGCAAGAGAGGGAAGGAAGAAAACCAAAAAAAAAAGGGAAAGCAGGCCATCGCACCTGTATTGAACTTGTTAAATTCATGAGGAATGAACCATATTACTCCTCCACTTGTTCTTAGGGATTTAGGACTGAAAGGGAGAAGAAAACCTAAAGTAAATAACCTAAGATTCTCACACCAACTATTAAGGAAAACTAGACAAGGATGAGAGATGAAAATGGAGCTAAATAGGGAACCTAATTCCAGAACATTTAACAGGGGAAATATATAATTTTGAATGCAAAAAACTTAGAGAGATGGTCGGTCATGGTGAGGGCTAGATAAAACATAGATTAAAGGTAAATGTGACACGACCAAAAGATTGATGTCTTATCCCAAGTGCGGGAGTGTCGAAGTAATAAATAACCCAATAAGACCGGGGTCGAATCACATGGAGGTTAACTATATAAATTATAAATAATAATCATAATGATGATGATGATGATGATGTAAATAGGACTTTGAGATATAAGATTAAACAGTTTTCAAGGATAGAGGATCCATTAATGGTATTTCAAATAAGTATAATATAAACTCTTTATATTACTCAACTGGAAACCACACACAAAAGAGGTTCCAATCGGATGATTTGTTATTAATAGCTCATTATAAATTAGTAACATGGTCATATTAATTATATTATTTAAGTAACACCAAACTTTTAAATATTATCAAGAATCCATAATGCTAACTTATGTTAACAAATCAAGTTCCTTTCATAGCACAGGTGTAGGTTATACCATACGGCTGGGTATGAAAGTGCCAAGCATTTAATGTACCAAGTGTTATACAACACAAATCTAAATTAAACAATTAACAAGCAAAGTATTAAGAATTAATAAGATAAAAATTATAAGACATGTTAATAGCAAGTTGTTTAGGATATAAGCATTGAAGTCTATATTGAGTTTATATTATATTTATCCCTAACACCATTGGTGAAACTTTTTCACCTTAACATAATGAACTTAGCGCTAAACATAATGAAGAAGAGAAATATAGATAAACAAGATAAGATCATAATTATATAAGTATAGTAAAGGAAATGAAAAGCATAAACAAGAGATTAAGAAAAATATAACATGGAATAAAAATAAAGATTATAAAATACAAAGAAAAAAAAAGCAAGAGTAAGATCTTGATCTGAACAACCAAGATGCTTAAATACATGGCAAATGCCTCCTTTTATAGGCCAAAATTTGGAACTATTGATTTGATGACTAATTGTTGAGTAGGTGGCCATATCTTGACTTGGTGACAACCCTTATCTTCTTGTCTAAACAAAATATCATTGCTAACGTCAAAATTTGAACGTATTTTTATCATGAAAGTTCTAGGAAATTTTCTCAGCTTTCCAACAAAGAAAGAATCGGTGCATTTGGATTTCTAGAACTTGTGATAGGGGCTGAATATTAAACAGTGTCTAGGCTGCAGGACATATTCAGACTTCTCTGTTGTTGCTATAATTTGAACTTGAAAATGTTATTTTTGAATCTTGCACTCCGTATGAAAGTTTTAGGCCTATGTCTTAGCTTTCCATCCATACAAAGCAAGCCCAAATCCAAGTTCTACACCTCCATATATGACCCAATGACTAAACAATATTCCAGTTTAGACTAAACCAGCATCTCTTTTCTACGCTTAACCCTCTCTTTGTCTTCTCAATTTCAGTAGTTAAACTCATCAATCAATCCCTTGATTTATGTGATAGGCCTGCTTTTAAGATGAACATTTACCATAAATTAAAGGTATCTTATATTATTAGATGTGTTATTATAAAACATGCTCTAGTTAAGGAGTTATTGATACTTTAAGTGCAAAAATGATGATATAAAACCTTGATAAAAGTACATTTTAAGTACTAATCAAAATCCAAAGATGATGATATTGTTAAAGTTGTTTAATTATGTGAAACCGAAACATAATTATAAATGTGTTAATGTCATGAATTCTGTATATGTGGTTGAAGAACTTGTATGAAAATGTGCTAGTGGATGTTAAGTTAAAAAAAAAAATGTGTTTATAACCTTGAAAGCATGATACAGCTTAAACAGGCATTTAATTACAAAGAATGTGCTAAAATTGAATTTGCATGTGCGTTTATGCTAAAATTGTATTATTCTGCTAGATCTAAAGAACGAATTGTGTTATCTGTAGTGAATTAGGTTTCGCTGTCGAATGGTGTTGCCTGCAGCGAATCAACATTTGGTACTGAAATGGTGTTGTTTGTAACAAATCAGCATTCACTATAGAAATTGTATAATCTATAGTGAATTAGTATTTGTTGCTAAAATTGTATTGTTCATAGCAAATCAACATTCGCTATCGAAATTGTGTTGTCTATAGAGAATCAGCATTCGCTGCTAAAATTATGTGCTTTGCAGCGAGTCAGCGTTCGCTACCAAAATTTATGTTATCTGCAACGACTCAGCGTTCTCTGCTAAAATTTTATGTTGTCTGCAACGAAATAGCAGTCGTTGCTGAAATTTTGTTGTTTGTAGTGAATCAACATTCACTATTGAAATTGCATTGTCTGCAGCGAATCAACATTTGCTGCTGAAATTATGAGTCTACAGTGAATTAGTATTCACTGCTGAAATTGTGTTGTTCATAGTGAATTAGTTTTTGCTATCAAATTACAGCGAGACAATTTAGCTATCGAATTGGGGTGTCAGCAGCGAATCTGTTTTCATTGTTGAATTGCGTTATTTGGAGCAGAGAATAACGTTAGTTCGGTTAATGATATTCGAGATGAATGACTGGGTTTGAATATTATAATTAGCCTTGGTAATTGACGAATTATTAATGGTGGTATTTACATAAGGAGAAATGAAAAAATTATGCTCTTTTGGTCCTTGAATGAAATGTAACGTTAATGTTACTTTATTAAGTTTTTAAATTGCCTATAATGCTTGAAATTATCTTGTGCTGTAACAGAGACATCATACCAACATGGTGCATAAGAAAATCCATTTCGCGGCACACACATCTTGAAAAGAACTATATATTCGTATGTTATGGGTGATATGAGTTATGTATAAACAGACGTGTTAATCGCTCAATTAATCATCCGACCCCTTTTGTAGAGACTTGTAATGGAAAAAAATTGAAATGGAACACAAATATGAATGTGTGATCATGTTGATATGATGTGTATGAATATACGTATGTGGTATTCATTTTATGAGAATGTCATATTGTGAAATTACATGAGGCAAGATAACGAAAGTACTAGTTATGTAACTTGTTGTTCGACACTCTTGTATGAACTCGTGATGATAATGCGACTAAAATAGGATTGTGAATTTATGAGTATCTCAATATGATGTAATGTAAACCTTTGAGTATTAAAAATATAATATTTTGGGCATGTGTATTGAGAATCCATTTTATGAGAATGTTGATTTACGTTATCCTATGTGGATTGTGTCTTATTAATGAATATAATGTAATTATAAATCTGCAAAATAACATGGTAAAAAAAAAAAAGGTTCCATCGATTTTGGCCTTGAAAAAGCCAAGTCAGTTACATTAAGATATTGTTATGTTTTCTGATCGTTGGTTCGTCTAAAGTTTAAGAAAAGTCATCCTCGATAAGGATGTCCTTATCTTATTAGGTTACAACCTAACTATTCAAAAGTCAAAACGTGAAAATAAAAGATATTTTTTTATTTAATAATAAAAGTACATCTTATGTATAAGTTTATAGTCCCGTATAATAAAAGAAACAAAATAGATTTTTGGTATTTTTTGAAATGTATACCAAGTTCTCATGGCTTTAATAAACTAGTTATTAAAACTAATATACGTGCAAAATATCAAAATCATTTTTTATGATTTTTAGTATGCTAAATTATGAAAAAATAATTTTGGTTATATGCAATTTGAAATAAAATTGTATTTTTTTTTTACTTTTTTTATGTTTTTTTTTAAAGAAAGATTTTGTTGTTTTCTTATGGAAGGGAGCCGATTAATTAAATATAAAAAAACACATTGCGTGTAGGTCCTAATTTCAATTATTAAATATGAAGGGTAAAAAAATGTGGGGAACTCAAAATTAATTGTAAAATGATCTTCCGAACAATAAAAATTTAACTAAAGCCACGTTTGGCAAAAAACCAATAATGTGTTTTAAATTGAACAAGATACCAATTAAAAAAGCAAATCATTTATCAATCAAACTTAACTCAATAGCAAGCAAACATGAAATTCAAACATAATCCTTGATGTTGCAATGTGCACGACGTCGAATGGCAAAGCTACCTCTTGAAATTGAAGATTATTTTGGGTTTAATCATAAAGTTATTATTTGAGGGAGTTGCTACCTAGTATCATGGTCATTAGAAAACCTATAGTCTGCAAGAGTCTGGGTAAGGGAACTAGTTGTGTAAGGGGAAGACGCATCAACCCCAATGCATCTTACCTAAGATAAACTACATTGTTGATTAATTGTTATCCCAAGTTGTGTTTTTATTTGTTGGTATCGTCTAAGATTCAAGGCATATCTTCTTTCATGAGGAAGTCTCTACTTTATCAAGTTAAATCATAATCATTCAAATACCTAAATTCTAGCATCGTGTTTATTTTTTATTTTTGTATCGTTAATATCTAAAGGTATAATTAAACAAATTATACCTCCAAATATTAATTAAACAAATTAATTGTTGTGGGATTTTTTACATTTTGATCAAACCCTAATGAATAATCATAAATTGGTTATGATATCCATTTTGTATTTTTAAAACATGATGAAAATATGATTTTATCTCTTTAGAAGATATGCATGAAAAACCTTTAGGATTTGCTAATATGCACGAAAACAACACATCTTTTTTGTGATTTTGAAATGAGAAAAAAAATTATTTTTAATTTGGTTTGGATTTGTTTTGAAATTTAAGAGAAAATCGAGTTTTTTTAATACTAGATCTGTATCTTATTGTGTAATTCTATAGTCCGCAATTAAATGAAGTTCTAAAAAAACTATTTTTAAGTTTTTCATAAATAAAGAAAATTTTGTTTTTGGATTTTTGAAAATTAAGTATTTTTAATATCAGGTCTGCGTCTTAGAGTGTAAGTCTTTTTGATAATATCAAGCAAGAACAATTGAAAAACATGCAAGGGACCCATTTCAAAATGGTCCCTGAAATTTTCAAATTATTTTAAATTTTTTTTTAGGACCTGTTTGGCTAGACATGCAAATAAAGACAAATTAAAGCTAAAGGGAAAACGTTTAGGACATGTTTTCCGAACATGCCCTTAGCCTAAAGTCAAAGGCATTAAAAATGCCTTTAAGGCCATCTTTGGCCAAAAAGCTTTAAGGATTGGACAAGGTCTTATTTCTTAAGAAAAAATAAGTCATGCCTAACGTGCTCTTATTTCTAGATTGGGCATGTCGCAACCACATGGCCAAGTACTGGGCTTAAGGTCCAATACCACAAGTACGAGTAAGGCTCAAGCCCAACCCAACTTGTTATATTGGGCCAACAAACAACCAAGTAAGCCTATTTTTTTTATACGGGTTGAGCTTGGTCCAATCCATCTTTTGCCACCAGTTTTCTCTTCACATGCCAATAATGTGAATTAATCTTCACGTTACTAGCATGTATCACATTCAAGTGAAGAATCAAGAGAAAAAGAGGAAGCCTACATGGTCATGAAGAGGGTGCTAGTGGTGGTGGTTTTGTTGGCATCTCACAGTAGAGGTTCTTGGGAGTGGTGAACTATGGTGGTGCTATCTAAAGAAGAAGGGGTTATTGGTTGTTGAACAATGTTCCAATAGGGCGGAAGGGGTATTTTTCTTCACTTTGTTTTTTTATTTTCATAGCTACCATAGAGTTGGTATGTATAGGGGGTGAGGGACATCATGTGGAGATGCATCATAGTCATTCATCCCTCTCAAACCTCCTTAGCCCTTGATGCAAAAAACTAGAACCCAAAGAATTGTTGTAAAGGCTGGTTCTACAGAGGTTTTTGGATTAGCTTTGCAGACATATCAAAAAAAAAGGTAGGACTGAAACAAGGTTGGTCGGATCCTCTTTCATAAAAAGATTAGGGAGATGAAGCTTTTTTGGTAATTGGGATTACACTAAAGAGGAAAAATGGCGCCCAAAACCCCTCCATAAGCAAATTGTCTCTAGTTGTTTTAGATACAAGACAATGAACAATATCTTCAAAATGATATCGTTTCTCTCCTCTCTTTTTTTAGTGTTTTATACAAAACATGTCGTTACATTTAAATGAAATGACATTATTTTAGCTCTTTAGGTTTAAAACTCCTCTTTCAATTTCAACCCTCAACCTTTTGATTTATTCAATTAGGTCTTTAGTTCAATTTTGATTCTAAGAATCAATTCAATTTCACCTTTATCAAGTTTCAAAAGCAACCCCTGATTTCAGCATATTTTTCATCTTGGTTCTTAGGCTTGGATATTCTCAATTTTATCCTGAATTGACTTTCAAACTTCTAATTTCTTCAATTTCACCCTTGTTTTCAACTAAATTTGGCCCCTGAATTCATGTGTCTTTTGCAAAAAGATCATTAATTTTAAATTTCTTCAATTTGACCCTTAATAGACCCCTAAACTTTGATTTTGTTTCAATTTTATCCCTAATTTCTCCCAATTACGTTTGGAAAAATTTAATTTGGTCATCTAAAATTCAATATTCTCAATTAAGCTCAAGTCAAGCTTTCAAACTTAATTTTCACCAATTAAGTCCATAATAAAACTAGTTTTACCTATTAAAAATATAATTAAGTTCCTACACCTAAATAAATCTTTTAATTTGTCCCAAATTAATTCTTAAACTTAATTAAACCTTTAATTAGGCCTATGATTAAATGAAATTGATCTATTAAAAATCTAATTAAGTCTTTAGACTTAATTTTTATGCAAATTCGTCCAATAATCATTTAATCTGATCTTGAATCTGCATTGTATTTTCAGCCTTAGATATAATAGGGTACAATTGGACTCCCAATTTTGTCAAAAACTCTAGCTTGGTTCTTCTATACATTTGAAACCCTTCTCAGTCTACTCTTGCCAAATTGTTAGTCTTTTTTAATTTTTTTTTCATAATTTTAAAAGAAAACGATCATTTGAGGAAAAATCTAATAATTGGGCTACAACATATGAATCAAAATCAAAACTCAAATCAACATAAATTTGAACACAATCGCAAAATCAAACATTTAATGTTCAAATAACAACCAACCTTCAAACTAAAACCTACAATCAACACAAATTATCAAGTCATTTCAAGATAAAAAACACACATCAAACCAAATTAATAGTGTCCAAACAACTCAAAAATTATACATAATAATAAGCAATTTTGTCCCAAACTTCACAATATTTTAGCAATTTGTCTAAAATATCTCTTTTATGAGTGACAGTTGATTGTTATAAAGATGGGTCTGGGGTTTGCTAATGTGTAGGAGAGAATGTAAGGTATAATGCTTCTTCTTCTTCTTCTTCTTTTAGGCTAATGCTCTCCTTTCTCCTTTGTGTGTGAGGTTCCCATATTATTTATAGCAAAATATTTTTTCTTTTTCCTCATTTTTGCTCCCCAAGCAAATTTGGTAACCAAACAATCCAAAATCAATTTAGTCTTTTATTTTATTTTTTTCATTTTTTGCACTTTTAGTCCCTTATCTAAAGTTTTTTTTATTATTATTATTATTTTGACTCTAAATAAACTTAGTACTCTAAGGGTGGTTTCTTTGAAAATGTCCCTAGCCCCTATAATAGTAGCACTCTTGGCCTAAATATAAGAAGTTCCACCATCCTTGCTCTCCCCTAAAAATATAGCACTGTTTTGGTGATGCAGAACAGTCCCCTGAATGTTTCTACCCATATTGGACACACCATGGATAGATAATCATCTTTTGCTCTAAAGCTCCTCTAATAGAACTACCATTAGGGTTTGATTGCCATCCAATTGACCCTACATCAAGACTCTAAGTAGATTCAATTGTCGCTCCTCCCTCTTTTCTAGATTGACTAAACTATCCCTTGCCTCTTTTTTTTTATGAAAAAAAGGGCCTCTGCGAAGGGTAATCCACATCCTTTCATTTTCAAAACCTAGACTGATCCTTCTGGCCCTCTCATACATTCTTCTAAGGCCTCTTCGGCCTCAATAAGTTCTCTAGTTGTATCAAACTTAAAAGTAATTAGCCCTTGCCTCAAGTCCTATTATGATCCATTTCGCAAGTTTTCAATCATGTGTTGCTTAATAGGTCCATAATGCAAAGCAAACATGAAGAGAATGAAACCTCCTCTCATAATCAAGCACCGACAAGTCTCTTTGTATCAAGGCCAGAAACCCCTACTCTTTCACTCCACAATGATATGATGAATAAAACTAATTTTCAAACTGTATTCTAAATTCAGTCCATGTCCATGTTCCTATAGGTCTCCTCGATCACACTGTATTCCACCAAGATCATTCCCTATCCAATACTAGATGTGTAACACGGTTCATAACACCCCAACTGATACAAACAAAGTCAGGTTCAAATTTGGTTTTAAAATATCAACTGAAAAGTTTTGTGAGATTAGTCATATCTCTCAATGTGTTCATCATAACAAGCTGAAATTCTACGAGGAGATACTAAACACATGAAACTATATTTTGACAAATTTTCAGGTCAACTGGAGTTCGGAAAAATATTATTCCAAAGGGTCAAAGTTATTAGCAAATCTTGTCAAATATGCCAGAATAGACCTTTGTGTACTGTTTGGGACATATCTGGAGCTACAAGTTGAATGTTGTTGTTATTCAAGTTGGGATAGAAACTAGACATCTTAAGATTCTTAACCACATATGGTAGGCCTGGTAATTCATCTAGACGAGAAAGAACGACGTGTTTGAAGTCAGAACTCAAAATCTATCAAGACTTTGTTTTTATTATCTTGTTTTATTTATTTAATATTGAATAATTATTTTTTTTAATTTGGTTTTGTTATGACCCATTAGACGTTGTTTAAGGGTTTATTTCATTATTAGATTTATGTTAGTTGATTACTAGTTTAGACCTATTAGCTTGCAATCGGTCCATTAGGATTAGTTATAGGAGACTATATTATTATTTTTTTAGCTGTAAATTTAGTAGCAAGTTTAAGAATAAAAGTGAGTTTTTTTTTTTGTGAAAAAACAACATTTCTTTGTAAAGACAAATATCGTACACTGACTTATAAAAAATTAACTGGTTTCATGGCATCATTAACATACTTAGGGTTTTTAGATACAAGATTATCTCTAGGTCCAAATCTTTTTCCAGTACCTTTGGTTCTTAGGTATAAGGTTATCTCTAGGTCAAGATTATATCAAACCTGATTTTTAACTTTTCGGGTTGTTATCTACTTGGTTGGGTGTTGCTTGACCACGTGATCAAAAGGTTTGCATTAGTTGGTATCAGAGTTCGACTCCAAAAAATCAGGTTATATCCTTTATTTTCTTCTTGTTAGTTTTGGTTTTGTTGTCTTTGATTTAGTTTTTTATTATTTCGTGTCTAGAGCTTAGTATTTTGCATACAAGGTTTTCTAAAAAAAAAAAAAAGCTTGTTGCTAAATCAAAATATATCAGTAGCATAGAGAGTTAAAAATATAATTATTTGTAAAAAATCTCATTTTTACCCATGCTTTTTTTTTTTTTGAAAATAACATGTCTTTTTTTTATTAGCAACATGGTTTTAAAAATAAAAAATAAAGGTAATTAAAATAAATATTAATAAAAAAAATTCAATAAATTAAATTAAAGAGAAAAAAATATATATTTATTTAATAAAAAAAACCCCCTTTCTTTATTCATGTAATTTTTTTGTTCCAACAAATATATTTTTATGTCATTGTTTTTTAAATAAAAACATACTATAATTTGAAAAAAAAACAATTTTTAATAAAAAAAAAATCATGACTTGATAATTTTTAAAGAAATGTATAAAAAAATAATAATAAATTTAATAAAATTATATATATAAAAAATAACAATGAAAAAATAATAAAATATTTATATTTTATTTTTAATGAATATTCATAAATAAATTTTAAAAAGTCTAGAACTTAAATTCATTCATAATTATTAATAGTACTAAAAAAAACTACAATCTTATTAATCATATTAGGATTTCATAATCTAGGAAGTTCCTCCACAAACCTTTTCTTTGATCAAGGTTCTATTCTAAGAGCATATGATATTTTTCAAGCTTCCAATGACGGTAGAGTTAAATATTGGCTGGCCAACGGCACGACATTGAAAAAGAAAAAGAAAAAGAAAAAGAAACCCACATTATTGGGAGTAGAACCCACAATTAAACTAAAATTATACCTGCCGACGTGGATTATCGTAACGGTTAACACCACGAATTTATTTTTTTATGGAAGAGCACAGCTTGTACGGTCATGATTGTCTGATTAGCCGGCATGACGCTTGTTTCTAGGTATTAACAAACCCTATGATTTAGAGACTGTTTGCATCTTTTGATGAATTTGTCTAAACTATCAAGTGATTTGTTTTTAACTAATTCCAAGTGGCATGGAGCCAACCCATGCTCTCCTTTTAAAAAAGGGCATTAACTCTCTGTTTTTTCAACTCTTGCTGAGCTGCCCTCTTTTTTTTTTCTTTTTCTTTTTTTTTGCCGACAACATGCTAAGATGAGCTCAAGGACGGCACCGCATTGCACCAGTTAAGAAAGAGCATAGATGGGTTCCACGTGTGTGTGTGTGTATTTCAACAATAAATGAAGTGAGGTTTCACTGTTTATATAATTTCTCAGATCTTACTAAGAGTGAAACAAATTAATATATAATTTTAATTGTTTTGGTACCACATGTATATTATAGCTCAATGGTTAATATGCGTGACTTAAGATAAGGTTGCGTGTTTGATGTGTACATAGAGTAAAATTATTTTCATTCCATAAACAAGTGAAACATGTTAATATATTCTCTTAATTGCTTGGTTAATAAATACGTGTCGTAGTTTAGTTGTTAATATACATGGTTTAAGATGAAGTCATAGATTCGATCCATATTGAAAGCAAGATTGATTAAATTCCATTGATAGCAAACAATCTATTTTTTTGTTTTTTTTTTCAAAAAAAAAAAAAACATGCTTCAACTTTTTTTAACAAGTCAATGATTTTTTTATTAGTTATTTAAGATTGTTAGTCTTTTTTAATTTTATCTTTTAGTTTTTTTTTCAATCCAATATTTTAATATAATATTTTATCTTTTAGTATTTAGTTAATAATAAATCAATTTTTATGTTTTTTTATCATATAATAAAAAAAAATTAGCTCTTTTTTTATGATCTTTTGTTTTTTTTATGGTTACATTATTTAATATGAGTTTTTATTTTCTTTGAGTTTTTCTACCTTTTTTTTTCTTTGTTTTTTTTTTTAATTTTATTTTTTAATATAAGTTTTTTATTTAATTTTATATTAGGTTCATGAAAAATTAATTATTATTTTTTATCATATAATTAAAAACATTTGACTCCTTTTTTACCCTTTTCCGTTTTAATTATAGCCTTTAATATGAGTTTTTTTTTTTAATTTCCTTAGGTTTTTTGCCCCTTTTTTAACATTTTTTTTTAATTCTATCATTTAATATAAAAATTTTATTTAATTCTATCATTTAATATAAAATTTTTATTTAATTTTATTATTTAATAATAAATTTTCCCCCCTTTAAACCTACCTAACTAATAAATAAGGTTTAAAACTAAAGCTAAACAAATAATGGGGTCAAATTTTTTCAAGTTTTAATTGTTATACAAAGAGAACCGCAGCACTAGTGTGGACAATAAATTAACTATAGTTTGAAGTTCCATCGGGATGGATAACATTATTTCATCTCTCTTTTCTTTTTTTCAGAATCACCATTTGGTTACACATTAAAGAATAGTTTCATACAGGGAATAGTGGGTGTCAAGATACTAATCTCACAGGATACACCTCACATGCCCCTTTAAGTGAATCTTGGGGTAGTCTAAAATAACACCCAACAATTAAAAAAACAGTGAATTATTGAAGCAGGTTGTGCTTTCAGCTCGCTGGGAGCCACTCTAAGCTTTATAAATAATAATTATTATTTTTCAGCTAACATGCCCATTCTTGGGGTCCTTAACTTGCAATAAGTTGGTAGAGAAATTAGAAAACCTGTACAGGTTGAAAAATGGGAATCTGCATATCCTCTGCATCTTCTGAGATACACCAGGCAGATGATGGCCTTGAAAATGTCATGCATGTCCAAGAAAATATTGTTTCTCACGGAATTGAGAGGCTTGGTTCTCTTTACTCTAAAGAAGGTAGCAAAGGAGTAAATCAAGACGCCGCTATTCTTCACCAGGTTGGTTGATGCTACTTATCCTTCACTAGATTTCACCTTCTGTTGTTATAACTTTTGTTGCTGATTGAAACCTTTTCTATTTAAAGGGCTATGGAATGGAACATGGAGCTTTCTGTGGAGTTTTTGATGGCCATGGAAAGAATGGTCACCTAGTGAGCAAGATCGTGAGAAATACGTTGCCATCGCTCTTGCTCAATCAAAAGAATGCTTCAGCAAAGATGAAGACTGTTAGAGATCACAACAATGAGAAAGCAGATGATGGTTTAGCACCAAGCGAGGGTTTCCATAAATGGAAAGAGGCTTGTGTCAGTGCCTTCAAGGAGATGGACAAGGAGATCAAGCTTCAAGGAAGTCTAGACTCCTCTTGCAGCGGAGCCACTGCAGTGGTCGTTTTAAGGCAGGTAAGAAAGCATGCTGGTTTTGGTTTGAGCAAACAAATCCCTATTTTGGTCACGTGTAAAGGAATGGTGTTTATTTGTTTATTTTCTCATTCTTATGTTTGTTATTTGGAAAAATGAAAACAGGGTGATGATCTTATTATAGCAAATCTTGGAGACTCGAGAGCAGTGTTGGGCAGAATCAATGATCAGAATGGAATCATGCCTGTTCAATTAACTACAGATTTGAAGCCTGGAGTGCCAAGTAAGGCATCCTTTCTTCTCAAGTAGAAGGCAGAATTACACCAATTTTTCATGATCCTATGCAAACTTATCCTCTCACTCATTTTTTAAATTGGATCCTCTTATAATCCAGGCGAAGCAGAAAGAATAAGGAAATGTAATGGCAGAGTACTTGCACTCAAGGAAGAGCCACACATCCATCGAGTCTGGCTACCTCATGAAGATTCTCCAGGCTTAGCCATGTCTCGAGCTTTTGGAGACTTTCTACTAAAAAATCATGGCATAATTTCATTACCAGACATCTCTTATCA
Organism: Populus tomentosa; assembly: GCA_018804465.1. Taxonomy (NCBI): domain Eukaryota; kingdom Viridiplantae; phylum Streptophyta; class Magnoliopsida; order Malpighiales; family Salicaceae; genus Populus; species Populus tomentosa. Next base: position 5,308,809 of record CM032003.1, on the reverse strand, counting down.
CAGAGTAACTCCCAAGGACCAGTTCATCGTCCTTGCATCAGACGGGGTAAGCAACCGACTCAACACAAATATGTTGGTGGAATCTTTTTTCTTTTTTCAATGGTGAAGTAATGAGTACTGATTTGCGTCCTGCCTCCTGATTCTTAGGTGTGGGATGTGCTTAGCAACAAAGAAGTGGTATCCATAATTTCGACAGCAGAGAGTGAACTGGCTGCTGCAAAGTCAGTGGTGGAGGCTGCTACAGCTGCATGGAAAAGGAAGTTTACTTCTTCGAAAGTGGATGACTGCACGGTGGTTTGCCTCTTCCTACAAAAGAGAAAACAGCAGTCTGACTTCATCTTTTAGCCCATGTCTTGTAATAGTTGAGCACTGCCCCTCTTTCCTTTTTAGTGCAGCTTATGTTCATAATGCTGTAATACTGCCAGCGATTTTCAGATTTCTCATTGAGAAACCTTGAGAACCGAGTATATAGTATGCAGTGGGCACAAGAATCGTTGAAAATGCAGAGAGATTTTACAATAATCAACAAAACAACGGTGAACACTTTGAGAACCGAGTATTAAAGCATCCAACGATTTAAGTTGAAGTAATCCCCAAAAAACTCGAAAATCACATGCCGATCAATCTCATCCCAACGCTTTATTATGTGAACCAGAATTTCTCCGTCCGTGTAGTCTCATGACCCGTATATTTTTCTGTTTTTTCATCCGAGGCATGCTCATTTAGATTTCAGACATAAGTTGGCCTTTACTATTTAAAGAATGTAAGGCAAAAGGAAATGCATCCATAACAATAAGATGAAATAGTTGTTTTTTAAATTGAGGAAGAAGAGAGGGCATTCTATGTTCAAGAAGTACACAGTTGCAGGTTAAAAACGGACAGCCTATGCAAACTCTCCTTTCAAAAGCTAGAAAAAGATCCTGTCAAAGTCTTAAAGGGTATTTTTGTATCCCCACACAGCCGAGTGCAAAATTGCTACCAAGGTTGGTCCATGCGTTCAGAAATCATGCTTCCTTTGTCAGATCATCTCCAAGCAAGTCGTCGTATGGATCAGGATCCACTCATGCACAGATTTGCGTTTCTCATCAGCACTAGACTGTTCGTTCTGATATTGAGATGCAAGCTCATTTTGAGAACCATCAGGAACATTGGCTGGCGCCTCATCAACGAAAGCAAAGGCAGACCTTTGAGAGGAACCCTCATTGTCTTGCTCCGGTTCTCGCCACACATTTTGTTTCCTAAATTGCTTCTGCAAGAGAGGATCAGATATACAGATTGTTAGAATTCAGAAAGAAGATGGAATGTAACACAAGCGGAGGCACAGTGTGATACAAGGATCAGTAACATGCATTGAAGTGGCTCAGATACAGTGACAAAGGATGTAATTTATACATGGTTGTGTTCACATCAAGGCATGATCCCTAATTTTGCTTACTTGCTGGAACAAAACAAAGTTCATTAATCAGATGCATTCACACACTCACCGCTCAAATTCCCCTTTGCCTTTTCATTATCTCTATATAGGCCATCGGTTCTCTTGTTTTCATGGTATTCAATAATATCCCACCAACTGTTCGAAAACGCCTTCCATCAGCTGTCATCTGCCCTCCACAAGACTGGATTGCATCCACCTGAAACTTCCATTATAGCATGCATATCCCAAAAAAAAAAAGATCCAAAAGGAACAAACAGAAACATAGCAAACACTTGCAAAAAGGATCAGGAAGAGAAAATGGTGTGGCAGTAAAGCAAAAAATATGCTTTCAATATACAAAATAAAAGGCAGCACAGGAACAGAAATGGTGTTGTAAATTACCATCAAGAATGCAAAGCAAGAAACTAGCAGGAAAAAAAAATAACTATCAAAATAAGTAAATTAAGGAATTATTGTTTGCCAACAACCAAACAGCTGGTCAACAGCATAGTAACTATCTAAAGCAGTTTTGGCTAAGGATATATTAGGAGTGTCTATTGGGTCTCTTCTAAGACCTAAAACGAAATAGATCCAAGAGGAGTTCAATAGTCTATGTCAAGAAACTTGGGTTAAAAATGTTTAAATGTGCCTCTTTGAATCTGTCTACTTTTCAAATCATATTTGAAACTACAGGAGGAGTTTGGATGCGATTTCAATTTGATTAGAAAGCAGACATTTTTATCTTTACAACAATATATGGTAGGCTCGCTAATTCATCTAAACGAGAGAGAACAACATGTATAAAGTTGAGCCTAGAATATATTAGCAAAATACAAAAATAAAAAAAGACATTGTTTCCTTAAAAGTTATAGATTTCATTCACTACAAGGAGTCATTAATGCTTTGAAAACTTATGTGGCAGCCTTTGGATTACTTATTTTATAAGAATTTCATATCAAACAAGAAGAATTAATCAATCAAAAAACTAATTCTTATTTTACAAAGCATTAGACGTTTTGTTCAGAATGGATTTTTCAACAATTGTTTCTCTTGAGTATTTTTCGCTATCATATGCAGCAAATGGTGAAAAATAATTTTTATCTATTTTTTATTTTATTATTTATAAACCTTATTTTAATAAGCTTGGAATTTATTTAAATTAGATGCATGTATGACCCATTAGCATTAGGGTACAAGGGTACTACATATGAAATTTGAGGTTGTTGAAATATTGTTTGGTTCGAGTTTCAATTCTGGTGATTAAAATTGTGTAACGGGACAATGTTGCATCAAGTTGCAAAAAAACATGTTTACAATTGTTTGTATTAATCTATTCAGTTTATTTATATTATGTTTGAGTCATTTAAGATTCAAATATGTGTTTTCATTCATTTTTGCTTCTGTTTCATTTAGAGTTTTTATATCGTTCATATTTCATACGAATTCACTTTGTTACTTATGAGATAATAATCATAGTTTATTTTGTTTGTTTTCAATATTTTATTGATTCTTGTTTCACTTTATATATATTTGGATTATATTATGATAGCCATTGATTTTGATTTATTGATTTTCAGTTTTAAACGAACCGCAAGAAGGTGAGTCGAGAGGCAAAAGGCATAGTAAGAACAATTGAATGAAAAGCCTTTAAATTGTATGAAACGTGAGAGTTGCAAGGATATGTTTTTCTTGCTAATAATCAGTTTTTACAAATTCAATGATGTATGAAAATAATGACTCCACGACACCGAAAATAGATAACATCTTTCAAATGCAAGCTTTCGCCCAACAACTTGAGTTGCTGACTAGGGTGACGAAAGATATGAAAGACGAAATGGCTTCTCGATGATACAATAAAATAGTGGGATAGATGGATTGGAAATGGAGGCTGATTGGAGATGAAACATTATCTGAAGGGCCATAGAAAATGTTAAAACTAAATTTATTGATTTTATGGATGAAAACACAAATGTAAATGATGATAAATATAGATTGATTTCAGTATAATTAGAGACAAAAGAATGTTAGATTTGACCAGGGTGGAACTTTTAGCTAGAAAGAAAACATATTTCATACATGTTGCCATGTACAAAATAAAGAGTGTAATTTGATTATAGATTATTGAAGTTGGGCTAATATAGCTAGTATTATCATTGTTAGTAATTTGAACTTGTATATGATTAAGCATAATAGACTTTATAAGTTGCAATTGTTGAATGATTGTGGTGAGGTGAAAATGATTAAACAGGTCTTGGTTTCATTTTCAATTGATAAGTATATTGATGAGGTTCTGTGTGATGTGGTTTTAATGCATGCAAGTCATATCTTGTTGGGGATACCTTGACAATTTAATAGGAAAGTCATGCATTATGGATTTAAAAATAGGTATTCTCTTGATAATGATGGAAGGACATACACACTTGAATCATTGTCACATAAATAAGTTTATGAAGACCAAATGAAATTTAAAAAGAAAAGTTAAAATGAAAGGGTAATACAACAATGTAAGGAAATATGTACGGAAGTGGTTAGTACAAAATGCATATCTGAAATTATTATCACCTACTATTTTCATACAATGTTGTTGAAGGAAACAATTGACAAAAAAAAATAAAATTGAAGGCTTAAACAAGACCAATTAAAGCTGAAATGAGAAAGCAAAACTAAAGAGACAAATAAATCATTTGAGGTCATGAGTTTAAAAGACAAAATAAGAGATGAGAGAAAAAACTCAGATTTGGCTAAGGGAGAAAAAAAGTCAATTGAGCCGAGAGTGGAGAGAAGAAAAATGATGAGAAAAAAAGAGTGTAGAAAATATAGATACATTTGAGTTTCTATATAAAATAGAGCAAGATCAATAATGCTTATTTTTTATAGCATGCTTATGATTTTACTTATGTATAAAAAAGTATATTTTAACATTAACAATTTTCATTATTTTATTCCTAATGTTGCTATATCTTTGTTATAAGATTTTAAGGATGATATAGGACACTCAAATTTGGATTTGAGCTTAATTTGTTCTCATACATAGCTTTACGCCAATAAGTATAATTTTTTATCCAACTTGAATTAAACTAAAATTTTACCAAAAGTTTTTAAATATTTTTTTTTTATCTTGAGTTAAAATTTTAGGACAATCAGAATTTGGTAATGCTTTATGATAAAAGGTCGAAGTTGTTGTCCAAATCTTGCTATGTATTTCCTGATGAAATCCGTAATGGTTTGCCATTGATAAAAGGGTGTTGTCGCAATCTAAATTTTAACCTATTTGCATTTAATTTAAGTTTCAATGACGATAAAAATATATCTTAAAAGATCAGGGATTGATTTTGATTAAAGTTGTGATTTGTTGACTTGTGGAAAACTAGAGACTATAATATATTTTTGCTCTTTTTTTTCCCCTTGATCTTCAATCTGAAAAAGATCATAATATTTTCAGTTCTTTTGATTTTTCTTAAATTTTAAACAAATTTAAATTTTTTTTTAAAAAAAAAAAGAAAATAAATTTTGTGTTTGTTTGATACTTTAAAACTTCTGCACAATAAATACAATTATGCCACATATAACGGGGGAGCCAAAAACAAAGAAAAAACAAGTTTCCACACTTTTCTAAATGACAAAAAAAAAAAAAAAACCTAGCCCCCAATCTTTACAAAAGGGAGCCACCACACACAAAAAAGAAAATAAAAACAGGTATTAGCCTTTATCATCTCTTCCGTTCAAGCACTCTAAAACACAACCCTTCTTTTCTCATCCCTCTTTCCAACACCATAGTCCCAGCTCCTCAACCATCATCAGCATGCACCAACAATGTCATCTTAAACTCTAGCAGCATCATTATGGTCTCAATTGAAGCAGCCCACCTATGACAATTGCACACCCTCAACCCAAATTTGAGAAGTTCTTATCCACTGTGACCAGCTCCTCCACATCTCAACTGGCACTGTTTCATCTCTCTTCTCCCTCGTGACAGCAGCCTCGTTCAGTAGCTCCTCCCATTTTAGCCATGAGAACCAGCACACAAGCCAACTCACCAGTCTCTTGCACCAGCTCCAACAACTATGAGCAAGCTTAAGCCAATAATAGTAGAGAGGTTTCCTCTATCTCTGTCATAAGTCACACCTCTTTTCCTCCTCACTAAAAGCACCAGTCGCCTGCACCAACTACACCCCTACACTTCTAGTAGCAAGCACTGTGATCAACAATAGCAGCAACGTGAGCAGTTAGGATCTCCTTCTTAGCCACGCTAACTTCCACCTTGAGCCACCAAGAATGCCATCAGTAGCGTCACTCCCTGGCCAGGCAGGCCCCCTACTCTTTACCTTCTACTTTATTTTATTACATGCAAGACATCAATTAATTCACATTTTGCTACTACTGACATTTGCCAGCAATGGGGTAAAAAAAAATAAAGAAACTATTGGGTCTTTAGTCAAACTCAACTGAACTGAGCTAATTTTGAGCCTCAGCCTAACCAGCCAACTCCCCTAGGTTGAGATTATGTATGCTTTTTTTAAAAAAAATTAACTTGTTTTTATTTTGATATCAAGCCTTAGTAAGACTTATGAACCCATCAAACTTTCGCTTGATTATTTATTTGAAAATGATTGGTATGTCGATCTGATATTATCCAAGACCTTAATCTTGATACTCCTTGTAAACCTTATATCGACTTGTTTAAAAAACGATCACTGAACATATGAGAGATCCTTTAATACTAGATAGTCACCTACCCATTGATGCACTTAACAACTAAAACCTACCTATTAGCTTATACCCTGTGTAATCTCATTATAGTAAGCCTAATATATGACATCTTGAATTCCTAGATCATTTGGTGGCAAATGGTCATCATATAAGAATTTTACAAGAGTTTGAGTTCACCTATTTGCTTTTAATTTAATTTTTAGAGAGGATAAAAATTAGATATTAAAATATCAGGGATTGATTTCAGTTAAAAGTGTGATTTGTCAACTTGTGAAAAACCAATGACTATAACGTGCTTTTGCCTCTCTTTTTTTCCCTTGATCTTTAGTTTGAAAAGGATCAGAATATTTTCATTTCTTTTAATTTTTTTAAATTTTAAACAAATTTAAATTTTAAAAAAAAAGTATGTATTTGTTTAAGACTTTAAAACTTCTGTATAATAAATACAACCATAAAAGATGGATAATAGAGGGAGCAAAAAAAAAAAGTCTAAAACAATTTTTCCTCACATTTCTCTCCAGCTCATACACTTTTTCAAAAAAACACACAAAAACAACCTAGCCCACGTCTTTACAAGAGGGAGCCATTAAAAAAAATAATAAATAAATAAATAAATAAATAATGAAGATACTAGCCTTCATCATCTCCTCCCGTTCAAGCAACTCTAAAAAACAACCCCTCTCTTCTCATCCCTCTGACCAACACCATAGCTACCATCTAATAAGAAAACCACTAAGCTACCCATCACTCACCACGAGCATAGCCATCACCAATAGTCGCAACTCCTTAACTATTGTGAGCATGCACCAGTCATAGCAACAACATCATCTTCAGCTCCATTAGCATACTATGGTCTCCATTGAAGCAGCCCACCCACGACAATTGCATGCCCCTGGCCCAGTCATGAGAAGTTCTTCTCCATTGTGTCCAGCTCCTCCACATATCAACTGACATTGCTCCATCTCTCTACTCTCCCGTGATAACAGCTCCAACCAACAGCCTCGTCCAGTAGCTCCCCCCATTTCATCCGCACAACCCTGCACTTCCAGCAATAACCTTCTCGCAACGCTGATTACAACAACTTGAGCAGTAGCCACTGTGATCAACAACAGTAGCACCGTCAGTAGCTGGGATCTCCTTTTTAGCCACTCCAACCTCCACCTCAAGCCACCAAGAACGCCATCAATAGTGTCACTCCCTAGCCAGGCAAGCTCTTTTTTATTATTATTATTATTATTATTATTATTATTACATGCAAAACATGAATTAATTTTTGTCTTGCTACTGGGGGCATTTGCCAGCAGTGGGGTAAATTGGGCTGGACCTTCAGCCTCAGGTTGTGGGCTGGGTCTAGCCCATCTAAAAAATTAAAGAAACTGTTGGGCCTTTAGTTGGCCCAACTCAACCAAACTGGGCTAGTCTTAGGCATTTGGCCCAACTAGCCAACTCCCCTAAGCTAAGGTTGTGTTTGGGAAAACACATATGCCTTTCTTTTAGTTTTTAACTTGTTTTTATTTTGATATCTAGCCAAACATGTCTTTAAGAAATTTTTAGAAAATTCCAAAAAAAAAATAATTAGGGACATTTGGAATTTATTTAAGGGTCCCTCGCATGTTTTTTTTTATCAATTTTACTTAATATTAGGCCACAAACTTATACTATAAGACACGAATATAGTATAAAATATATACTTGTTTTTCTTTGAAATTAAAAAAAAAAGGGCTCCCTCATTGCAAATATATATATATATATATGTGTGTGTGTGTGTGTGTGTGTGTGTGTGTGTTTTGCTTTCAATTCAAATTTTACTTATTTTATATATTGACGCCAAAGTTAGGAATATTATACACTAGAATTGGAAATTATTGTGAGCTTCAATATTAACTGATGTTAAAGTCAGGAATATCATATATTTTTTTCATTTAATATTTACCAACATCAGAGTTAGAAGTATTTGTAGTTAAATATTCACTGACGTCAGAGTCAAGAACATTATAAATAGACCATCAGTAGCATAATATAACAAATCCTTAGCAATTTAAGACAAAACCAACGATGCAGCCTACCTCAAGTAGGACGCTTAAAGGGTGATAGTATCTTTCTTTTTTCATAATTAGTCTTGTATCATAGAATTTCTATTGACTAACTAGGGTTTCTAGTGACCATAATATTAGGTAACAACTTCTTAAACTAGATCTTTCTCTCTCTAAGAACAAGATGCCAGATATCTTTTTTTTTTCTTAAATTTTTAAGATCGCCACGATATTGGGTGCAATAGGTGCAATCAACAATAGTTTGGTAAAGTATAAACAACCTATCCCTAGACTTAATGATATTCTTAATGAGTTATATATGGATCTTATGTGTTTGGTACAATTGACTTGAAAATTGATTATCGTCAATAAAGATGAAAGAAGAGGATGAAAGGAAAATTTGATATATGGCAGGCCCACTAATTTATCCGGACAAGAGAAAACAACATGTTTAAAGTTAAACCTATAATCTGCTAGCAAAGTGTGAAAACAGAAAAAATATTATTTTCTTAAGAGTTATAAATTCATTTCACTTCAAAGAGTCCTTAATATTATTGGGAACTTATATGGCAGCCTTTGAGTTACTTATTTTGCAAGGATTTCATATTAAATAAGAAAAATTAATTGGTTAAAAATTAATTGGTTAAAAATTAATTTTTATTTTACAAGGCATCAGATTTTTGTTCAGTAAGGATTTTTCAACAATTATTTCGCTTAGGTAATTTTTACTATCATATATGGAAAATAGTAAAAAATAATTGATTATTTTTTTTATTTATTTTATTATTTCTAAACCTTATTTTAATTAGTTTAGACTTTATTTATATATAGTGCATATTGACCCATCACCATTAAGTTTTTATTTTAATTTCAAGGGTATAAATACTCTTTGTAAGGAAAAATATATGAAGACTTGATAATATTATTGCTGTCGAATTTATTTAGCTTGTGTGATAGAGATTATCGTATTCTTTGGTTTTCTAACGAACTAAATTGACTATCAAAAATTAATTGACTTCATGATGTGAGAATTGGTATTCGTAGGATGTGGATTCTTATCTTAATAGTGTTGATGTTTGGGATAGGTTTTTGTTGTATCACACTCCTATCAAATATAATTTAGCTTTTCATGATTTGTTGTCAATCTTGTTATGAGTTATATGACCACATGATCACAAAAATCGTATAATTATCTTAAACAACCAATACTTGTGAGAATAGCGGCATTATAAGTTGAGACCACAAAGTTGCAAAAACTCCTCATACAACTATAAATCAAGAACTTAATATGCTTGTGTTTCTGTTAAAAACTTCATATAAAGCAGAACGTATTACTCGGTTTAGAGAGCAGGAGCGCTGTCAAAACTGGAAAAAATATTTTTCTAATTTTTCAGATAACATTTGGGAGGTAGAAATTTCGTTGACAATCTCAAAATGCATACCAAGTCAATATATATATATATATATATATATATATATATATATATATATATATATATCTCAACCTAGATATAGATAAAATGATGAAGTGGTTCAGCGAAGTTATATCTTATCTCAGAGCACAGTATTTGAAACGGAAAAATGACTTCAACAATGAAATTCTGCAAGGGTATGGAAACAACATACAACATCAGATATTACTGAAGGCTTTAAATAGATTGGACAAGCATTGACGGCTCAGGCCAGTCCAGAATCATGTACATCCTCATCCATACCCTTCCTGTCTACTAGAAAGTACATCTTGCTTGCCCAGTTGCCCATTACCAAAGTGAATGGAGGTTTGTTTCAAGATATTAACCCTATGTAGAACATAAAGGAAGCATGTCTAGGTGGCAGGATAGATTGTCATCGGAGAGCACCGTGTGATGTCTAGACTGACCATATGAATAGCCAGTCCATGCACAGAGACAAGTAAAGATACAGGCTTCCTAGACAAAGAGTGAGGGGAACGTAAAAAACTCCGAACAGAAAGTGATTTGCTGAGCAGAAAGAAGACAGCTTCATTGGTGAAGTATGAAATGCTACATCATGATACATAAAATTCAAAGGTATGGGCTACTGGACATCTTAAAACATATAAACTCGGACCAACATACACGGTAATGGTATCTACTGCTGTTAGCCATGAAAGCATCATCAGGAAACCAAAAATTGTCATTTAGCTCAAATTGATTTCATGAGCAAAAGAGATCAATCTAGTATAGAAATCAAACAATCTTTTTTAGGTGAATAAAGGGACACTACCTCTTTCAAAGACCACTCAATGCAGAAAACCCAAAACAACCTACAGTGGTAGATAACATGTAGGATTTCTTCTCTTTCAAGCGTCTACATGTAATCTAAGACGAATCTGCAAAGCAAAACAACATTTCAGTTGAAATGTATCGAATTGTAACATGTAAGAATCCCTAGTGTTTCCAATTCACAACAGCTGTGGTTGCTGGCTAAAGATGTTAAAACTGTGATGTCATCGCTGGTTTCCGCAATAATAGCCATAATTTCGAGGACAACAACACCATGATCATCTCACATATCAACTACATTATCCTGATCCAACATGCAATCTTTCATGCCCTATGAAGCATCCAACGAACAATGAATTAACATCCATCTCTTGTCTTTGGCAGGTAACTCTAGAAATTAACATCTTGGATTTCCAGCTGAAACTGAGAGGGGACTTGTATTTATATGCTCTGGTTATCTCAGACTTTTTAAATGTTGATGGCTTCGTCATTGCATAATTGCATATCTAAATAATGGGCTAGGTTTTTCAGAACTTGTTTGTTCTGCGTATATAGTGGGTTAGGTTTTCCAGTAAGGCCTGAAAGAGATTGGCCCAAGTCATGACATTATGTGGTCCTGGAACTTGCCATATGTGCCTGCTTAAGTAGGTTGGGTCTCTAGAGCCTTGGTCAGTGAATAGCACTGTTCAACAGTTTTCCTACTATTTTACTGGAACTAAATTTCGGGAAAAAAGGACGCATGTTTAGAACATGTTGCTTTGCTTATACAAGAGGAGAAAACTCTTACAAGTTACAACCGACAGGACAAACTTGTGATATGATAACTCAGCCGCCTGTTCTGGAAAGAAAAGAAAAAAAAACAAAATGAAATATCAGCCTCAATGAATCAGAATCTTCAAATCGATTCACCTGTCTCTCCTCTTAAAAGTCGAATTGGATTCCTTCATTTATAAGAGACGCAGCCGTGACGGAAGAAGCAAGAAAAAAGCCTTGTTTTTCATAAATGGACAATGAAGCCTTGCGTCAAGCAATTTGAAAATCAAACTTGTAGCGTTGAATCTCAGGGATGATACGACAAGGATTACCTGTCACTGAAAGCAACAGCTAAAAATAAGGGAATGATGTTTATAAGTGGGACAGACGGAAGAAGGAAAACTACATCAGAGTTTAAGACAATGAAACTATAAACGATAGTTTTTAAAATATTTTTAAAATATTTTTTTATTATTTTTTATATATATGTTTAACGAGTAAAGTCTTGAATAACTTTTATTTTGTACTTGAAAACTTTTTTAAAATAAAAACAATTGTCATTTCATAATGCATCCCATGCTTTTCTGTAATTGCTTGACTGGAAGTCATGAAAAAATGATCATACACAATCTGATTCGAAGTTCAGAAGCATGGAACAAGGATTCCATACTCCTTGGATGTTTTGAAGTCTAATCAAAATTCCAAGGAGCCAAACAAAAAAAATATCCAAAAATAAAGTTAAACAACTTCCATAATACAAGGCATCATCGTAGAGATGGATGTTCATTAAAACGGGAAATCAAGCAGGTGACAGCAAGGTATTCCTTTTTGCAGCATCAACAACATCACTTGCATCTGTGATATTGAGTACTAATAGATTCCATACCAGTCCATCACTTAGCTCCTTAAGTCCGCATGCTATGTCGCCTATCAACTGATTCGGTTGAGAGATATTTCCGTGCACAGTTACTGCACTCGAATCAGCCCCGTTGGTTGCTGGAAAGGGCACCTGAAATTAGGAATAGTTTTTTAAACCTGGTTTTTAACCAGATCATTTTAAATCAATTATATTATTTTTGTTGAAATTGGCTCAGTTTAGATCACGGGTCATGGGTCAATTTATCAGATTGGATTTTAAAATAGTAAAATTAGCCTTACTATGACTTTTAACTCTTTAATTGGTTCATTAATTGGCAATGAAATTCCTAAAACATGTGAAAAACAAAGTGTAAAAAATATGTTCTCAAAGACCTTATTCATAAAATTCAAAGGTCGGCATATTGATTATAACATCCATTTTCTTTTTCTTTCGACACTCTCATACTCAGTTTAATTACTCAATTACTATTAAAAATATTCTAGTTTTCAAATGCAATCTAGCCAACCTTAATAAGCTGAAGAAGATCGCTCTCAAAAGCATGATAATTTTTACTTATGTGTCCCGTGTCGCTACCATGATACTCATTTTTTTTGTTAGGATTATACCATTTAGGGTATGATGGTTAGAAGGATTTATAGGGAATAAAAGCGATCTTCCCAATATTTCTCAACCTTTCGAAGATCTCCTTCAAGGGTAAAAAGGAATGGGTGGTAAGGTTTTCTTGTTCTATTATGAGTTTTCATATGATTGTTTATCGATTCGAGTTTGATTAGTGGTTTGAAGAAAATAGATAGGACACCAAGAGATAAAATGATCTTGATTCATACTTCTCGTGCAAGAGTTATCTTCCAACTTGTAAGTTGATATAACATCAAACCTTTCTTTCAAACTCCCAATCCTTCCTAATTCCACTCATAGCTCCATCTTTTTTGTTATTTTTACCAAATTACTGATCAAATAGTCAAAGTACAGGGCTTCTAAAGTGTCAATAAAAATGATAGTGAGCTCATTTTCAAGCAAAGAAGGATAAACTTGTGTTGCCATTTCATGCAACCTCGGATCATATTCCTCAATTGACTCATTTCTTCATATCCTTATTCTTTGAAGGTTAGACTTGGCTAGGATTACCTTTAAGTTCAATCCAAATTGTTTCAAAAACATATTGGCCGAATATTCCCACTTCTCCATTTTAAAAGCCATTTAAATCGATGTGCCAATTAAAAGCAGGTCCTTTCAGGTTCTCGTGAAAATAATAGATCAAAAGTTACTTATCATGAATAACTTTAGTCATTTTATTGTGGTATACTTTGAGATGGGTTTCTGGATATTGAAATCTTGTATACTTGATAAAGTCGAGGGTTAGATTAATGATCACCTTTAATGGATTGATGTTCTTTTATGGTTATTATGAATACATTATTTTTTTCTTGAAATGATAACCACCCATGATAAATCAGCTTATCAATCTGCCTTTTGAAGCTTTGACATTGATTGATGGTATGTCTTACAACTCTTACATGGTACTCGCATGTAGCATTCTTGTTATGCTATCAAGGGAAAGGTGGCTTAATGGGTTCAAGTGGTAGAGGTGTTATTAGGCGAGCATTTATAAGATGTTGATAAATGTTGGTGATGGGAGTTGGGAAGGGAGATTATTGTTCATGGTATTTTCTTTAATGGCTTCGATTTTATGGGCTTTAGAAAGTTGTCAACTCATGATGGCTTTACACAGGATAGGTGGTTTATAGAATATTCTTCCTGATCCTCTTATTGAACCTCCCTAGAAAGGTGCGTTCTAGTTCATTTTCTCTTTTTTTGAGCTCAAACCTATTAAGAGAAGGTAGCCACGAAGTATAATCGAACATGAATTATTATTATTTTAGTCATCGTTGACTGAGCGAGCTACTTTAATGAGATAATCATCACTAATAGGATATAAATGTGTCATAGGAAGACACGAATCATATAAAGGTGATGTATATCTACCATTAGAAACAAACCTCATCTTATTTAGAGATTTAGAACTCCTCATTCATTTATTAAAAGATTGTTCCCCAATCAGCCTGTATCTGTAAATGCAAAGAAGGCTGACTAGGAACAAGATGTTGTCAACATCATCAAAGCAAATAAGATGATAATGTTTGATGGGAGTAGCTGATCCTCTTAGAGGAGATATTTATTAGTCGATTGGTGGTGGTTGAAGCCCCTAAAATAGTCGGAGATGTCACATTCATTCGCTTGAAAATAGCATCTTGATCAACTTTTATATGCTAAAAAAGATGATAAATAGGGATGGGATGACATGTTATTCAATCTTTTCATTAAAAACAAGTGACACATTGTTTATTTAAACACTAAAAATTAGATTTTCAATTCATATTTTAGGAAATTGAAATTTAGTCCCTATCTTTCCAATTTTAGCATATGCACCCTTAATTGACCCTAAAACTTTTCAATTTTTGCAATTACACCCAAAAACATTGATTTAAATCCTTTAATTTGAGCATCTTTTACAAATTAGTCTTTGGTTTCTAGATTATGCAATTTAACCATTATCAACCATCAAACTTTTAATTTCTTTTAAAGTGACCCCTGATTTGATTAATTTCAATCACCAAACTCACATGTCTTTTGCACTTTGATCTTTGATTTTAAAGTTTTTCAATTTAACCCTCAATCAACCTTCAATATTTAAATTTCTTTCAATTCAACCCCTGATTGCACCAGGTTGGCCTTTCAAAGTTTCAATTGTGTGCCCAATCCTCCATAATATTTGTGAATTGATCTGAATAAGTCATTTAAACTTGATTTTTCTTTAATTAATTCCTTGATTAAATCCACAAAAATTAAATCCTTAAACTTAATTAATTCTTCCAGTTTTTTATCAACTTTGGATTTCGACCTTAATTTTCTTTCTATTAAGTCTTTCTTCATCTCATTTTATAAAAATATCCCAAATTGACTATTCTTCTAGCATTTTAGTCTATAACATCTCAAAGGTTCATCTCTCCATGTCCAAAAAATATTTTTGGATTTTAAATTTTTTATTTTTATGAATAAAAATATGTATTTTTAATAAAATAATTTTAGGAGATTCAAAATTAGGTTATAGCATATATTTAAAACTTATTGCAAAAAAAAAAAAAAGAAAAGTTACTAACTTTACAAAACTAGTTCAATGATTAAAATGATTGTATTGTATGGTTGTAATATATGAACGTTGGAATGTGAACATGTGTATTCTTGAAATTTGTACAGTGACGAGTTATGTGATTACCAAATACAAATATACTGATTTGTGACCATTGATATGGTAGGTGGTACGACCAGATAAGGATATCTCATGGGAGGAGTAGTAAGTGGTTTCCACCTTTTTCTTGTATAATTTTAATGTTCTAAAATGACTTGTTTGAGGATGATATATTATTGCGTTGTGATGAATGTTAAACCAACTATGAAATGTTGATCAAGTTGTTGATGAAATTGGGTTGTTGATGAATGTTAAACCGACTATGAAATATTAATTGAGTTGTTTATGAATGTTAAACCAATTATGAAATATTGATTGAGTTGTTAATGAATGTTAAACCGACTATGAAATGTTGATTGAGTTGTCGATGAATATTAAACTGACTATGAAATGTTGGTTGAGTTGTTGATGAATGTTAAACCCATTATGAAATGTTGATTAAGTTGTTGATTAGCTTTAGCTAATAGCATCCAAGATGGATGACCGGGTTGCGTTTGATGATTAGTTTCGGCTAATGGCATCCAAGATGGATGATCGAGTTGTGATTGATGATTAGTTTTGGCAAATAGTATCTGAGATGGATGACCAAGTTGTGATTAATGATTAGCTTCGGCTAATGACATTTGAGATGGATGATCAAGTTATGATTTATGATTAGCTTCGGCTAATAATATATGAGATGGATGATCGGGTTGCGTTTGATGATTAGCTTCGGCTAATGACATCCTACGAGGATGGCCGGGTTATGTTAATGATTAGCTTCAGCTAATGGCATTCTAGATGGATGGCTAGGCTATATTGATGATTAGTCTCGGCAAATGGCTTCCTAGAAGGATGATGGGGTTGAATGTGATGATTAGCTTTGGCTAATGGTATCCGTAAAAGATAACAGGGTTTGATTTTGTGATTTGTTTTGGTTAATAGCATCTGATACGGATGACCGAGATTAGATGTTGCAATTAACTACGGCTAAAAGCATTCAAGGTGGATGACTGGGCTAACATGAAGTAATTACCCCGATCGATGATTAAGCTTCGGCCCTATAACTCTTATGAAGAGGTTAGGGCCTTTAAGTGAGATTAATTAAGGTGCGTAGGAAAGCCCGTTCCACCGACTCACATACTTTGAAATGTGCTATGTAATAGGATGTTTTAGGTGTTATGTGTTTGATAAGAACAAATAAACTAGTTGAATATTTGTCATTCAACACTTTTGTAAAGACTTATATAAAAAATTGTAATGGAATACAAATACAAAAGTATGATCTTGTAAACATGATGTGGTGAATGGATGTATGTGATATTCTCTTTTATGAGAATGTTGTATTATGAAATCTCATGAGTATTGTACTACACTATGAGATGAATAGTGTTACGATAAACCCTAAATATCATTGTGAGAATGTGTATTGTCACTTTTATGGGATGTTGATTTACTTTACCCTATGTGGGTTGTGTCTTACTAATACATGAAATGTATTTATAAATTCACAGAATGATATTGTGAAAAGCATTGAGAACCTAACAACTTAAAAAAAAAAATCTCCACCGATTTTGGTTATGAAAAAAGTCGAGCTGTTACATAAATAAGAGAAGAGAAAGGAGGAAAAGAAAGAATGGGTCATCAAGGACATATTGAAGCTCTATTTCTTACACATCTACTACCGTTAAATTATATTTCGACAAGATGATTCTAACCACATAATGAAAGACCATCAAAAGATGTCGTAATTGGTTACTGATTTCATTTGGGGTTAGTTTTGGATTAAGGTATTTTAGGGTTTGGTTAATCTCAAACAAAACTACTAACTAATTACGACCTCATTTGGTAATCTTCCATGATATAATTAGAATCGTCTCATCGAGATCATTTTAACGGTACCGGACATGTGAAAAATAAAGCCCCGATGACTCATTCTTTTTTTTCTTTTTTCTTTTTTCTTCTCTCATTTCTCTTCCATGCTACATCAGTTAATTTCCCCTTGTATTTCTTAATCTTGAATCTTGAATTTCATATTTTGGCTATTAAATTTTTATAAATTTTTATATTAATTTTTTTGCATATTAATTAATTCACTTTTGATTTTTGAGTACACATCATTGTTTATCATTAATGGTTGTTATAAAATTAATATTCAAAATTATAATTATGTTGAAATTATATAATTTTTTTAATTTCACAAAACTGTAATAAAATGTTAAAATATCCCACCAAAGCTTTTTATGCTTTTATGTAAGAAATCATGGAGTTTTACCTTGAAAGAAACACCTACCATTCTCCAATGTAACTCAATCCTTCCATAAATATCACCTAACATTTATGCACAACTTCCAATAATATTGCATCTACGGTCCAAACATAAGACACGTCAGTCCATATATTTCAATCGGAGCCTCACGATAAGATGAGTTACATCGTATGCCTCCTCCGTCAGGACACAAGATTAAATCCTGTGATTTTCTTAGGCCCACTCTGGTGTCTACCGCAGTCTTATCACAAGATTCCTCTTATAAGTAGAATCAATTATATCCTGGCCGTCAGATTGTTTAGGAACCACCCAAGTATAAAGATTCTAATACATTTGAATTACCAATATACCCACATCTAATAATATAAATACATAACCTCACCCGCGAATCAATCACCAACCGATTACTTCCTTTTTAACTGGAAATCGACAATGATGGGACTTGCTACTGGCGCAATTTTTCTTCTTCTTTCTTTATGTGGTATCGCCGCCGCTGGCCGAGACATCGTTGGTGACGTTCTTCGGTTGCCGTCGGAGGCTTCCAGGTTTTTCCATAACGATGATAATAGTGATGATGATTCAACTGGAACTAGATGGGTGATCCTGCTTGCCGGATCTAACGGTTACTGGAATTACAGGCATCAGGTCATAATTTACTCTAGCTACATATATTCTTATATTGTGCGTGATTATGATGGTAATTTTTTAGGATAATCAGGTGTGTTTTATTTTCGTTTTGTAATCTTGTTCAGGCAGATGTTTGTCATGCATATCAACTGCTGAGAAAAGGTGGATTAAAGGAAGAAAATATAATTGTTTTCATGTATGATGACATTGCTTATAACTCAGAGAATCCAAGGCCTGGAGTCATCATTAACAGTCCTCAAGGAGAAGATGTTTATAAAGGAGTTCCAAAGGTTTTTTTCTTTTTTTTCAAAAAAAAAAAAAGCGCTTAGGTTCTTATGTAGATATGAATTTTGTGGAGTCAAGTCATGTGGTTGTTTTGTTTTGGCAGGATTATACCGGTGAAGATGTCACTGTTGGAAACTTTTTTGCTGCTATACTTGGAAACAAGACTGCTCTTACTGGGGGTAGTGGAAAAGTCGTTGATAGTGGCCCCAATGATCATATTTTCATTTACTATACTGATCATGGAGGTCCTGGGGTGCTAGGTTAGTTTCATATTTTTATATACACACTGATCATTGTCTATTTGTTGTTTCCTTGGATTTACTTCTTAATTGGTTTCATCTAATTATTACATCGAAACTTGAAATTCCAGTAAAATAAATGGATAACTTGTGACTGATGAATTAAAATTTTGAAAACTATTCTAAGAAATGCTATTGTCACTGTCTTTTATTGTTACTGGCTTGTTATTTATTAGAATTCTCGTAGGTTTTACTTTTCTGATTGATCAAATAGGCTAATTAACTTTCATGTGTGGATTTTTGTCAGGTATGCCTACCAATCCTTACCTCTATGCTGGTGATTTGATTGATGTCTTAAAAAAGAAGCATGCATCTGGGACCTATAAAAGCTTGGTAATTACAAGCTAGTCTGAGTTAGTCTAGTATTCCACTTCCAATTTTTCTTGATGGGCTATATCTGTAACACTGCAGGTGTTTTATCTTGAAGCCTGTGAATCCGGAAGCATCTTTGAGGGTCTTCTTCCTCAAGGTTTAAATATCTATGCAACCACAGCATCAAATGCGGAAGAGAGCAGTTGGGGAACCTATTGTCCCGGAGAGAATCCTAGCCCCCCGCCAGAATATGAAACCTGTTTGGGTGACTTGTACAGTGTTGCTTGGATGGAGGATAGGTATGCATGGTGTTAATTTTGAATTTTATTTTTGTTTAGATGCAAGGAAGTCAGTATTAAATTGTCACACACACCATTGAGTTGTTTTTGCCACTCATCTATCAGGCATGTAGGATTTACTTTTTGTCAAGGCTGATTAGTGGCCTAGGCTCTCGGATTGATTATCTTGACCCAGTAATCATTTTTCATATGTTCTGCTGGGCTGAAAAATGATTTCAATTTTTTTCCATTCTCCCAGGACAGATATTTTTATATGCATTTTTTTTTTTAATAATCTGACCTTGTGAACAGCGACATACACAATTTACAGACGGAAACTTTGCACCAGCAATATGAACTGGTAAGTGCTTGCAAGCCATTTATTTACACTAGACTATTTTGAATATAATCCAAGGAGGGCAACCAATTTGATAATTTTTACTTGCCTACAAATCATATGATTTCATTACGGTGCATTTGCAGGTAAAAAGGAGGACTTCCAATGACAATTCTCCCTATGGTTCCCATGTCATGCAATATGGTGATGTAGGACTTAGCAAGAACAACATCTTCCTGTATATGGGTACAAACCCTGCTAACGATAACTTCACTTTCATGGATGAGAACTTGTTGAGGCCTCGTTCTAAAGCTGTTAATCAGCGTGATGCTGATCTTGTCCACTTCTGGGATAAGGTGTTTGTCTTAACTCCTTTGCTCCATTTTGGATTAAAATACTGCCTTTTGGGCACAAATTTTTAGCACAACGAGTTATTATTTTTTATTTTTTTTGTCTTCATGTGCTTGTAAGCCAATGCCCTCTATGGTGTCAGTTGCTTGGTAAGGGCGAGGGTTCTTATAATTTTGTTAGAAGATTATGAGGGTTAGCCCAGCAAGTAAAGGACATCTTATGGTGGTATTAGAATCTTATCATGAGAGGTGCTCATTGGGGTTGCTGCTGATATAACTTGATTTAGAAAAACATCAAGGCTAAGTTGTTAGGTAGAAAGATAATTCAGTGGAATATTCTTCTTGTAGGATGCTGTGCATAACTACTACTTTTATATGCTAGTTTTTTCAACCATAGAAATTACCTTTCTGCTTAAGTTCCCTTACTCTGTATGTCCACCATGCTTATGCAGTACCGCAAGGCCCCCGAAGGCTCTTCTAGGAAGTTTGAAGCTCAGAAGCAATTTTTTGAAGCAATGTCACATAGAATGCATATAGACCACAGCATAAAACTTATTGGGAAGCTCCTTTTTGGAATTGAAAAGGCCTCAGAGGTGTTGAATGCCATCCGTCCTGCTGGGCAACCTCTTGTAGATGACTGGGACTGCCTTAAAACACTGGTAAAATTTTATGGTTCTCAGCCTCTTCTTTATCACCGTCTAACCTGTTTGTTCTCATTGATTGCGACCTCCGCTGGTGACACATTGAAAGATTCATTTCCTTTTTTGAGAAAATGTCTTCTCTTCTTGTATGCAGGTGAGGACTTTTGAAACACATTGTGGATCCGTATCCCAGTATGGGATGAAACACATGCGATCTCTTGCAAACCTTTGCAATGCTGGAGTTGGGACGGAACAGATGGCCGAGGCATCGGCACAAGCTTGTGTCAGCTTTCCTTCTGGTCCATGGAGCACTCTTCACAAAGGGTTCAGCGCATAATTGAAGCAGAATGTCCTATATAAAAGAAAAATGGTAGGGCTGTGTGTTGTTTTGCACATGTGATCCACCTGTTTTATACAAGTTATTTCGGTGATGTATTCAAATGGTCACACTCATGATTGCTTGTGTAAATATAAATTAGAAGCACTTCTCTACCAAGATGCGATTTGTAAGGAAAGCACATTTTCCTAAAGATTTCCAGTAAAATCAGCTTTTTCATCTTCTTCCGGTGTTTATAACAAAATGCGTTGTAAAACTCGTATTCCAGCAGCCTAGAGGAGGCAGCAGGTTCTCCCAAGCCGCTTGGGTAATGCCATTCCATTCAATGCTAGCTACTATCATAAAGCCGCCACTAATCATCACTGTAAACTGTAAAATACTGATAAAACTACTTCTCCGCCTAAATTTCTAATGGTTCAAGACTAGATGGGCGTGCCCTGGTTTCGCCGCTTTAACACTAACCAAGGATACTAACCTAGGATTGGATTGGGCTGAGAATTCAGGATACTTGAATCGCCGCGGACTAATTCAATTTTATTTTATTTTTTTTTTGTGGGAAAGTAAAAAAAATCCAGTTGATGATATATGATATTTAATAAACCATAAATAGAGAATAATATATAAACTAAGGATTGAGTCTAGAAGATAAGAGGAGCGTGCATATTAGGATAATTTTGTAACGTGATGAGCTTTTCAAAAATAATTTAATTACACAATAATAAAAATATTACTTGTTAACAGAATTGAAAATATAAACTCAATTGAAAAAAAAATTGAGGTATAATTTTTCCTTTCCAAAAACAAAAAATATTTATTACCTGCTGCTAGCATGATCACTAGCCACCATAAGTGTTTAAAACGGTGGACTAAACTTTTTTTCTATTAAGACGAAGGGCTATAAAAATACCATAACAAAACCTCTCCTGTAAAAAAATATTCACTGACACCAAGAATAACCTTTTTTGTTACCAGATCGTGGCTAGAAACACCAAGGAACCTGGAAGAAATATATAAAAACAAATAACTTAGGGACTATAACAATTTAAAACGCCACTTGTGCACGAGGAAAAAAGGAGGTTTAATATTTATTTTAGCTCCAAATTTCAGCCCTAATGCTCCAATTGTTTCAAATCTATAAAACTAAACTCAATTTTACAGCAATGATCTAACTTTCAAACCTATTTTTGAAATAACAAAAACCCTCACATCAAGCCACCTAAAAACTTTATCAAGATGGATCAAAATGACAAAACAAACAAAAAGTCAAGTTACAAAAAACTTCAAAGGAATTAAAAAAAAAAAAAAAAAAAAAAGGAAAACAATGTGGGTAGCTATTTCAATTCATAGTAGGCTGCGTCCCCCTACTATGTCACATCTCCATTGTTTTTTTAATATTTCTTTCATAGTGCATTGCCTCATGCGTCCATGATTTTAAAAATTATTTTATGGTTCATCAAACATAAATTTTGCATTATCAAACCGTGATTGCTAAAAACAATACAATAAAAAAATTAAAAATCAAATCTAACATAAAAATTATTAATAAAACACCTTGGTATTTTGAAACAACCTACATAAAAATCGAGAAAAAAACAAGAAAATAAAAGGGAATCGTCGAAGTTACAGAGTGACTCTCTAGTTAACACGTATTGCGTGTCTAGAAGAAACTTGTCGAGATGCTTCCAACACCACACCATCATGGAATGTCAAATTTGGATCCTGGAGGTAGTTGCATCATCTTACCTCACATGTGTCAACCTTTTTCTCCTTACTTGTTCATTTTGGTCCCTGGCCTGGAGAAAAAATGACTAAACATTTGTTTTAATTTCAAATGTAGTCATGAAACCTTCAATTGTTTTAAATAAGTAAAGTTGAATTTTATTTTTCAAATCAAGTATTAACTCACCTCTAGAAATTTTCATGACATCCTCATACCTAAACAACTAAAATAAATCATCAAGTTCAATCCAAAATAAAATCAATGTAAAATGATGAAATTAAAGAGAAAAATTGAGTGATAAAAATTATCAAAGGACTTGAATATTTTTCCATTACCATTCACTTTAGTCCCTCATGTTGCTAAAAAATGTTAAACATTCATCCAAGTTTCAAATTTGATCCCTAGAGTTACAATTGTTTTAATTCAATAAATTTAAGTTTTAGTTTGTCAAACTAAGCATCAACAAAATAGCAAATTTTTTTCTCGCCATAACGAGATTTCAATATCTAGATAATTAAAACAAATCATCTAGGGTCATTCTAAATCATTGATAAAATTAAAAAAAAAAAGATGAAAAAAAAGGTAAAAGGAACAAAAGAAAAATAAAAAAGAAAAGAGAAAACGTTTGGAACATTATTTTAATCCCTAATGTGTTCTCTTTACTGCTACAGTAAATTCACTAGTAGTTTTAGTTCTTTTAATTTAATTTTTAATTTTAATTACAATTGTAGTGATTTATGTGGCAACGAGTGTTATATTAAAAAAAAAAACATATGTAATGAACTATTACATGAAAGTAGTTATATATATAAAGGCTAATTGAAATAGGTTTTTTATTATTATTATTATTATTATAAGAACAAAAATGTAATTTTCAAGAAAATAATAGGACCATAAAGTTTTAAAAAAAATACAAACTAAAATGAGTTTTTTTATAAAAAAAGGAGGTAAATTTAAACTTGTAAAAAAATAACTATATTACATCACATCCTCTTACATTTTTTTTCAATGACACTTATAATTCATAAAATTAAATATTAAAAATAAAAATAAAAATAAATAATAAATAAAAATAAAACTCGTTTTTGGTTTTGTCTTTGTGCATTGTAAATGACATGGTTCATCCTATAACACTTTTTTATCCGCAAACTTTGTTTTTTTCATAATTTCAAAATTACATTCTATGTTTGCATCGATTAATGTATCATAGTTCTCTTTTATTTGAATTTTTGTTGCATGTGTGAAGTCTCTAAAAGTCTTAACTTTAACAAACCCACTTTTACTTTGGATTTTGGATTTTATCTGTATGCATTGTTGATAACATTGTTCATCCTACAATGCTTCGTTTTCTTTTGTCCTTAAATTTTATTTCTTCACAATTTTATCTTTATTCTTGATGTTCACATCGATTGATTGATGTGTCATAATTCTACTTTATTTGCACGTTGTCACATATACAAGATTTTTGGAACTCTTCCCTCAATTAAATAACCATCAATTTTATGGAAAAAAAAAAAACACTGTTGGTGAAAAAAATTGAAAGAATAGAAATAAAAAATAAAAAATAAAAATAACAAACAATTTGTTTTTATTGTTTAAGATGTGTGAAAATTATAATTTAATCCCTGAAGTTTTATATTTTTACATATTTTATCCCTATTATTCAAGGATTTTATGTTTAGATCATAAACTTCATTTTGTTTGTATTTGCCTTTCTTTGTGCTGATGGAGGAGAGTAAATAGTAAGAAAAAGGGGGTAGGGAGTAGAGAGAAAAATATTTAGTTGGTCACATTCTAACAAAGAAAAGAAAAGGATTGGTCTTATTGTAAATGAGTTTTTTTAAAAAAAAAATTAATGGAGTTTCATAAAGGTAATTTGGAACATTAATCTTATTAAAAAGAATATTTTCAAGTTTGGAAAATTTTTTTTAATCAAAATAATTTTTTTCGTACCTATTTATGATGTTTTGTGATTACAAATAAGTTTGCTTGGGTTTCTAGGATAAGTGTTTTTAGATTAAAAAAAAGTTGAAAATTAGTATTTGTGTTCAAGAATAGAAAAAATCCAATTTTCCAGCCTCTACAAATAGCTAAGAGTTTTACTAAATGGACGAAACATCATCCATTTAATATTTTAAAAAAAAAACTGGACAAATGATGTAAAAAAAAGAAAAAAAGTAAGAAAAGGCTGGTTTAGAGGCCTAGTATTGTTGGCCCAAGCACTCCTAGGCTCTTTATTTTGGGTTAGGTATGCAGCCTAACCATTTTGGACCCAGTATATGGCATCTTTTTATATTACCCGTAATATTTTTTAATCAAATTCATTATGAATTAAAAAAATTAAATGATATTTAAAATATTATCCAATTTTGAAATGGTTTTCAAATAATATTATGTTTTTTATAATGATATTTAAAATCACTTTATGAATTTATATATATATATATATATAAATAAATAAATCTAGATTAATATAAAAAATGTTCGTGAATATTAATTGAAAATAAAATATCTATTTTGTTGCCTTGTAATATTTTTACATCATTTTTTCAGATTAGTTATTATCTTATTTTATTATTTTAACGTGTTCAAATTATTAAGTCATTATTTTGTTTTTGTTTTTTTTATTGAATCTTGTTTTTCAAAACATGATAAGTTTCCATTAAAAAAACAATGATTCTCATAAAAATAATATTTTATTCATTAAAAAAATATGAATGAACAAGGAAGAAATACATTAAAATTATTAAGATTTTTGTGAATATTTATTTTAATAGCCTTACTAAAAAAACAAAAAAATACATTAATTAAAAAAATATTTCTTCGAATTTAAGTCATTGCTTTTTATATATATATAATAGAAAAATGTGATTGATATAATAACAAATTTTGCAAGGTGAAGAAGCTCTAATAGATGCTTAAAACAGATATAATTGATAGAAAGTTCAAATAAGTTTGAGATCTCCCGAGCAGCATATTACTGTTTTTGACTGTTCGAAGAAGATTATAAAAATAAACTAAACAACGTGAACACATCCATATGTAATGTCACTAGCCCAAAACTTCCAATAAATAATAGGAAAGTGGGTGAGCAGTGAGCTCATTAATAACCCAATAAAGTGCTGATCTAGCGGTTAAGGTACTACTATATCCCTGCAAGGGTGAGAACACAAGTTCAATCTCCAGGAAGCGCACTTATTGGGAGAGGCAACCACGAACCCTGAATGAGACTAGTCTCACTCTTTAAAAGAGTGTGAGGATACCCGGGTAAAAACAAAAAAAAAACATATATAATTCTAGGATACCATGACATCTCCGAAACATTTTATGAGGGACTAATGCTGATTTTTAATATGAGACTGTGATAAAAATTATATTTTAAAAATTTTTTATTTAAAAGTATATTAAATTTTTTAAAAAAAAAAATTAGCATCAACACATTAAAAAAATAATTTTAAGTTAAAAAGCAATTCATAATTTTTAAAAACGTGGTCGGACCACAATGCCAAATAGAGCATAAGCCTTTATATATATAAAGTGTGGCCAAAACATTGTCCACACATATTGTTCTTTCTCTCATATTTTATTGTGAATTTAGTATTCAAAACTTTTGTATTTTTTTTTTTATTTTGATTCTTAAACTTTGTTTTTTGCTCGATTGCATTCTTTTGGGCTAAATTCAAGGACAATTGAATCAAATTTATTGACTAAGAAAAAATTTAAAAGACAAGAGAACAAAGAAGAAAAGGCACCACACGTAGGTGATGGTTTTAAAGTTCACCAAAAAAAAAAAAGTTTAATTTGGTCATCAAACTTTACAAATTATACCTATTCCATTCTTTAATATTTTTCCAATTAAATTTTGATACAAAAGTTTATTTCTTCTATTTTTCTTGTTTCTGGTTTGAGAAACAAGAGAGAGAGAGAGATCGTCGAATTTCTACAATACAAAGAGAAAATCAATATTTATACCGATTTTGACCGCCAAAATAATCAAACTTATTTTCAAATGATTTCATTTGATAAGGGGAATTCAACTTATATGTTTCTTTACATTGAAAGTGTCTAAAAAACCAGATTTAAACTCATAAATAATTTTAGTTTCATGTTGATTTCAGGTTTGTGGATGGCTTTTCCAGTTTTTGAAGCTTTAGAAGGATTCATCAAGGTTATTATGGTGTCTTTTAAATTTTTAAAAATGAATTTTTGAGTTAAAAGAATTTTTACCCTGATTTTTTTACCACTATAGTAGCCCAAATCTAGACAAAATCGAATGACATATTATCAAGCTTTTAAAAATAAAAATATAGGGGGACAATACATTTTAAAAATAATAAAGCACGCTTGTGGAATTTTTCTTAATGAGCTAGGTGTCTGGCCTTTTTTTTTTGTTATCTTGTCTTTTTTAAAATAAAAGAAAAACATGCTTTTTCTATAAGTGTTTTTAAATAGTTTTTTTAATTTATTTTTAAATTAATACCTTTTCTCTCTTATTTTTTTATTTTTTGTATATAGATTTTATTAAATAATGGTTGTTTTTTAATTAATATTTTTTGTATTTAATTTTAAAAAAGATTCTTCTAATTCATCTAACTATATTTTTAAGAATAAAAATATTCATTTTTTAATGGTATTTGTAATAGGTGCAACCTTGTGAGATATATTTGTTTTCCTTGATTTTATTCAATTAATATTAAGTGTATATTTATTTCTACTATCATTTTATTAAATAAAAAAATAATTTTAATAAACAATTATTTAACACAATTATATAAATATATTATATTGCGAGATCAAATATTTTGATCTACATCCAACTCTCAACTTTTCCAGATATATATTTAGTTATCTTTCATGGCCTCTTTTTATTTATTGATATAGATCATTCTTAATTTAATTAATTAGAAGCATGCATAAGATTTTTTATGTAAGAAAAAAACATGTCCAAAAAGCCTACATGTTCAATTTTGTTTTGGAAAACAAATATTCAACCTACAATGAAGCACGATTCAAATAACTGTTACTATTTATTACTTGTGAAATTTTAAATCTCCATTCACAAATTTTCCATATTTATTTGTAAAGGGAGAAATGATCATAACTATTGAGTTTTTTAAAAAAATTTCTAAGATAACCACTAATTTTCAGGTTTTACAAATTTAAATTTGAACTAGACAAGTTGCAAGAAAACATATTTATCAATCGAGTAGCGACATGTTTTACACTAAACATAATTTTATTCTTCTCTCTATATAAAGTGTCATAACTCAATTTTAGGTTCCCCCTAAAAATATAATTTTATTTTTAAATGAAAAAATATATAAAAAAACAGATTCAAAATTTAGCAAGATCATGCTGAGAAGGGTTTCAAATATATGAAAAAACCAAGCATAAATTTTAGACAAAATTGAAACCCTAATTGTACCCTTATTATTTTTAAGATTGAAAGATAATACAAATTCAAGGTCATATTAAATAATTATTAGATAAATTTGTATAAAAATTAAATTTGAGGGCTAATTACACTTTCAATAAGCCAATTTGATTTAATTATGGGCCTAATTAAATGTTTGATTAAGATTAAGAATTAATTTGGGTCAAATTAAAAGATTTAATTAAGTGCAAAGATTTAGTTGGACTTTTAATGAATCAAAATAAATTTATTTGGAACTTAATTGGTGAAAATGTTAGCTTGGAAGTTTAATTTGGGCTTAATTAAGAAGACTTATATTTCAAAGGACCAAATTAAAATTTTTCAAACTCAATTGGGTTAAATTAGGGATGAAATCATCAAAAAATCAAAGTTTAGTGGTCAATTAAAAACCAAATTAAAGAGATTCGGAACCAAGAACCAACTTGTAAAACATGTGAGACTTCAGGGATTGAAATCAACAAAATCAAATGCCAAATTAAAGAAAAATAAAAGTTAAAAGATCAATTGAAGATTAATTTGCATGAATCATAAACCAATGATCAAAATAAATAAATAAAAGCGTTGAACTTCAGGGTTGGTATTTAAGTTTGGCAGAGATCAAATTGCATGAAATTGAAAGTTATAATGTAATTACGAGTGCAATTAAAAGAAGTCAAGAGATCAAGGACTAATTTGACTTTTAGTCAAATCCCAATCATTATACCCCAATTAGCCCTGAGTTATTAAAACGACGTAATTTTATTTAAATGAAATGATGCATTTTGGCCAAAACATGTCGTTTTGATTAAAAAAAACAATGTCATTTTGATTTAATAAAAAATTAAATAATAAAAAATAAAAAGAGGGTTAGATGACTTGTCATCTGGTTACTGTATATCTTTTTCTTCCTTAAAGACCCTGAGAAGGCTGGTTCTATTACCATATCCCAAACCTGAAAATCACCTCCATCTCTTTCCTAAACAGGACAATGAATGTACCCCTTTACACCTTGTATATTCTAATCCTACCTAGATAAAAAAAAAAAAAAAAGGTTCTTTTGTAGCCCTATAAACGTTGTTATAAGAAGCCAAAACCTATACCTCGACTAACCATGCTTACCAGTGCACCCTCTTTTGTCATCTCTGAAAAAATGCAAAGACTGACCCTCAGCCTCAATGAATGGCTTTGATTGATTCTTCTACATCAAGGGGAGAGAATGGTTTAATTATGGCCTTTAAAAAGGTTTTAATAGCCCTTTAGAAACTCATGCAAAAGGCTACAAAGGAAAGGGGAAAGGGGAAAGGACAGGAGAAACAAAGGGTAAAAATAAATATTACCTCTTGAATCATTCATCCTCACCATTATTACCAAGCTCTCTGCTCACTCTCAGACAAGCAACTACACTGCAACACACACCATCATAACTCAAGAAAAGATACCAATGAGATAATATCTTTAGATAAGGTAAGTTTTCAACTTTGATGAAATGATGTAGTTTAATAAGCACATTAAATTGGTTGTTGTTTTGTTTTTATTATTCTTAGATTATTGTTAGTGTTTTGTTGGGCTTGCTTATGCCAAATGTATGTTATTTATAGTTAAGAACGTGAAAAATAATCAATGTAACAATGCTTATGCATAAAAATAGGTGTTTTAGTGGTTTTAGGCAGCATAGAATGTGTTTGTTGTTTTCCTTTTAATTTTTTTTTGGTTTTATTGTATGATTTAAGGCAATTATAGGAACATGTTTAAGTCATGATTATAAGTTTAGATAATTTTTATGAGTTAAGTATTGTTTCTAGGTTTATGTTATTTTCAAATGTTTTTGGATTTCTGCCTTTTGTTTTCTAAGCAATGTTCTTTGAAAAACTATTGCATTGACTACATGATTTGCATCAATTATGGTTCATTTCTTGGCACTAACCACTTCACATTAGCTAATAATCTAGATTCCTTTTGCCTCATTAACTTGTTGTTCATAGTTTTAATCATATATGAAGTTTTTCTTCAATTAAATGATAAGATTGTTCGATAATCCAGATAAACTTAAATGTGATATATTTTTTTTTTATTTTTTATCAATTTATTTTTTATTATTTTTTATATATATTATTTAAATTATCACTTGAAGTAATAACTCAAAAATTAATTTCTTTTAACTTAACAGTTTTTTTATATTAAAAAATTAACTCAACCTCAACCCCAACCTATATCTAATTAATAAACTGTAACGAAAACATAACATCATTCAAAGTCACCTTGTAGCATCTCACTATATATTTATCCTGGCGTAACCCGAAGCAGAAAGAAAATCTTGTACTTTACCGAACAGGAATTAAATACCATAGGTTGTTTCAAATTAACCATGATTGGCTGACCACAGCTAAATAAAATAACAAAACAATTAAATTATTAGTTATGATTTAACAAAAGAGAAAAAACAACACCACGTCTCTCACGATTCCGTTAGACTAGAAAGCACCGTGAGCCCCATTTATTCATTCTTGGATCTAACCTGGGGGGTGTATAAAACTCTGGGTTTGAAAGGGGAAGAGGAGAGAGAGCATTTGTTTCGTTTTACTAAAGAAGAAGATGAGGAGCAGCTCTCTGTAGTCTTGGTTGGCTCTTCTTCACGGTTTTCGGAGCCAAATCTCTTGCAATTCTCCTTTCTTTCTCGCTAACCAAACATGGGATTTTGAATGAGATTGGAGAGAACTGGATAAATGTCGAGGATCTGTAACTTTCAAGAAGACAGATTTATAGGTGTGATTAAGAAACGTAATCTGATTTTGTATTAGCGTTGCATGATAGAGTCTGGAAACTTGGTTGATAATTTGTTGCAGGCACATTTGTAGTGATTTGAAAGTTTTTTTTTTCCACAAGGAGTGAGTTCCACGCCGGATTCTGATTTTGAAGATTGGCTTCGGTTGATTGAGTTTTATAGAGAGAAGGTATCGGAGCTGTGTTTTATTACCTATAGGTTCAGGTTCAGAATTTGAGACACAATTCGATTTCTGTGGATGTTTTTTCTGGCTAATTTTCTCAAATAATCGTGAGTTTGTTTTTCTTCTTTGTTTTGCAGACACATTGGGAAAGATATAAGAAGTTTCAGAGGGGATTTGGAGGATTTCTTGACAGAGTGTGCTGTTAGAGGATATTTAAATCAGATTTTTTAATATACGGAGATTGGAATCTGACATGAAAAGTCCTTTGAAATGTCACAAGAGTCGTTTCGTCAAAATCTGAATGATATCTGTATGAGAATCCGGGTTTTGATTTTGCAGTTGAACTCTCAAGATTGACAGTTTCCTAAATTGCAATTTACTTGGCGACTCTCTCTCTCTCCCCCCTGTTATAAAATAAAGCAGCAACTGATTTCTCTGCTTTTGCTCTCCCGCGGCCTACAGTGTTCCAAGAACGATCATTTTCTGTGGTATTCAACTCGATTGAGAATCAATTCAACATATTTGAAGTTACCGGGTAAAGCATCGATTTTATCCTCAATTGCTCTCTCACCCTCTATGGATTCTTCTTGAGATTTTCCTTCTCTTCAGGCCAAAATCTTTCTCCGTGAAAAATCCTTACTTGAGTCACTTTCTGATTAACATTGTAGTTATCAATTGTTCTTGACGCGTTCTTCCTTTCTCGCTGATTTTGGGCAATGAACATTCTGCAATCAAGAGAAGCAGCTTCCCCCTGCAATTCTCATTCTCGTTATCATTTTCTCAATGATCTCTGTTTATGGTACATGGAAACCTACGGGCCAAAACAAACTACTCAAAAAGCGCGTTCAATTTTGTACTTTGAGGAGTTTCGACACTCTAGTAGAATTTTCTTCTTCTGATTTTTTCTCTGCAAATAAAAGCACCATGCCCCTTTTGAGGAATTTCTTGTGCTCTCTATTCCTCCACGCGGATAAATTTTTTAAAATTTCTTAGATCCATTTCTAGATTGAATCAATCTCTTCCATTTCTACTGATAAAAGATGCCAATCTCACGGCCACAGCTCATTTTTGTTTTTCTTGAATAATCCTTGCCGTCTGATTCACATCTACACCGGGTTTCTTTTCCCCTTTTATTTTCCCTTGCTGTGTGTTTTTTTTTTTTTTTGCAAGCCAGGCCCAGCTTCTTTTTATTTGAATTTTGTGGAAGTTGCAAAGTTAGCTTTATCTTTTTTGTTTTTATTATTGGTGGGATGGGACAGGTGTAGAAGAGTAAATGGAAAAGGACTCGTTGAGGAGCACCAATAATGGGAGCACGAGCAACACCACCACCACCAACAACAGTGCCCAGAGAACCAGCTTAGATCCCAATAGGCAAACGACGTCGTCTGATCTTGTCTTGCAGTGGGGGAACCGGAAGCGTCTCAGGTGCATGAAAGTTCAAGTCAAGGACGTTTCGACCACCCCGGTTCATAAGACAACAGTTCGTGTGGACCGTCGGGTTGTTAGAGCTGATAATAAAGATAAAGACAGCACTTGGCATCACCCGAGCAGCACAAATAATAATAATAATAGCAATCACAGCAACGGATATTCTAATCTCCGTCAACGTCTGTCTCCGCCTCCTCCGCCGCCCCCTCAGCGGGTTTTAAGGTACAGATCTATCCCTTTTACCATGCAGCTCGTGAATATAACATGAACTTTTTACGTTTACTTGATGTGATGGAGGAAATTTTGAGCATATTATGTGGTGGGGGTGTTGCCGTGTTGATTATATGAGGTTGTGGGAAATGGTGGAGGAATACGGATCGGGTCGCGGGCTGGGCCCGCGATGCTTTCTGGGTCTTGTTAGTCACTTATTTTATTTAGGGACGTGGTTCATGAGTTACGTCTTGGTACTTTTCACCTTCCCTTCAAAGGTTACATGAGATATATTTTAGTTAATACTAGTTGTTTATTCGGCAAGTTTTTATTTTTTTAATTAATATATATATATATATTTGTATAAAAGCTAAGATTAAAACTCTAAAGAATTTTTTTTTATTATTATTTCTCATACACGCATTTTTTTTACCAAAATATTTATTTATTAGTAGCATATTTTTTGAATTAAGACTAAAGGCAACTAAAATGATTTTTTAATAAAAATTTCAATAATTTAAAATAACTAGAATAAATGTATCCCTTTCATCAAAACTAATTTTTTAAATTATTTTAATAAAAACTTTTTTTTTCTTAATTAGAAGTATAGCTTTTTAAATAAAAATTTATCATGATATGAAAAGTAGATTTTGATAAAAAGAAAAACATTGAAAATCATGTCTTTGTACGCAACTGAAGAAGAAAAAAAGAATAATTAATTTGAAAAAACTATGTAAATTTTTTTTATTAAAAAGATAAAAAATATAAATTTTATTTTCATGTTATTAATGACTATAATTTTTTTTAAAATTGCATATTAGGTTCATAAATAAAATAATTATTAATATTACCAAAAAATACAATAATTTTATTTGAAAATATAGATAAAATTAAATGATATTTATTGAACTAATATTTTAAATATAGTATAATATAATATATTTTATTTTATTTTTAATAAATTTTAATTAAAATTAAATAAATGAAATCAAAGGATACCTCATGATAATAATTTTAGTTGAAAATATAGATAAAATTAAATGATATTTAATGAACTAATATTTCAAATATAATATAATATAATATATTTTATTTTATTTTTAATAAATTTTAATTAAAATTTTAAAAAATGAAATCAAAGGATACCTACGCGTGAGTAGGCTGCTCTCTCGGTTCAATGCAAAGAAGCCTATGCGTGAGCTGGCCTACTACAAAGCCATGCTCACATGCCTTCTTTCCCCAAGTTTTTGTTTTTCGAATAAAAATGCTTAGTTTATAGGTGAAGATTCCAGCGATCAAATTGGGCGGAAAGTTAAGCTCCAAGTTTTTAGATTCTAAAAACTTATTTGTAATTAATTTTTTACTTGAAAACATATATATAAAAAATACTTTAAACACCTTAATAACCCCAACACTTAAAAGAACTCTTTACACGCCTTCATAAACTTATTTTTCACCTCAAATATTCTTAGGGAAATTTGGGACTTTAATGAAGTTTTTTGGAGTCTATGTTTAAAGTGCTGTATTCTTTTAGGATATTTAACAGTGCAGTAGCAATTATTCATCAAAATAATTAAATTATAATAAAAAAAATATATTAAAAATCACCTCTAGATAGGCCTGTGACTCAAGCGGCAGCATTTTCTTAAATGCACCAACAAATTTGCTGTCACCTCTCTATGGTTGGGCCTTAATTGGACTCGATACTTTACCTTATCTCTACCTTGCTCTGATGATCAGTACAATAGGAAGTTCTGTGACTTGCGAGCGCAAATACTTAAGTATATTTACTGTTGGTATAAGGGTACTAGTCTGAGATGCTCTTTTTTTTTTTTTTTTTCCATTATCTTAAGTGTCGGAATTAGCTTATATATATTTTAATTAATTATTAATTTTAAAATTAATAATTATATAAATTTTTAATAATTATAAAAAAATTAAAATTCATAATTATTAAAAAGCAAGCTTCAAAGACCTTACAAGTTAAATTATTTTGTTAATTGAAATATAGATGGTTTTTATAGAAATGGACAACGCCGCACATAATTGATGCCATTTACTCTTGGACCGACACCTGGCATGACTGGTCTAGTGATGGCAAATATATGTGCCTTATAAAGTATTTTAGTCTCAACAATAAACTTGGTATTTTAGGGTATGTTTAAAATTGTAATAACAATTATGATTTAAAATATTTTTTATTTAGAAATGTATTAAAATAAAATTTTTTATTTTTAAAAAAATAATTTTGATATTAGTATATTAAAATAATTTGAAAATATAGTTTTTTTTTTTTCAACAAAAATAATGAAATTTTTTTTTTAAAAAAACATAGTTTATATCTGAGTTTCTAAACACTTGGTAACAGGTGGCGTAGAGGTTTGATAAAATTCTTTAAAAGATGAAGCAATATTTTTCTTGGTTAAGTAAGATATTATATGAGGCTTATATTTGTCCACTTCCCGAATGGTCAGGTGGCGCATGTGGATGGCTCAGAAGTGCATGAAACCGCCTTCTTTGTAGCCGTTCGGTCATGGTCAGTGCATGAAAGCGCCTTCTTCTTCCTGGTCAAAATTGAGGTCTAGGTTAAAATAGGCTGCTCTTTGCTAATTTTAATGATTTTGTTCGGAGTTCTTGAAGGGGGGAATTGACTAGGGAGTAGTAACTTGTTAGCAAGGATTTATGAATTGGAAACTACGACGACGATTTGAAGAATTACTTGCATGGAAACTTCAGAAATATGACACGAATTGTATGCTTCCATAAGGAATTATTTGGTCCAAAAGGCATTCGGAATAAAATAGAAAAAGGAGAGGCTGAATTAGATCTGACTTTTCCTGCTGTAGTTTCTAGTTGGTTTTTGGCTGCCTTATCTTCTCTTGATCATAACCTCTCACTTTCTAATCCACACCCGCAGGGGGCTCATTGGATTTTAGGGTATTTGAGAGCATGATGGTTATTATTCTTTAAAACTATTTTTTATTTAATATTATTCTTACTATTAACCCATCAAAATAATATTAAAATATAAAAAATTAATTTTAAATAAAAAAATTATATTTTAACCCGTATCTGAAAAGCATAGCTCTCGCCAATTTCGTTTGTTTAAACCGGTAGTCACAGTCCGATTTCACATAAAAAGATCAGGAGTCTGGTCCACTTTATCCCACATT
This sequence comes from Populus tomentosa, assembly GCA_018804465.1. Taxonomy (NCBI): domain Eukaryota; kingdom Viridiplantae; phylum Streptophyta; class Magnoliopsida; order Malpighiales; family Salicaceae; genus Populus; species Populus tomentosa. Next base: position 5,272,923 of record CM032003.1, on the reverse strand, counting down.
CTTCTTAAACCCTATAAAAGAGCCAAAACAAGATCCAACGGCCACAAAACCAGCTTAAAAGACCAGCTGTTCACGTTGGATTAGAACACGAATAGAAATAGAATCTCCACTGCTCTCTCTCTCCCCCTCAAATATCTACAACTTTTCATAAACAGGGGGCAAAAATAGGAGAAAAATCAAACAACACAACACCTCCTGCTAGTATAACCCCTCCTTTCAAATCCTACATAGCCCACAAAAGAAGTCAAATCTCACTCACAAACCCCATTTTCTTCGCAAAACCGGCCGAGATTCTAGACAGTCCCTGCCCACCGATCTTAGATCAATCAAAATTCCCCGAAGGTTATTCTCGTAATTTCATAATTACCCACTTCAAATCTCTCCCCTTTTTTTTAAAAAAAAAAAAATTATTTTTTCACTACTTTACATTAAAAAACACACTTGAGATGGGGGGTGTCACTTTTATCATATTTCCTAGTCATGTCACATGATCTAATTTTGTTTGTTTGATGCTGTTTGTTCTGTATTTGTGCTGTTAATTCAATAGGAATTCGGAGAATTCAAGTGCCATGAGAGGAGGCCAGAGCAACGGTGGTGGTCTGGGTAGGATTGCTTCACCAGACAAGGGTGCGCACGATAAGAGGAGTAGCAACCATACCCACCACCACCACAATAGCAGCAACAACCATGAGAATCATAACAATAACAAATCAGCGGCATCTTCGGGCACCAAGAAAGGAGGGTCATCTTCTGGGGGAAGTGGAGAAGCACCACCACCACCAGTTTGGCCACCAAAGTTTGTTATTGCTTTAACTAATAAAGAGAAAGAAGAAGATTTCTTTGTCTTTAAAGGGTCCAAGTTGCCTCAAAGACCCAAAAAGAGAGCCAAATTCATTCAGCGCACCCTCAATGTAAGACCCCTCTCCTCCCTTTCCTTTTTTTTTATTTTTTTTGAATTCTTCCTCTTATCTTTGATTAGATTCTAAATTATTTGAAGATTAGGATAGTAAAACATCCCCTTAACTGTTTTGGATGATCAATAATAATGTACTGTCTCATTCACTGATTTGTATGCTAATTTATTTTTATGGGATTGAAATAGACACATCTTTGATAACTTTGCAAACGATAGAATTGGAGAAAGGTGATTGAATTTAGAGTGAGGCACGAACATTTATAACGCAGGTGTGATTAAGTTAGTGTTTTTTTTTTTCCTGTTTAAAGTTTTTAAAGATTTTTTATTTTTTTAAAATTAGGTTTATTTTTTTATTGGTTTGGTATTAAAAAGAAATATTAAAAAATAAAAAAAATATTATTTTAATTTTAATTTTTATATGAATTTTCTTTTGGAGAAGTAACACGTAAGGAAAAAGGTTTTTTTAAGGATCCCGTCAATTGAAAGATTAGGGTTTGAGCGGGAGGAGGGTGGGTTTATTACGTGATCTTGGTCTGCTTTGTGGCCTGTTTTTTTCTTTGGCTGGAAAAGCTAGGAAAGCGTGTAATGTGGTGACCAAGTGAGAGCAGCAACAACTTGTTGTACGTGTCAGTCAAGCCGTGGATGTTTGCCTACCTACTAATAATGACCTAAGTTTGTTAGCTCTATCTCTCTAGTTTGAGAAATCTTATTTTCATAAACAAATAGATTACTTGCCAGGACTCTCATGGTGTCCAGGTGTAGGGTGAGGATTTCCTAGCTCGTCATCAAATGTGTAATACAAAAGTAGCATGAACCAACGGTTCCTTGCCACTTGCCCACTCTTGTTGGGGGCCGTCTTTTAATTTATTCCGTGGTTTATTATTATGGTGGTTACTCTCACCTTGGACCGCAAAATGCCTATGATATTCTATCTCCATGTGCTATATTTTGTGTGATATTCCGGGAATAATGTTTGCTTTGTGGGCAAATTGTCATCCCATTATCCGATTTTTTATTTTTTATTTTTTTTACTATTGATTATTAAAAGGGTGGGGGGGGGGGGGTAGTATCACGTTAGAAATGGTGCTCTTTTTTTCTTTTTTGAGAGGTGTATTGGGCTGTCGATTTTCGAGAGGGAACGTCGTCATCTGACTCTGGTTTTGGTTATTGGAAATTGTTGCATAGCTTGTGAGCCCCGGAGCGTGGCTATGTGATTTGACACTAGAACGTTATGAAGTCAGAGAGAAGAAGATCACCAAGAAGGTACCTCCAATTCATGAACATTATTTATTTTCACATTATTTTGTCCATTACACAGCATCTCATTCGTTTCCATGCAGAGACCAAGAGGGTTGAAGGCCATGGGAAATGTAGACTCTGACTCTGAGTAGAAGAAAGAAAACTCTGGACGAATCACAGATGTACCTTAGCCTTCTCTAGGAAGAAGATAGACAACAAATCATCGTTGGAAATTGTTTTTTTTTTTTTAGGATGTAAGAAAGATGCCTGTAGTGCCTTCTTACCGTGTAAATCGCCACCTTTCACCTCCTGCAAGAATGAAAAGTAGAAAATTTCAGTCATGTTTTTCCCTTCATTTTTTAGGTAAATTTCCTCTCAATTCCCTGAACCACTGACCTCCCACTTCGTTCAATTATAACCCCCTTCGATTTAAGTAGATGGGTAATGCCAACCGGCGCTGCTTTGCCGTTTACTAAAAGTAAATCATGCTTCAAAGAACTCGATATAATAGCTTTGTGATGTGGACACCAACACCCTCTGCTTCACTCCAATTTCTTCAATGCTGTCTTTGCATCATGTGTGTTTAGTATTTTAATTCACGTGTTTTTTAAAACTTTTTTCTTAAATATTAATTTGATATTTTTTTTATATTAAACATTTTTTAAACATATGTAGAAATACAATGACAAAACAACCTTAATAGTCTCCATCCTTTAATATGTAAGAGTGAGATAAAATCTCAAAACTAGAAAAAAATTAATTAAAAAAAACTGAATTAAGAAAAAAAAATCAAATTAACTCAAGAAATTTCTATCTTATCTAGTTTTTGGTTTCAAAAATCTTATATAAATTGAATCAAATTGAATCGGACCAAGTTAAACTAGCACAATCAAAACTATATATATATATATATATATATATGTGTGTGTGTGTCTGCGCGCGTGCAGTTTAAGTAATTCCTTTGTATAAACTGGGCTGGATTTCTCATGGCTTGGCATTTCTTGTCTTATATGTCATTTTTGTTAATAATAGAGATGCAATTTAACTAATCAGGTTTTAAATTTATTTTTTAAAAATTATCAATTTAAATTTTACAAATCTCAGGTTATTAAAGGCTTATATAGTCATTAACTTTAGAACTTATAATATTAATCAAGATACGTGCAAGCTAGCCTGAACATTTACGTTAATAAATAAATAAATAAAAATCATTGTGAACATGTCACTTAACATGTATAATATATATCTATATTGAGCTGCATTATATCAGCATTATCCATCCAATATTTAAGAGATGAGGACGAATGACAAGTGTGATTCTACTGCATTTTATATAAGCTTCAAACAATTATGTTATGTAAATTACACTTTTTATTTTATGATTTATTAATCAGTACATTTATTGTTGATTTTATTATCATGCATACAAATATATGATATGATATCTGGCAAGCTTGATATGTGAAGCACACCTTAGCTTAGACTGAAGTATTTTTTTCAAACCAAAGGCACTTTAAATCTTATTTACTAAAAAAGGCTAGTTTTTTCTATGTAGGTTACATGCCATTTTTTGTAATTAAAAAATTACTATCTAAATTAAGAATAATAAATTTAAAACATAAAAAAACATACATATTAAAAAAAAAAAAAAAAAAAAAAAAACCTACGTGCTCTTTTGTTATCTTTTCCCTCAAGTTCAAATATTTTTACAACCCAACAACCTCAATATGAATACTGTCAATTAAGGTACTTTCAACATTCTTTTGCTCTTTTTTTTTTTTTTTTTTCCAGTTTGTATATTATACTTTGTTAATTTTTAGGGTTTGTACTTTAAGAATAATTTGATTAGATGCTAAACTTTTCATGTGTGTGTGTGTGTGTAACAAAAACCCTAATATCATAAGCTCCAAACAATTCATCTACTGATTTGATACCTCAGAAGAAAAATTAGAAGATACTGAATTTTTTCCCCATTCAACTTGACCACAAGTGCAGGATAAAGCTACCACACAATTCTGCTAAAGGTATACTGTTTGGAAGACTTTGGAGACAAATAAGCCGATTTGAGAGGAAAAGAAGATCACTAAAATATTTCTATCAACAAGTAAAGAAGAAACTTTTATAGTGAGTAATGTTTGTAGTAATTCTCTAATAATACACATGAATAATTACTATTAGAAAATTGACAAGCAATAACAAAAATAACAAAAACCAACAAAAAATATTAATAAAAAATTTTCGTGGGTAATAACAATGAAAATTGTTTCATTGTTATTTTTTTGGAAAATTACCAACCAAAATTCTTCATTAATATTTTTATGAAAATTGTTTCGCCAATAATTTCCAATTGAATTAGGGATGGGAGGTTTGTTAAAAATTAAAGTATTTATTTCCTATGGAATCAACGGTGGAACAGGGGTATTTGCAGAAACATAAAAAAAAATCAACCAATCAAAATTTTGCATGTTTCATTTTTATTTTATTTTTACATAAACAAATAAATTAAAATTGCAATAAATAATATAAAAAATAAATAGATTTTTATATATTTCTTGATCGATGAAAGGTATCTTGAGATGAGATATTTAAAATTTTTTATTATAAATACAAAATTTTATAAATAAAAAATCTATTAATAAAATAATGTCATGCTACATTGGTAAAAGGCTCCCCACAAATCTCTATAAATAAAGAATCTCACCTTAGACATAAAGAACAATTCTTCTTGGAGGTACAATATTTTCTTCAAGACAAGCTCTTGAAGTAAAAAAACTCTCTAAAAAGCTTTCAATTCTTTTTTATCTAGACTTAAAATCTACAAAAAAAATAAAATTATTGGATTAACATAAACGCTCTATTTTTTTTTTTTCAGCAACACTTTAAAGATACATCAAAGATATTTTTCAAAACACCATATCATAAAATATTACTTTGCAATGCAAGTTTAAATTTGATTTCTAGCAAAGCGTATATCATTATTTGATTTCATAGATAAATCAAATTAAAAAAATAAAATAATTGTTTTATTTATTTGTATGAATATTTTAAATAGAAATTATATTCAATCAAATATTTTAATAAAATTAAATATTTATATATATTTGCTTGCTTAATTTTCAGATACTCAAATAAATTTATGTATATAGTAACAAACCCTCTAAAATTCTAATGAGATCACCGAAATTTCATGTATCTAACTAAAAAAATAAATTAATCAATTAAAATCTTCTAAAAATTGAATTTGAAAAAAAAAAAAACCTTGGAGGAAGAAGAGTAGAAGCTGAGGACGAGGGGAAACTAATAGACTTGTCTATTTAAGATAATTGTATCTCTCTCTCTCTCTTTTTTTTAAAAAAAATTAAAGGAAAGTGCACTTAATTTAATCCGTAGAGATTATGGCGATTTCCATTTGAAAAAAAAAAAAAGACACTTCCTATGCCTTAAATCTAAACGGAAATGGGAAGGGTAAGCGGTGAACAAATGAAGTTGTTTGTGAGTTGGAATTACTAAATTAACCCTAAAAACAAATGAAGGGTAAGCTTCCACAAGTCACGTTATATTAAACATTTAAGGGAAGGCTAGAAAGTTAGATTTGAAATTTTCACCTTTATAGAGCTCTCCTATTTTTATTCTCGGAAAGATGAGAATATGAGAAGGATATCCTATATAAGGATTCACACAGGCAATTTTTAAAAAAAATCAAGAATATATATATATAAAGCAACTGAAATATTTATTTATTAGAATGATTCATCACGTCATTTATAAGTTTCACTAATTCAATATTATTTATAAATTTTTTTTCCTCCATATTTATTTTTTATCGTTTGGCATGCTTTTAAATTCACATCCATTATATATTATATATAAAGTCATTATATATTATATATAAAGTTAAAAGAGCTCAATATTTCATTATATATTTTGCTTTCTAAAATTACTATTTTACTTCTAAACAACATAGCTTTTAGGAGGGTAGTTCAATAAATTCATAAGGGTTCAAATATCATTATCAAATTCATAAAGATCATTATAATAATCTCATATTTTAATGGTACATTTAAATTACTTACTTGTCATTAAAAGTTATTTTCATTTAATTAGTTAAGGGGTATTATTTTCATGTAATTACTTAATGGTACATTATAGTAATCTCAATTTTTTATATTTTTTAAAAATATTAGAATTACTAAATTAACCCTAAAATCAAATTTTCTAAGTTTTGCACTAAGGGGTGTTTTCATCATTTTCTACATATTTTTTTGTTGTTATTAAGTTGAGTTATAAGTAATTCAGTCTTTTTTCATTTCTTAAAAATATTTTTTTTAAAAAAAACTACCGATATATGAAACAACTCCGCACTTTTTGAACGACGTGAGCCTCCATCTTGTGGAAGAACACTAGCTTTTACCATGACTTTTGAAGCTACACGATGCCCTCTTTCATGCAAAGTAACACATGTAGTGTTTTTAAAGGTGGCTTCGCTCCTACCTACTCTTCATTTTCTTTTCCTCTTCTCTTTTGCCTTCACATTAAATTTCATGTTAGTCATTAAAAAAATCAACTTTGTCATTTTATTTTATGACATTTCATATTTGACCCTTAATTATTTTATTTTTAAGTTTGGTTTTTTGCCCTTTTATCAAATCTTAATTTGTTTTTAATTTCATCATTGGATCCACAATCTTGATTTTTAATTTCTTCAAGTTTGGTCCTCATTCTCTTAATTTCTATTTTTAATTTGGATTTTTTTATGAATTTAATTTTTCTTTTTAATTTTACCCTTAAATTTAAATTTCGACGATATTTAAAGTTTGACTCTCAATGTTTTGATTTTAAATTTCAATTCTTAACCCTTTTATCAAAATTTAAATTTTTTTACAATTTCATCCTTGAATCCATCATCTTGATTTTTTTTTAATTTTTTTTCAAACTTAATCCTCATTCTCTTGATTTTTTTTTTGGATTCTTTTGTTAATTTTATTTTTATTTATAACTTTACCCTTCAATTTAAAGTTTTATGATATTTAAGGTTAGACCCTCAATATTTTGATTTTAAATTTTGACTCTAAACCTTTTTATCAAAATTAAATTTGTTTTCAATTTCATCATTAGATCTATAATCTTGATTTTTTTTTTCAAGTTTGATTCTTATTTTTTTAATTTTTAGTTTCAATTTGGATTCTTATGTTAATTTGATTTTTCTTTTCAATTTATTTAACTCAAAATTTTAGGCTATCCTCTCATTTTTTGGGAGTCAATCCTAGGCAAGTATTGATCACGTGTCAAGTGGGTTGACTTAAGTTGACCCTAGTCAAATGATTTTTTTATATATAAAAATATAAGGATGACATCATTTTGAAAAAAATAAAAAAAAATAGTTAGTGATTTTTTACTTGATCTTTACTAAGTTTGCCACTGGTTGGCTAGGTCATAGATCAACCTGTAATTTTTTTTATCATTTCACAATAAATCAATTCTCTCCAAATATCTTTTGAAACATGACCCATCCTAAGCCCTAGGTTGCAGGTTATCCCACCATTTTACCTTCTACTAGATTATTTCATTCACATGATTCTTCTTGTAAATTTTGTCAATCTCACTTGGATTTGCTAGTGTTTTTTTTTTTTTAGATATTTTTTTATTAACTGATTTTTTTTTCCAATTTTATCCTTATATGTTTGGATTCTTTATGATTGACAATTGTAATTTTTTTTCAATTTTCTTTTTATAATGTCATCCATGGATTTGTTTTTTCTTTTCTTCAAAATACATTAATAGAAAATATTAAATTAATTTATCAATGACTACCCATGCTTCAAGAGAGATAAATACAAATAAAAAATACAAACAAAAGAAAAAAAAATCTCATTCCAAGATGTAAATATTCCTATCACTTATCACTTTTGATGGGCTCCAATTTTGATTTGATCTTCCATCATATATATTTCTCTTCAAGGTTTAAACACATCAAGCAAATATTTACCTTAAATAATAATAATAAAATAACAATTATTTTTTAAAATAATTTTAGCTTAAAAAAATATCAAGATAATTTTTCATTTTTTAGATTGATCATTAGTTAACTAGGTCATAGATCAACTTGTGTTTTTTTATCATTTCACAATAGATTAGTTCTCCTCGAATATCTTTTGAAACATGACTCACTCTAAGTAAGTTATAGGTTATCCCATCATTTTACTTTTTACTAGATTATTTCATTCACATGAGATTAATAAAACTCCTCTCCTTAGTTTTATTAACTTTAATTGGATTTACTAATACTTGTTTTTTTAGATTTCTTTTTATTAAATGATTTTTTTTTAATTTTATTCTTTTATGTTGGATTCTTTACAATTAACCATTGTAATTTTTTTTCAATTTTCTTTTTATAATGTCATCCATGGATTTTTTTTCTTTTCTTCAAAATACTTTAATAGAAAATATTAAATTAATTTATCAATAACTACCCATACTTCAAGAGAGATAGATACAAATAAAAAATACAAACAAAAGAAAACAAATTCTCATTCCAAAATGTAAATATTCCTATCACTTATCACTTTTGATAGGTCCACTTTTAATTTTATCTTCCATCATATATATTTCTCTTCAAGGTTTAAACACATCAAGCAAATACTTACCTTAAAAAATTTAATAAAATAACAATTATTTTTCCAAATATTTTTAGCTTAAAAATATATTAAAATATTTTTTTTATTTTTTAAAATTAATTTTTAATATCAACACATGAAAATACACAATAAAATGAAAACAAAAAAAATTATAAAAAAAATTATATTTTTTAAAAATACTTTTAAAATATAAAATAAATGAGCTTTTCAATTAAAATCATTCTTGTGGCATTAGCTATACCTCCTCTGTACATATAATTTGGCTTTTGGACATAGATTCCCCCAGGGAACAAGCATGAAAGCACACCACATCAACCAGGATGGTGACTGAAAAAGACCTAACATCTAAAATGCAAAGAATGAATGTAGCATAGCATATTTCTCCAAACCATTCTCAACTGCTAATGGTTGTCTGGTTGAGTTCATTTATCAAAATCCCAAAACGTTTCGTGATATCTGTAACAGAGGTTCCAAAGCACTCGGTGCAAATTTCCTCGCAAAAAGAAAACAGATTGAAGTGGATTGATTATTGTAAATGCAATGCATATCTTCATGAACCTTTTTGAAGAACTCCTCCTTTATGTCTGCTCTTCCGAAGGTAGCTGGGTGAGCTCCACCCCTTGACCAGTCCACCCAGGTAAGGGTTCTGTTCGCTAAGAGAGGTGCTGTTCGAATGGTCAACATGGTGGGGAAATAATGTTCATCAACATAACAATGCGGTTTACAGAATTCCTCAAATTTTGGGTAAAATGTAGTATCTTCCACTATGTTGACTGCAAGCTTTCGGTTAATCTCAAACCATTGAGATCCTTTACGCCAGTTGGTAATATTCACCTCAGGTGCCATGTTCTCATTATACCGTCCTCTCCCATATGGCCCATGGTCGTCAAATGCACTAATGAAGCTATGCTTGGATCTCATTATGTATCCATACACGAAAGTAAAATTAAAGAGAGGAATGCAAGATTCGGACACCAGAACGAACCGCTCATTCAAGATATTGAGCAATGCATTGGCAAGGAGTCTTCGTTCAGCATCACACATACTCATCTTACCCCATTCAGAAATCTGTGTTGGGAAAGCACAAGAAAAATGTAAGTTCCTTATATTATAAGGTCAAAAGTCAAATGGTTGGTAACACTTCATGTAATAGAAACAAAAGACGTTACCTGAAATCCTAAGCTTTGAGCAAAATGTTAATAAGGTAAGAAATTATCTTGCTTGTGTAAAAATTTAATTTCATGGACATTTTGATATCACAATTTCAAAGAATTTTTTTTCTTTTTTGACAGTTTATAGGATAAGAAATTATTAAAAAGACAAAACAACTACGAAGATATGAATGACTACCTTCAGCAAGCAAGGAACCAGAGGTAATAGACAATTTGAAATACACTCGAAGTGATTTCATGTATCGACACAATAAGTAATGGATGAACAAGGCTCCATCTTTTTTTCATTGCTGCATGTGCAGTCTTCGATTCCTAACTGTACCATCACAAACTCCACACTTAGCTCAGAAATTCAACCTTAACATATTTAAAATTCTTTTCCAACCAGCTCCAGGGACTCTAACTTGGTTCATTCAATAAAAGATAACTTTTGACTTGTGTACAAGAGAAAAAAGAGTATGCAGGAACCCATCAAATGGAGTAAAATTAATTGATGGGCTTAGCCACCTCCATTCCATCGCCAGCTATTGCTCTTTCATCTGTTTTCATTGTTGGATGTAGACAAGGTATGGCTTTGAAGCTTAGATATGGGCATCAAGGAAGGAATAGGTATGGAGGAGAAGAACGAACTTGAAGCATTAAGGTGCAACACATGGACTCGTAGCAAAAGATAGCAAGTTATCATGAGTCATCTTGCTAAAAATACTATTGCATGTACAATATAACCTAAAGAAGATCAACAATCATTAGTCAACAACCTAAAATGTTAGAACCTTCTATCTTACTACAATATTCCAGAACCCCTTAAGATTAAGATTAACTCTCCTTCAATCCAACTTCAAACAATGAAATGCCACCAAAATACTTCCACAAAGATTCCAAGCAATGATACCAGCTCTGTTGTTAAAAATTTGTATGGAAATTCTAAGCCTTAGCATTTTCAAGGCAATTTTTAACCCAAGCATTGGCATGTTATGGTAGCCCATCAAACTCTCATAGACTTATCACTAAAGGTATTCTATATATTCCAGCATCATCAGAACCCCTTTTCTTTACTATATATAATGCTTTAGTCCATGTCGAACACTCTCAACTCCCTTATTTACAAGTCAATCTCACCTGCAACTGCCATTACACAAGTAATTTCCAACAGTCTTTTTCCAGAGTCTTATATCCTGTCTTGCTGGATATAAATTGTGTAATCATGTAATACAGGAGTAAAAGAGTTCATTTACTTGTGTTTTTTCAACCTTGCTATCTGTTGAAACAGAGCAATTATTTAGGCACTTTTCTCATGGTGGGACTGCCACAGGCTTTCACACAAATTATTGCAAATCCCACTAGAAATTTAAATGACATCTAATGAAACTTCTATGAATGTTCTCAAAAGTATGCATTCATAGGTTAATTGTCATGAAAATTCCCTTTTACCCAAAAGAACACAAAATTTCCTTAAAAAAGGCAAGACTAACTAGAAGAATTCAAGTATAAACATAAATCGAAAGTTGGAATGAAGAATGGAGAATCCTACACTTTTTCAACTTCCAACAGCAAGTATATCTGAAGCCCTCAAATAAGTGTTCGAGGAAAAACAGACAAATGGAGAATCCAATAGCTAGAAAACTGCATCTCTATCTCGAACATGCAGTTATTCTCAAGGAAACTGCTTTGAGCAGTGGAAACTTTTATATTCAAATTTTACAGACAACTAGAACCCAAAAAAAAAAAAAAAACAAATATAGAACACTGGAGCAATAGCAGTTATAAACAGCTCAATCATCAAACAAACATCAACATGAAATTCTTCAATTACAGTGAGCACTGAATGAAATAAAATAAGGATGTTTAACACGGGCATTCACACACCTGACTTGGGATTTGTCTCCGGTGGAAAACTGAAGAAGGTGGAAATTTGGCTTCAAATGTTGGCAACGAATGAATATAGACCGAATAGAGCCCTTCATGCCCCTTCAAAAACTTTTCCCAAAGAGGCGCCAGAGGCAATGGCCCCTTTGTCAGAAACATAAACGCAATCTTAGGAACTCTCTTGAAGGGATACTTCTTTATCCGAGGAACAAAAGAAGCCCTCCAAAAGAGCTCCTCATCACTCATTTTATGGAGCAGGTTCGATGGACGCCTAATCCAACGGTCCAAAGTATTCGGTTCATCAAAGCAATGCTTAAAAGCAGGCTTAACAGCTGTCCCTGCAGTCTGAACTCCAGAACGCTTGATTGTATACATACTGATGATTGAAAAGGAGATGCATATAGCTAAAAACAGCAAAAATAACTGGAGTAACCTTATTGGAGAGGACTTGGATTGGCTTGCTTTGATCGAAACTGCAGGGTCCTTCCCTTCCTCTAATGGAACAACTCTTGATTGCATCTTAATAACAGCACTATAATCAGAATTCACCTTCTGGGTCTGATCTAGCTACACCCTTTATGCATTAAAATTGCTTAAAACCTCAAAAAGCTAGAAAAGAAATCAACTTTTCTCTCCAAAGTAAGAACCCCAAAACTCCAAGATTGCATCTTTCAAGAGAAACAGTGAGCTCAAGTTTAAGAAGCCATGCTCTTATCAAGCAAAAACCGATACAGATCTAAAATCCAATCCTAAAATACCTTAAAAGATAATGTTATGTTGAAATCCCAGTTTGCAGCAAATGGGGTTTTAGACAAATCAAAGGTTCTGAATCAATATCACAACGAGGAAACAAAAGGAACCAAAATTTGAACATACCATGTTACTATTCAGTGGTGCAAAATGAACAAAGTCAAAAGGACACTTCAATTACGGCAAGATTGAATTTTGAGAGAGAATGGCTGAGAAAGGTAGGCAAAAGAGAACAAAAAGTCTGGTGGAAGAGAGAGGAAGGTGGGAGTCTCTATCTCCAAGAGAGAGGGGGAGAGTGGAAGTTATGTATACATAGGATGGAGTGAAATTGAGGGAAGGGGTGGGGGTTGATGATCTGTGAAATGTGGAGTTTTTTGTAAGAATGTTTTGTCACACGATGGAAGTGCGAGGGGACGGTGGGCCTTGGCTTTGGCTTTGTCGGGGATCTTTCCTTTGTAGTCTAAAACAAGAATTTTCAATAATTTACATCGATGTGATAGGTCCGGCGACGAGTTCTAAATGAAAGTCTGACGCCGGTCATTCATAGTTGCACTTAGAACGGCTGAAATACCCTTATAAATGAAAAGGCGTATTATACCGTCAGAAAATCATAGAGCACAAACCTGTTTCTTTGTTTATTTCATTATTTATTTATTTTCTAACAAACAGCGCACGTCCTCCTCGTATTCATACGACACATTGTAGCGACGGTGAAACTTAACATCCAATATTAATTCTCTCAAACGGAATCTCTCCCCCAAGACACCACACCCATACATGTCATCAACAAGCGTCCCCGGATCCATGAGATGGGTACCTCGTCAACTCATTTCACGTTGTGATACAAGGGAAATTATTTTTCTATTTAGCTAAATATATTATAAAATATACATAATAATTTTATTTTTTCTGATTTATTTAAAATTCTTATTTTCTTTTTCTATGATGAGATACATGAATTGAAATGCTCCACCAATTAATAATATTTTTTTTTTGTGATGCTATCATATTTAAATAACAACAAAAATAATAATATTGTTAATAATATCATTATCGATAAATTAAAAGTAGAGTGCAAATAAAACATGAAAAATATCTAGCAAAAGAATATTATTGATTTATTTTATGTTGATTCTTTTGATTATAAATTTACCGCTATCATAAAAGTAAATTTGTTCAAGAGTTATATGGATACAACATATTAGTAAAGTAAATTTAAAATTTACAATTTATTACTTCAAAAACTAAAAAGAAAAAAAAAACAATTTATTAATGGTTGTTTCTTATACAAATTCTAATATGTCTAAAATTTTTATACATATAAAATCAAGAGAACAAAAAACATTGGAGAGTTTTGTTTTGACATCCACAAGTTCAAAGCAAGAGTAATTTAATCTTGAAAGTAAGTTTTTTTTTCATCAATGGAAATTGATGTAGGAGTTTTTAAATAAAGCTTAATTATTTTTATTCTTTCTTATTTGGTTTAGAAAATAAAAAAAACATTTGTTTAATAATTTTATTTTTCCTTGTTTGTGAGGACTTTTATTGTTTCTCCTTTATTTTTAAGTTTTTTTAGTTTATTTAGATTGTTTTTTGTATTTATTTAATGAGTTATAAATCTTTTAGAGAATATTAAGTAATAAAATTAGAAATTGAAATTTCCAATTTTATCTTTCTAATTCGCTACTATCTTGTTTGTGTTTCTTTGCGTCTTTGTAACCTCACATGCATGATCTTAACATCTTAGGCAGGAAAGGTGAGCTAGCTAGGTGGAGCAATTGAGTTGCAGAGTGAGATGCCTAAACAATTTTGGAGTTAATAATTAATAATAACATCATGGTTGTGACCTTAATCCTGAAGACAAGACTCTAATATATATTTAATAATACTGTTAAACATGTTTTTCGTCAATAACAAATATTACACTAATATTTTTTAAGGGTTTGTTAATGATTTTAATTTTGAAAAACACTCAATTTTTTTTTTTTCAAATGCCAATGTTAAACAGTAATAAGTCTATTGCGGGAGCTCAGGAATTACAGAAATAGTAATCGGTCCTCGGAAGCCAAGCCACAATTCCACATGCCTTTCCGCGTTCACCAAAATACGGTGATGTAAAAGTTTGTCGCACGAGAATTCAACGGAATCTCCATGCAGACTGAAGAACCAAATAATTGTGATGGGGGCTCAGGCTTAGGTATGTTGGTCTTTCATCTAGTGCAATAAAGTCAAGTTCAGCGTTGTTTGGTAGCAGCAGCAGCTTCCAAAATAGAGATGGGTATGGAGGTGGCGGAAGTGGTATGAGAGATGAAGATAACTATGATAGTTATAAAAAAGAAGAGAGTCAAAAGGATTCCTACACAAAGTCACATCGAGGGGGTAAAAATGATGATCAATGCAGAACCTTGAAAGAGGGTTCTACACGCTTTGGAAGGTTTCGTTTTTTATCATTATATTGCTGGGAAATCATAATTTTTCATTTTTATGCCTTGGGGGGTTGCAATTCAATTTTGATGGTTCTGATCTTTTTGGTGCATTCACTTGGAGCTCCAATCCAGCTTCTACAGAATCAACAGAGAGTCCTGGCAGTCTTA
Organism: Populus tomentosa; assembly: GCA_018804465.1. Taxonomy (NCBI): domain Eukaryota; kingdom Viridiplantae; phylum Streptophyta; class Magnoliopsida; order Malpighiales; family Salicaceae; genus Populus; species Populus tomentosa. The sequence continues at coordinate 5,257,751 of CM032003.1, read as the reverse complement.
ACAATGTGGATGGGGAGTCTTTGGCAAGCTCCAATCCTCGACAAAAGGAGGGTTTTCAGGTGAAATCTGGAATATGGGCAGATTCACTAAGCCGTGGACTGATTGATCTTAATATATCTGCTCGTAAGCGTATCTTTCCCACTTGCTATTGTTACCTTTCAGAAACTTTCTCCATATGCAGTTTAAATGCGATTTATCTCAATTGTATTGTTTCTATTTTATGCTTTAATTCATGGGGTGAGAAGTTTTTTCTTGTTAAAACATCCATGAACTAATGGATAGGTTCGCAAGAGTGGCTCACAAAGAATCTTGTTTCATCACATAGATAGGCACCACCAAAACCGGTTGGAAGAGGCAATAATTTCTCCTCGAAACTTTACCTGTATACAATGACATATTGAAACTTTAGTGTTAACTTTCAACTTCACAGATGTTTGATACGAGTCACGACACTGTTTTAGCGTGCTACCATTTTTCTGTAGATTTCTGGATATGAACTTTGATTCTGTATCTCCCGTCTGGCATTTCTCTGTGTCCGTCTGCAATACTTAATCAACACTGCACTTCTTGCTTTAAGGCCGCCCAGTCATAATGGTCTTGCCACTTGAACTCTATTGCAGCCAAGAAGGTGTCCCTGGTAGATGTTGGTGTCGTGGGTGATCTTACTGATGGACTAGATGAAAGGGAAAATCTGGGTTTACATCTTCGCAGTTACAAGCAACTGGTGGAGATGACTTCTTCTCAGGCCTTGGGGGCCAACAATACCCAATTTGGTAGTTTTTAACAAGTAAATTCTGTTGATTTGCTGTCATGTCAGCATATATTTTTGCCCATTTGGTAAAAATATTTGAAGTGCTGAGCATATTGGTGTGCACAGGGTGATGTGATTCCGCCACATGTTTTTAGTTTTTTTTTTTTTTTAATAGTTCAAGATATTCGGACCAGTTTACACACACCACGATTAATCCCCGAGTTTATTGAATATCCTGCAACTCCAGTAGACAGGTAAGACACCGCAAAGATGACAGACTGGCAAGGATTGAACTCGAGACAATCACAAGGATTGAACCTGCAGTTAATCACTGAAGTAGACCCTCAACTACCGGTTTTTTTTTTTTTTACTAGTACACAAAGATGTCTGTAAAAAGTCGTCCACCATTTTGGTAGTGCTGTTCGTACGTAATTAAGAGATTCAATTTTATTTTTTAATTGATTTTGTTTCTTCAAAAGAAATAAAAACAGAATTAACAATTTTTTTTTAATTTTAATCAATGGGTGACAAAAATTAACAATGGGTGACATGTTAACCCATTGACCGGTCCATTGGACCCAGGTAAAAAATTTTATGACATGGGTTGAACCAAGATCAACCACGACTTGAACTCGACGAATCTTATAGCTATATAATAATAAAAAATTCATCTCAGTAAGATCACCCTACATGCAGCTTCTTCGCTTATACAAAAGAAATAGTAGAATTTAATTATCCATGAAAGCGGATCATGAGAATGGATTAAAACTTGTCACTCTGCCATCCCCCCCAAAGAAACTGTTTCCATGAAGAACTAGGGCATGAAAAAGGTTAGCTGCTGCTCTGACTGGTTAGGGCCTTTTTGACCTACACATGGTTAACATCCTGCACTAGATTTAAAGCAGAGAATTTAACATCCTATCCTATGGCCAACCTTTGGAATTTGCAATCAATCCCAACATCACGGTTTGAACTTGGAATAAAGACAACCCAGTTGCAGGTGCCCAAATGGGTAAGATAGTGGCTGATAATTGCCATCCCTTAAATTGGCAGCCAAAATTCCTAATTTTTGGAATTATTCGCCATTGAGCTTGCCTCTAAATGCAATATAGACACTGATAATTGTATCAAACCACATGAAACCCGCAAATCACTGAACAAATTAGCATTATCGTGATCAGATTGGGAGGCAAGTCATCGGAAGTTTAAGGAGGCAAATTTTGTCTCAAACTTGTCATTTTTACACTGAAGATTAAGTTGAACAAGCATGACAAATCCAGCTCCCTAAAATATATCCAGCATTTTCCCCCTCAACATGGCTTCAGCTTTCCTCACTTGTTTCACCGGTCCTACTATGAATACCTACATGAAAATAATCAACATTTACCCACGAGGATGACAATGAATAACTATTAAGTAAATCCTGAACACAGACCGCATGGATTATATTTTACGGCTTTGTTTTGTACGTCTCTCTCTACTAAGGTTACTTTTCTTTAGATTTACAAAAAACAAAACACACATTATTTGAAAAATAGAGTCAAACACTTCCTATTGTGGTTAAATACAAAAATCTCAAAGCAGGTCTCATTTTGCATTGACTTAAATCCCAAGTTAGCTGGATTTTGTTCAACGCTAAGTTGATCACCAGGCAGGTAGTTACCAACATTAGTATGATAGACTTACCTTGTCAGTTGGACCCTTTGCACCTCCAATGAAAATCTCCGCGCTGCAAAATAATGCACATGCAGGAAATTAAAGAATAGGAGAACAAATTGAATATAAAGAACACAAAGGTTATGATAATGGGAGGGCAAAGAGAGACATACTTGCAAGATTCCTTTATTGACAAAATGGATGCTCCTCGTCTTCCAATAACACGTCCCATCTTTCCTGGGGGAACATCAAGAACAGAAAGGATTTCCTCTTCAGGAGCATTATCCTCGATGATGAGGTTATCTATGAGGAGAAGGCACAGCTAGATCAGTATTCAATTAAGAAGTAAAGCATCTGCATACTTTCCTAAACAAAGTCCATCCAGAATAGGTCAATGTTTATTTATTCACCCTTAGTTTAGGGTGCACGCTGTTGGAGTTCTGGTAGCTTGCTCATACATAATCCATTCTTTTCCAAAATTTAGACTCCCATTCATGCATTGTACTTTAACTTTAAATCTCCTTTCAAATCTATACATGGTTAGTGACATTATCTAGTGGAAAACAACAAACTTAATTGGAAATCCTTCCCCATTGTTTCCAACAATGGAAACCCATTGTTATATCAGATACAGTGTAGAGCCAAACTCTCCTATTTAAAGAGTTTGGCACCGCTTCTATCTTCTTTAATTAATTTTTTTCAATACAGCAATAAAAAACAAGGCAGATGAACGAATTTCAAAGAGTTGGGTAATACAATTCCTCAAACATAGGGAAACAAGTGTAATGTACACTAATAGGTTGGTAAAACATAAAACCTGGAATAGGAGGGATATGGGGCCAATCAGCATAATCATTCTCATTGATGCAGAAACATCGACAATACAACACCCCACGAACTGCAAGATACCATAAAGATCTCTGGTTGAGCTTTTCCATCATCTTATAATAGATGCAGAGAAGAAAGCGAACATCATCTGCAGCTGCATGGATCATCATTTCAGATAATGGCCTGTATGTCCAGAACATAGGATCCTGAAAACAATGGAAAGATAAAATAATGTAAGGAAACACGAGCTATAAGACACTGCACAGTAGTGTTGCAGCCGAGTGGGTGTGCAGTAACTGGATAAATTTCTCTTACACTCTTAGAGAAGATGCAAGTACAAATAAACACAAAAAAGAAAAGAAAAAGGCATAGTCAAAATCATAAAAAGAGAAAGCCACAACTTCGTTATTGTAGTCTATCCAAATTATGAATTGATTTCCTCTATTCTGTTTGAATATTTTCAAATCTTAAAAAACGGTCAATCAAGTAATTGTTCTGAAAATACCATTCTGAAGAGTTTTGCATATCAGTGATCATAAGGGTCTTTTCAGAACAAATGCACTTGAATGATCATTATTTAAATGTACATCTTGTGTGGAAAATATTAAGATTACAAGAACACAAAGTTTTTGATTTAAGTAAAAATACTGGCATCTCTTAACAAAATGTTGAGATGTATCTCCTCTCCTTTTTAATTTTCATGGGATGAGAATAAGTATGGAGACTCTAAATATGTCTCATTAAGATCAAATAGCTTGTGAAGGCTTCTGCTGTACCTTCAACTAACCATTAGAAAAGAAACACCTTCACTTGCCAGTAAAATTTAACAAGACAAGTGACTAACTCTCTGGTGAGGTTCAGATGGTAAAGAAGTCACTTGTCTAAATGCCAAATGCCAGCACATCACAAAACTGTAAATTGTAAAATGGAAGCATTCTTCACCAATCTAGCAACAGAAAGATACCCTCTTAGGGGTGCAAACTTGAGAGGCAAATGTGTTCAAAGACAAAGAAACAGTAGAATCAACCTAACAACAGAGAGATAGCTTATTAGGGGTGCAAATTTGAGAGGCAAACGTGTTCAAAGACAAAGAAAGAGTGGAAGGAAATGTTCCTGGCTAGTGCCACTTATTAGTTTATCTTCCCAAGACACCAAAATGTTTTATAGAAACAAAACAAAGGCGGCAGAGAATAACTTTTCCAATATAGTTCTCTCCACTTTACCGGAGATAGGGATAGTGAGCATGTCAGATGTTTAAGCTAACCTGCCGGAGGAGAACACGAACCTCTTCCTTCTCCAGATAAGATATGCCTGGAATTCAAATTCTCAAGATAAAAGTCTCAGAAATACAATGGATAATACAGGAATTCAATTTTCTTGCCAACTACTATATACCACAAAGTATGTGCAGTTAAAAGGAAAAGCAAGCTGATATAAACATTAGTAGTTGAAGGTTTATGATATAAACAACATGAAGAAGCTTCTGAATACCTTAATTCTCAATCTATAAACTCTAGCTTTTCTGTAAACCTAGTCTATTCAGGAGTTCATTATTTACAAATTATGGTTTATTTAGGAAACGAACTAGAATATCGTTAGGAGTTTTATTTTACTTATGGTTTTGGTGCCTATAAGAAGAACACATGTTCTATGTCATGGAAAGGACTTGAATGATGTTATTATGAGTATTTTACTTTAGTTTGAAGGCTGTGGCTTAGGGTGTTTCTTTTCTTCTTTCCTCTCCATAAATGCTATTTTCTTCTCTTCTTCCTTTTCTTCTACTTCTTTCTTGCTAAAGTAACCTCAGTTACTATTGACAGCTATGGTGAAAACCTTTTTCTTTTTTTTCTAAATTCCTTCTCCAAATCTAGCTCATCATGAATCCTTTTTAGGACACAAATCCAAAGTTTTCCTGCATCAATTTAACTTAACAAGTCAAGTATGAACACTGTAAGAACACTCAAATATTACTCTCATATGGAATCCACTTTCAATTACAGAACAGAAACAAGTGGTGAAAACTGTTAGGAAATGCTAGGGGAGTGAAAATAAGGTTGCAGTATTTAACTATTTATCAACTTTCTTATTAAATGTTAATCAAAAGTAATCATAAGGTCTATCATACAACAGCATTCCCACTGAACAAGCAAACATGGAACATAGGTAATGAAGCTAAATGCTCTTATGATGCAGACGTTAACAAAAATTGCCCCTACACAAGTCAGAAGCCTCTTCATATTAAGAATTGTGTCTAGGAGCTGCTTCTCAATCCCAAACAGTTTTTACCCCATCAGCCCGTTGCAACATGATTCCAATTGAATGCTGAAAATTTCAAAAGACCTTTTCCCCAATCTCTTTCTTTCGTTTTTTTTTTTTTTTTTTTTTTCCTTTTTGACAAAGAGTAGTTAAAATTTCAAGACACCCACAAGCATAGTTAAACTATAGGCATTAATGCAACACGAGTCCTTTAGCATGAGAGAAGGCAGGAAATGATGTCAAGATTAGGGAGTTATCATCCAAATGTTTTATCAAGAACTTTTAGCAAGTATGGAATATATTCACACAAAAATCAAGTTATATGACCTGAAACGGACAATATAAATGAATACCACGACATATAAAATACCACAATAGCGTGGATCTGCAAGGAGGCCAACAAATGATATATAGTCATCAGGCAATCTAGTCCGTCCTTCTTGCTCCTCTATCTGAGAATAAGCAATCTACATGCAAAATGACAAATACATATGCACATTAAAATGACAGCTCCTGATTGATAATTCTTAATGCCAGTACATGCAATTTCCATCAAATGATAGTGAACGCTCAAATGCTGACTCAGCAAACAAAAGAGAGGCATAGCTGCATCAATTACAATCAATCTTTGCTAAAAGCAATTAGTAGAGACAGCAATGCAAACCTAAAGCGAAACTGAAAGAAATCCCAGACTAGAACATCAGTTCCACCATTCAGTTACTCACCTGGGTATCAACAACATTGTGCAACTTGATGCCAAACTGAAAATATAATGCCTACAAAATAATAATTGATATTTAACTAAGTAAACGAAATGTTGGTAATTGTACATATCATAAAAGCTAGTACGGTATAGAATAGAATGGAACATGCTCAATTAGAAACCTCGCTATCCCGTTTGCAGTCATGGATAACTTTTGTGATGTGACTAGACTCGAGCGCAGGCTTACATGCTCTGATGAGAGATTCTCCACCCTTAATGGCATCGACCAAATATATAGCATCCGGAAATGCAAGCTGCCAAAATTATGAACTTGTGGATATCTCAATTATTATGGGTGCAGAATAAAGAGTAAATCATTAGTTTACCTGCATAACACAGAGAGTTCCATGGCGACAAAGATCAACACCCTCACAGTCAAACCCAATGATCAATTGCTTCGCGGCTGAAGGGTTAAGGAACTCGGCCGGAAGTTGAGAAGGCTCGGTCACAACATGTATCGGAACCTCATGATCTAGTGGTTTACCACCGCCTGCTTTGCTTGCATCAATTTTTATCATAAAGATTATAAAACGAAAGCTAAATTATATATAAAAATTATGTCCATTAAGCCTGTAATTAATCGGAGATTTATCTGCTAAAATCAAATAATCATAAATTCATTTTGATCACGTACAACTTATAAAATAACAACAACGACGACGAAAACAACGTAGAATCGCAAGCACAGAGATTAAATTAGTGGATTAAAAAAGGTAAAAGGGTAGGAGGAATTACCGGGGTCGGAAGGGAGAGGAGAGGGAGTCTGGTGAGAAGAGGAGGAGGAAGCCATGCGATTGAACCATCAAGTTCTATAATAATAATAATTATTATTTTAATACTTTTGAATGCACCTGTACCCGTCTTTTCTTTCTCGCGTTGGAAATGGAAAAGGAGTGAGAGAGAGCGACTGTAGTCATAGTTTTAATTTCGATCCGGATTCTAGAATTTAACCGGATTATTGGATCGTTAAAGTAGATTTTTTTTAAAAAAAATTAAAATAATATTATTTTAAAAAAATAAAAACCAATGACTTACCATTGATTTTCTGATCGGATTTTGTTGGATCAAACAAATCACATCAAGTTTTTTTTCTTAATTTAATTTAATTTCAATTCCGAGTTAACTGGATTTTAGGTTAATTTACTTGACCGAATTTTAAAATTATAACCTTATTAAGGTGTGAAGGAAAAAGGAAAAGTCCAGGCAAGAAATCAGTTCATATTGGGCTTCGACAAAAAGATCATTTGGGTCCACAAAAGTCACACCAAATATAGGCCTTTTGTTTCTTTCTTTTTTTGGTCTATTAAGACCCCTTACAACTTGCGACTCAGTTTATACTAAATGCATAATATACTCGCCTTAAGGTAGAAATTATTAGTAAGGTTTTTTTTTTCATTGATGCGTTTTATATTTATACCAGTGTTTTAAAACCCAGAACAACCCGGCGGGTCGACTCGAGACTCGGTCGACCTGGGCATGGAAACAGTCCAGGTGGAGGCAAAAACCCGCTTGGGAATTGGCCCGGGCAAACCCGGTCAACCTGGCTGGTCGACCCGAAACCAGGTCCACCCGGCCAAACCCGAGTGAGACCCGGTCAATTTTTTTTTTATTTTCCCTGTCATTAAACGACGTCGTTTTTTGCCATCTAAAATCCCAAAACGCTGAACGAAGCAATTAACCTAATTATGTTACTCTTTATCTTTGAAAATTGAACGGAGCAGAAGAAGAACGAAGCAATTAACTATTGATCTCTGCGAAAAAGGTTTGAATCTCCTTCTTTCACTCTTTGTTTTGTTTATTCTTGGCCGTTTTCTCATTTCTAGCATCAATTTCAGTTTCAGCCCGATTCAAGTTCATCATTCTTTCACTCAAGTTCATCCTTCTTTCACTCGCTGCCATCGATTTCTCTAGACCGATTTCTGCATCAATTTCTCTAGCCCAGTCACCTCAGCCCTCGGTATGTTTCTCCAACCTGATTTCTGCTACAGTTTCTGTCTTTTCTTCTACCAGTGACCTCTGTTTCTATAACTCGATTTCAATAGAACTGTGTTGTTTGCATCAATAGAACTGTGTTGTTTGTTTGCATGATGAACTCTAGAATTATGTTACCATGATTTTGTTTGATGAACTCTAGGTCGATTCATTGTTTGTTGATTTGTTTAATACTGTTATGGACTTATGGTGTTACCAATGGTTTGGCAGTAAATGTTGTTATGGTGTTAACAATGGTTTGATGTTGTTATCTATGTTTTGAATTATTCACTCTCGGCAGTGAATATCTGTTATATTATTATCCTGTTATGTTGTTATCTCTGTTTTGAATTATTCACTCTGGAGTGTTGAATTGAGAAATGAATTGAGAAATGAGAATAATTGGCAATTAGAGCTGTTGAATGAATTCCATCTCCTTTGCTTGAACATTGAGGGAATCTGTGTTGAACTGAAATCTATGTTATTGAACATTGTAGGATTCAAGGGACATGCTAGTTATTAGAAACTTATACAATTCTATTGCATTAAGATACCATTGCAGTGTAGGAACAAATGACTAGAGGATTCCCTTTTTTTTTTTGACATTGCACAACATGTTCATTCCTTTTTTTTTTTTGAAAGGGGATGATTCAAATTATGTCAGGTCTAAAAATATCTTTACATGATGGTAGTACTTCAAGTAGTGATCCTTCAATGGCCCAATCATCTCAACCTTCAATTTCCATGTCAAGTGGTAGTAGAGGAAGAACAGATTTAGCATGGGGTCATTGTAGAGAAGCTCCTGAACTTAGTGTTGGATGTAAAAAAACTAAATTAGTTTATTTATATTGTGCTAAAGTATTTGCGGGTGGTGATATTAATCGATTTAAGCAACATTTAGTTGAAGCAAAAGGAGAAGTTGAACAATGTCGCAAATGTCCTCCTGATGTTCAACATCAAATGCTTTTGAACCTTAAAGGAAATGTTGAAAAAAAAAAGAGTTAGAGAAATGCAAGCAGATTTCAATCCCTTTAATGCACAACAAAGGGAGCATGAAGAGATGATGATTATGCAATTAGAAGATGATGATGGTGGTGATGATGATGATAATAAGGAGGATGATGAGGATGTCAATACTAAAAAACATATGTTACCACCGAAGGTTGCAAAAAAGAAAAAGATTCAAAGCACCGCTACTGTAAAATAATCAACTACAAGCTATGGAAAGCAGAAGAAATCTGCAACATTAGGGACATATTTCATGCCGAGAACAACTCCTGGTGCTCAAAAGTCTCTTCAGAATTGTTAGCAAAGGAAAGAAGCAGTTGAACGGTGTGATCTTGCTTTAGCGAAGTGGATGTTTGATGCATGTGTGTCATTTAATGCTGTTAACTTTATGTATTATCAACATGCTATAGATGCTGTAACAGCCATGGGTTTTGGTTATAAAGGACCAAACTTGCATGCTATCCGTGGTTATTACTTGGCAAAAGCGGTTGATGAAGTGAAGATTTATGTTAAGAGTTATCGAGAGATTTGGAAGAAGACTGGTTGCACATTAATGGCTGATGGATGGACAGATCAGAAGAAGAGGACTTTAATTAACTTCTTAGTATATTGTTCTAAAGGAACAGTTTTTTTAAAAACGGTGGATGTATCAAATGTCTCAAAGACTGCTAGATTGTTGTATCAGTTGTTTAGAGAGGTTGTTTTGTATGTTGGGGTAGAAAACATTATGTATATGGTGACTGATAATGCTGCAAATTATATTGCTGCTGGCAGGTTATTGATGGAAGAATTTCCTTCAATATTTTGGTCTCCTTGTGATGTTCATTGTATCAACCTCATACTCTAGGACATTGGTAAATTGCAGTCAGTTTGTTGTGTTGTTGAGCATGTTTCTGGTATCACAAAGTACATTTATAATCATTGTTATCCATTGTATTTGATGAGGAAGTTCATTGGAAGAAAAGAAATACTTCGTTCAGCTCCTACTCGTTTTGTCACCAATTTCATTGCATTGCAAAGCATTTTAACTCATAAAGATGAGTTGAGAGCTATGGTGACATCTAGGGAATGGGTCTCATTTGCTTATGCTAAAGATATCAAAGGAAAAAAGTTTGTTGAGAGTATGCTAGGCTCTTTGTTTTGGGAAGAATGTGCAATAATTATGCGAATGAGTGAACCTTTAGTTCGAGTTCTACAATTGGTTGATGGTGATGATAGACCTTCGATGAGATATTTGTATGATGCTATTCATTATGCAAAAGAAGAAATGATGAGGAGATTTCAAAAGAGAAAGCCTATAGTGAAACCTTTCATAGACATTATCAATAATTGGTGGGATAGACAATTTTATAGAAATCTTTATGCAACGGTATTTTGGTTGAATCCTCGATTTCAATATGATGCAAATATAATGGATAAACATATGAGCACCATTTATGGACTTCTAGATATTCTTGAGAAGTATGCACATGGAAATCTACCATTGCAAAGTAAGATTACAAGTGAGATGAAGTTTTTTTGGAATGCTGAACATGACTTTGGCCAAGCGTCCGTAATAAATAATCGCATCCTTATATCTCCAGGTATATAATTTTTATATTTAAAAATATTATTTGACATAGTCTTACACTTTTACTTATTATTTTTTTGTATAGATGAATGGTGAATGACATATGGAACAAATGCTCAAAATCTACAACAATTGGCTATACGAGTGTTAAGTCAAACTTGTAGTTTTTCGAGATGTGAGAGAAATTGGAGTATGTTTGAATATATTCATTCCAAGAAGAGAAATAGATTGGAGCACCAAAGGCTTAATGACCTTGTTTACATCCACTGCAATATAAGATTGAAACAAAAGTATTTTTCTTTTCTCTAATTCCTTAAATATTATTTTATTTTGTTTAGTAGCATTATTAATACTTATATTGTGTTTACCTTCACTTTTAATATATAGGAATTATTGGAAAGGACGAAATTATGATCCAATTAATGTTGAGATAATTTTTGACATTGAAAATTAGGTAGTCGAAGATGACCTATCAATCTTGACAATGAAAGAAGTAGAGAGTTTTCACCAAGCTCTATCAACTATGACCTTACAAGATATTTTAGATGATGGTAATTAATGATTAATTATTTAATGATAAATATTATTTAAAATAAAGTTTTGTTTAACATATAATATTTATTTCTTAATTGTGTTTGAAATGTAGATGTCATAAATGTTAATGATATTGAAGATGATTGTGACGATGAAGTTTCAAAGGAGCATACTGATGATTTATTAGGTGTTGACGAGATTGGCTCCATTCCATCGACATTTGATCCAAATTTTTCTTTCATGGACACAAAAGAACTTAATGGGTTAATTCAACATAAGTGAATGTGTTGTTGATTTAGAATTTATGTTGTTGGATGTTTTGTTTTAAATATTTTATAATTTATATTTGATTTGTGTTTTGGATATTGAATTAAATTTATGTTATTGGTTTATAATTTAAATTTGGTTTATGTAAGTGTTACATTGTAATTAGTTATGTGTTTTTTTTATAGGTTTTTTTGGATCAACGCGAGTCAACCCATCTGACCTGTGACCCGATCACTTGACTGGGTCAGGTTTTAAAATTATGGTTTATACTAGTTTTTTGTTTCCCAAGATATGACGAGTTGTTTTTTAAATAATTTATTATTTAACTATATTATAATGAAAGCATTTCTATTTAGATTCTGAAAAAAAAAATCTTATTAGATGAATTTTCATTTTTTTTTTGTTTTTATAGAAACATATCTTCTTTTTTTTTTTTTAATTCATATCATGTTTTTTGAATAAAAAAATAAAGGTTACTAAAATAAATATCCACAAAAATCTAGATCATTTGAATTTGAATCAAGGAGGAAAAAGTGTATCTCTCTTACCTTGTTAATTTATTTCTTTTTGGTTTTGGTGAAAATATTTTTTTATATTAAAAACTAGTTTTTTAAAACATAAAGTTATCATGATATAAAACATATGATTCAATAAAAAAAACAAAAACAAATCATGATTGATAATTTTAGTGTGATAAAAAAAATTAAAAAAAAAAATTAATTTAAAAAATATGTAAAGAAATTGTAATAAAATATATATTTCACTTTTAATTAATACTCATGAGCATATTTTTATAAAAGTTTTTATATTATATTTGTATATAATAATTAACAATGTAATTACAAATTATATTATAAAAATATAATCATTTTTTAAAGCAATGAAAAATTAGATAACAATTTAAATATTATTTTAATTCTTTTATTTATAATGAATTTTATTTAAAATAAAAAAATAATAAAGGGTTATATTAAAATAAAATAGGAGTTATGGCAATGATGAATGGGTCTGCTCAAAAAAAAAAATTTACGCAAGCTTGACCCCTTTTTTTTTTATTGGAAAAAAAATGTGTAATTTACTTGATTCAATTTCTAGCCATTGAGAATTAGGTTATAGGTTTTAAGACCTAAAAAACATTCTATACACCCAAATAAACCTATTCTTAACCACAAAACACTATAAAATTAGTTAAAAAAAAATTAAAGACTAAACTATAGTTTTTCTAAATGTAAACAAAATGAAGTTTGGGATTTAAATATAAGATCTTCAAATAATAGGACCAACTATGCAAAAATTTAAAACTCCAGAAACCAAATTATAGTTTTTTCATAACTCTTAAAAAGTAAAAATAAAATACTAGTTTTTTTTTTCCTTTCAATTTTGATCTTATTCTTTTAATTTTCTTCCCAGCAACAAATTAAAATTTGTTTTCATAAAATTTATAGCTAATTCACACAATGAACACATTCATAGACCATGAGCATGTAGTATAATGCAAATAAAAATGAATCAACGCATATAAATTGATGCAAACACTAAGTAAAAGAAAAAAATTAAAAAATAAAAGCATTAAAAAAAAATCAATGTAGAATGAATAGTGTCATCCACAAGAATTTTAGACAAACCCATAACAAAAGTAAGTTCTATTATTTTTTATTTCAATTTTAATTTAACATGTTTTTATAATTATGTTTGCTTTTGATTAGAAAAAAAATACAATTAATTATTTAATATTCATTAAATTTATGATAAATATATCATAATCAATGATTAAGTTCTATAGATGAAGATTAAAATTGACTTTGAAAGGATGTTTAAAGCAATTGACATTGGAATTTTAATATACAAATAATAAAGTTAAGTGATAAATTGTTTAATGTAAATAACGCCCCACCTGAACCCAAATCTTATTATAGATATTGATACATAATGTTTTTTTATATTGAATAATTGATGTTTTAAAATAAATTTGTAACTGGATTTCCATTTTGATTATGTAGATTTAATTCCTTTATATTTATTGTTTTATTGAATAGTAACTATCAAATATTAATTATAAATATAAAAAATCATATTGTTTTATTAATATAGAATTCTTCAACATGTCCAACCCAATAGGGAATATTTTTTCCAATAGAAAATATTTTTCAAGGACAGGAGAGACAAAACTTTCTCAAAGCTCGTTTCACTATCATATTTAAAAACTCATTTGTTTTTTGTGGTAGCTTTGGCGTTTTGATTAGACCACAACTATTATAGTATTTGATAACAAAAAAATAATAATGGTAGAATTAATGGGACATACCAATAAATGAGGTACAATCTCAATTATTAGCAAGCATTCAATACCATGCTTTTCTTGTGGATTACATGATAATTATTTTTATCTTTCTTTCTTTTTATTATTAAGAACCTAACAGTCCAAAACAACTTTTTTTTATCTCAAGATAGATACCGGAACAACTCCTGTTAGATCTATTGTAGATTTATAAATCTTCTCACAAATGTTTCCTTAATTACTTCAAAAAACAACCTCAAGAGATCTACAAATCAACCATTGAGTTTTGATGAGTACAATCATGCTTCACAAAAACAACAATATAAATTGTTTTTGGTGAATTTGAATGAATTCTTATCGATTTGCTTGTGTGATGTGTTGTTATCTTGTGTTTGTTACTTGTTAGCTTGGATATATGCTTGCAACTTCATAAATTTATGAGTTTTATTCATTGTCTTAGATTTGTCTTTTTAATTTAGAGATAGAACAACATCTGCCTACATCTTTTATGGAAAGACTTTCATATGGTAATTGATTTTACATGGATATCAAACTTATATAGGTATTATAACATCTCCTACTTCTATAGAGAGAAATATAGGTTATTCAAGTTCATTATCTATGATAAATCAATAATTAATGGCTCAATAATTTAGATTTTTGTAAGCAATTGTATTTTTTTAAAAAAAAATTCAGTAAAGTATCCCTTATATCCTTATCATCCTAAGTTATTGACAATACTTTTTAAGTTTGTATCTCAATCATCATCAAAAGTTTAATCATCATGAACTTCAATCGACTCACTTTTTAGATTAATTTATCTTGATAATTAATATAACTTAAATTTAAAAGTAATTAAAAGTCTAAAATGAACAAAAAATTTATACATACTAGGCAAAATATACATTCGTCCATCTTACAATACTATTTTTATACATTGATTAAAAGTCATTAACATTCAATTTACTTATAAAAGTATGAATCATCCAAAACAACAAAAAGGTAATTCACTTTTCTAGTTACATAAGATTATAATTTAATTCACTCATTTACTAGTCTCAAATCTAGCTAGAAATTAATCAACAAAATCTACTCTATGGTATATAGCCTAACCCCTTTTTAGTATTTCATCCATATTTTGAGTG
This sequence comes from Populus tomentosa, assembly GCA_018804465.1. Lineage (NCBI taxonomy): Eukaryota > Viridiplantae > Streptophyta > Magnoliopsida > Malpighiales > Salicaceae > Populus > Populus tomentosa. The sequence goes on along the minus strand of CM032003.1, from coordinate 5,242,724 downwards.
TTATAACTTAAAATAAAACAAAATTTATTTCAATTGAAAAGTAATATCTTTACCTATATTTTTATGCAGAGTTATACTTCAAATTCTATTGTTTCTCTTTTCATTGGAATCTAGATATCAAAATTGTCTTGACTTGAATTCATAGACTTAACAAACAATGAAATATCTTATATGCATTTTTTCAACATTTAGATCAATTATTCTCATCTAATATAACTTAAGCTTCAACAAACACATTATCAATCAATTAAACTCTTTTTTAGTTTTAAAAGTTAAGTTCTTTCTTTCTTTAACATACTCACTTAATAAAATTCTAACTAACACACACATTCTTCATACTTTATACTTTCAACACATATCCTTAGAAATGATTTTCTATATTATCAACATTCAAATTCACTCCCCCCTCCCCTTTTTTTTTCTTTTTTTTTTGAAACCTATAAGAGCCAAAAGGTTACATTTTCTTCCTCATTTCACATAATTCTCCCTTATCCAACCCTAATTCCATATATATGAACAAGATTCTAGCACAAGAAAACAAAATTTTATTTTTCTAGTTTATAAGATATGTTATAATTCCTTAAGCATATAAAAATAACATAATCAATGTTTTCTCTTATTGTATTCAAAGAACACATAATACTTAAGAAAATTCTATTTTTTCTCTTTTGACTCAGAATTTATACCCCCTCTTAAATGATCCTAGACCATGTTTGGTTGTATTCCAACTTGTATTTCAGTATTTTATTTTTTTATACTATTAAGAGCCAAATTCTTTATTTTCTCAATCTAACATTCAATACAAATTTTATCATATATAATTATTCATTCGATACATATAGATATTTATTTATTTCTAAAATGTAGTATTTTTCCATCAAAATCTTCATCACCTCTCTTTTCAATTACGTCTTTTCTATTTTATTTTATTTTTACTTAATTAACATTAATCTCTACTTATTTCTTAATGTTACTTTCTTTTCTATCTTATTAGTCGAGGTTTACATTCTCCCCCCTTTAAAGAAAATTTCTTCTTTGAAATCTGAACTTCGTACATGAATTGCTAAATAATATGGGATATCTCCTCATCATCTCAAATTCTCTTTCCCACGTCTCTTCCTCAACTTGTGAGATTTTTTTTATAGAATCTTTTCCATCAAAATCTTTTTACTTCTAAGCTCTTTTATGCTCTAATAAAGTATTCTCTTTGGTTTTACCTCTAAAGCTAAATCTTTCTTAATTTATATAGGAACTTATGGCAATACCCAAGAAAGATCCACTTCGACCTTTCACAACAAAAAAATATGGAATACATTATGCATTTTGGCCAACCATAGAGGCAAGGGCAACTTGTATGCTTTCGGTCTAATTTTTTCTCACAATCTCAAATGGCACAATGTATCTCAGTGCTAACTCCCTTTTCATTTTGATTCTTAACATGTGCTTCTCCGAGGCCACTTTTAAGAATATCTTGTCACTTACATTAAGCTCAAAAGGTCTCTTCCGAATATTTGCATATATTTTTTTGTTGTCTATCTTAGGCTGTTTTCATTCTATATTTGATAATTATCATCTTTTCAAAGGTGCTCTATAGCTATTATGCCCCATATAATTTCCTATCTCCAACCTCTTCCCAACACACAAGTGTTCTACACCTTCTACCATAAAAGAGCTTCATAAAGGGCATTCCAACAGTGGCCTAATATCTGCTATTATATGTGAATTTTATAAACAAAAAATGATCTTCTTAATTTTCTTCAAATTCTAGAATACACTCCCTTAACAAATCCTCTAAAATCTATATGGCTCCCTCAAATTGTCCATCAGTCTGAAAATGAAAAACAGTACTTAGATCCAATCGTATTCCCAGGTCATGATGGATATTTGGCCACAGTTAAGAAGTAAATATAGGATCCCGATTAGAAATAATTGATATCGGTATTTCATGTACCTTATCACCTTATTCACATATAACTTGGCCAATGTTTCCATTGGGTCTATTATTTTTATGGCCAAAAACATGGTAGACTTGATTAATATGTCTATAATAACCTATATCGCATCATTCTCTTTCTTTCCTCTTGAAAATCCCAATATAAAATTTATAGTGATATCCCATCTCCACTCAAGGATTAAAGAGGGCTACAAAGCCCCCTGTGGCTTATGGTGTTCTACTTTCAGTTATTGGCAAACACCACACTTAGAGTTACATATTCCACTATCTTTTTTTTTTTTTTTTTCATATTAGGCCACCAATAAAGCTCTTGGTATTCCAAGGATGAATAACAAGTTTTGATTCATGAGCTTCTTTTAGTACTTCATTCTTAAGAGTCATATCTCCTAGCACATACATTCATTTACCCATCATCATTATCCCATCATCTAAGATCTAAAAAGGTGTCTTAACCCCTTTCTCAAAGTTACTTTTTACCTTTTCTACCTCCATTTCCCTTAATTGAGCCTTTAGAACTCTATCTTGAATTATAGGTTGTATCCTCAATTGTGCTAGTAATTACCTCTCGGGTCTTGAGCTTATCAAAGCATTCATTATCTTGAGCTCAACCATTTCCCTCTTATCTCCAATTTTGGATTCTTCTATTTTTACCTAATTATTCTTACTCAAGGCATCTGGTACTCAATTCACCATAGTTAAATATTTTTTAATCAATAAAATTAAATTATATGATGCCAAATAAAATATTATGCCAAAATATCTTTTGACATCTAAAAAATCATATAAGTAGGTAATTAAAATAGATTATTGTAATTTGTAAAGATAAAATTAAAAAATAAAATTAATAACTGAAATGAAAACATCTCAAAGGATAAAAATAAATAAATTACAATGCATTGTTTTAATGAAGAATACACTATTAAAAGATCTACCATGATATCTTTATGGGATTTAGTTTTTCTTCATAATTGTGCTAACACAAAGTTATGCATGTTATTAATGTTTTTGATTACTCTATGTCAAAAACCTAATCAATCCAAATTCAATTGTAGCTTTATACAATAATTGAGTTTTGATGGTGCTTTTTGCAAAAGATTATCCATTCATCAAATTGAACTAGATTTATTATGGAAATTGAAAGGGACTTACTCATTTTAAAATTAAATAACTTTGACATTGAGTAATTGAATATTTATTTGAAACTAAGTTGTCCAATTCCAATATAATGCAAGAGGTGTTATTGATTTTGATCATATTCTTATGATGACAAATACTTGTTCGCTTAAATTGCTAATTCATCACTTTGTTGTATTCATTATAATTTATTATAATCATAACAATTCTTTTCTCAATAATATTTAAAATTGACATGAAAATCATCCATATAAAATTAGAGCAATCTCATAATCCTAGTTAGGTTGATGAGTTTTTCTCCTTTTATGGACTTACATGTATAATATTACTTGGAATTGAAAGCCACCTAAACTCTGAAAGGAAGTAGTTAGGTATTTATAATTTATATTAAAAAATTATTTTTGATATCAGCATATTAAAACAATCTAAAAATATAAAAAATATAATTTTAAACAAAAAACAAATTTTAAAATTTAGTGAAACACAATTCCAAACAACCCCTTAATTTTTTCTTATTTTATAATAGTGTTGATGTTAAACTTGATTTGATTCTTGAAGTTTTCCAAAATAATTTTTATGAATTGTACTCCTTTATTACATTATTATTAAAATTAAGAAAAATATAGTCATTAGGACTCAAACTTTATTAAATAAAATTATTAAATTAAGCATATCATGTAATGACTTGTTTTTTCAAATATATGTGTTCATTTTCTAAAACCAATGTGTGTGTAATGCATTGTGAGACTGTAGATTCTAATGGTGTTTTCTTTCCTTTTTCTTTTAATTTTTTTTTTCACTATTAAGTTTTTAAAAGAATTAACATTAGATTAATTTAAAATTAAGCTTTGCCATTTATTTTGTTTGGTTTGGTATTGGCTACTTGCGACATTGAAAAAAAAAGTACTCTTAGTTAATACTCGATTTGAAAAAATTATATGAAGACTGATGGATAAATAGGAAAACAGAGACCGATAAACTTGGGACTTGGGACTTCACAAGCACCTATAAAACATGTTATTTATTAGATTTAGAGGACCTTCCGAGATTTAAGTTAGCAATAAATGTAGAAGTGAAGTTTTAGATATGGTGCTATGTATATTTGCAGAGAAGATGTTAAAAACAGAAACTATCACAGTTTTGAAAGGAAATGTTTGCTTAGAGATTGAAATCCTATACCTAATAATTAATGGATATTAATTTATATATCCACAAGCCACACACCAACTGGATGGAGATAAGATTAATAATTAACTGTTGAGTGGAAAAAGATACATACGTATTAACTTCAAATCAAAGCTGCCGGCAACCTCAACTTTAGGCGAACCATCCTTCTGAACTCTCAAGGGCTGCAACAAATTAAAACTATATACTAATCAGTATTGCACAACACAAGTTAATTAAATTCATTAATTATGAAAAGTTTCTGGCACCTTCATGAAGCCGGAGGCGCCTATTTACTTGACAATGTTGATCTATATTATAGGGTTATATATCGAGCAAGAGAAAGAATGCTCGGCTACCCATAAAAGCCACCGAGAGAATTGATAGATGAAGGAGTCAAGAGAGCTATCAAAAGCCTCTACGTTGAATTCTGCAACGGACCCAACCTGCTTAAAATATTGGAGTGAAGATTGTCCACCGAAGAAAGTTCACGGTAGAGGGTAATTAATTAACGGTTTCGTGTTTAGATGTTAAAACGTGTTCTTGACTGGAAGAAAATATCTACGTTCCTAGTATATGTTATGTTTAGTTCCCAAATAGTCACTACCCAAATATTAAAATATTTTTATTCTTTACTTAATAATATAATAATTAAAATAAATAAAATTAGATATTAGTCAAATATTAAGATGCTTGTTAATGATTACAATAGTCTCATAGAAAACAAATCGAAATAAACTATAAACATCAATTCAAAATCAACCAAATATTAAATGATAAAACTTAATAAAAAAAAGAATTCAATTGCAAGAAAAAATTAAAAAATAGATTTTTTTTTACAAAGAAAACTATTTGGCATTGTTATTAAACTTGATTAAGTGGATCCACTTTAAAACCTTTTGACATGACTCCTTACTTGGTCCATGTTTAAAATTAACACATATAAGAGTTGATTCTTAGTAATTTAATTGACTTGGCATGTTTAAAAGTAATATAAATAACACGTAAAAGTATGATTTGGCTTAAAAAAGCATACGATGACATCTTTTCTTTCTTTTTTAATATTGAGACAACGATGTATTGAATCAGCCCGAGCTTTGTGGCTTAATTTGTAAAGCCCGCGACTTGGATTATAGATTCTATTGGGCTTAAAAACTTTATTTTTTAAACTATATTTTTATTTAATAATATGATAACAAAAATAGACTCTTTCAAGAATTGAGCACTAACCAAATGTTGTGATGTTTATTTAAAATTAGAGTAATGTTTTAGAAAGCAAACTAAATAAATTATAATAATAAATTTAAAATTAATAAAATATTAAATAATAGAATTAAAAAATAGAATTTTTTTTTAAAATTTTTTTTTTAAAAAAAACCATGTTAACATTGAACCAATGATTAATTGATCATATGCTACAGAGACCGCCATTCAGTCTCTTTAGTTTTTGCTAGCATGGTGGGTAGATTATTAAAGGCATTTGATCAAATTTGAATCCCATTTAGGTTTTTTTTCCACCTATACTAAAAGATTATGCACGTGCACTGGATGGCTTCTCTTGATTTATTTTTTTTAATTATTATTATTATGGTCCTAGGATAGAATTGATCTGCCCCGACCGGGACTTGTTCAACTTGTCTTGCTTTGTAAGAGTAAGAAGCATATTAAACAGTAGTGGGTGGTAATGAGAGAGTGGTCACCTCTTTGAAATGGGCAAACTGTAAATGGAAGATGACGCAGCCCTATAAAGGCTATCAAGAGGAAATTTACAGGCATGGAGCTCATGAGAGAATCTTTTGTTGTTAGTGTTTGAAGGAGACGTTTTCAATACATGGAGGTTTGAATAGGCCAGAGCTCCATGCAAGTTTCGTGAGACTGACTAGGCAGCCAGAAACAGGCATACATGCTGATGCCATCACTCGCATTCATGTGACGCCCTCCCCTTTCAGAGAGTAATACCATCATGTGAAAACCCCCACAGTTGACTACAATTCAAGGCACCTTCACTGACGAGAAAGAGAGTTATTGATAGTAAAACAAAAAAAAAACACTGGCTCTCGCTTTTGTTGCTGCGTTACACTGATCATGTTCCTATCGATCTGTTGCCAGATAGTGAAACAAATTACAGGGTCCTAATTCAAAGAACAGATGATTTGGCTTGCCTAATTAAATCATAATTCCCAGACTTGACCAGTTACTTGTAGGTGATCATAGACGCCTGGGTTCAAATTAATGAATCGAAGTCCATGTGAAAATGAAACCCCCTAGCTAGCTATACTCGTGTCTCTCTCCATTTCTGGCCGCCTTTGTCAATCAATAATGGTTGGTGAGTCCTTGTGGCTTCACATCAACATAGCCAAAGTCAGCAAAATATTGGTAGCAATTAGTAGCCGCTTCACTTGCTTCGTCTTGAAACAAAAGCCCGTTGAAAAAATCACTAGGCAAACCAAATTCAGAATCCATTAACATCCCAGCACCCTCAAGACCACCATTACTAGGCAGTGGGAGGCCCTTGTTATCCATAGCAAGCGAAGAGGAATCAGAAATGCTCGAACATTCTTGAGATGGCGAAACAAAGTGACTACTGTTCATTGAAGTTGCACCAAGTTCAGACATATCCATGACCCCAGGAAAATTAGAAAATTGGAATTGGAAATGGTCTGGACTCAAGTTCTGACAAGTACTGTTGATAAAAGGTCCGTAACCGATATCAGATAAGGTCGGCAATGTTCCTGAACTTTGAGTTAATGAATAATCAGAGAAGGTGATAGTACTTTCGGTTTCAGCTTTAGGGCCATAAAGAACAGGAGAGGCGAGAATATTGGCAATGCTAGTAGGGGCTTCGATGGACTTGTTCCTGATTGGGATGTTTATTTTTCCTGCAAGGATCTTCCTTTTCAATTTGGTGTTCCAGTAGTTCTTCACATCATTATCGGTTCTTCCAGGCAGTTGAGAAGCAATGACGGACCATCTACAACAAGACAAAGGTTAATTAGGGCTTATAATTGATAAATTAAGAATCAAATGGTTGCATGCCAGATACAAACAAATCCCGGACAGTAGGGAAAAAAAAAAAGGAAAAAAAAAAAGCGAATATGATACAATAATTATGAAGAATCGAATAAAGCATCGACCAAAAATAAGAAACAAAGTAGACTAAAACTTGCCTGCTTCCCATTTGACTATAGAGAGCGCATATGATATTGTCTTCCTCTTCAGTAAAACCTCCATGTTTGATGTCTGGCCTCAGATAATTAAGCCATCGTAACCGGCAGCTCTTGCCGCATCGCTTAAGGCCTGTGACCGATAAGATCATATATTAAGCTTTAGCTCCTTAAATTAATAGATATAGGAAATTGTGGGGTAAAACTTCCTAGCTGGCTAAACAAAGCAAGAAATTAATTTGACGAAAAACATAGCATAGAAATTGGTGCATTTCCCGTGTGCAAATCAAACATATGCAAAGTTGTTGAATTAATTTCATTATCACTTAATCTAAAATATTAGGCGCTAAACACCAATTAACTATAAATAAATAAATAAAAGGAAAGGAAAGGAAATGGCACCGATAAATGGACTTTCCAAAACTAGGAAAAGCTGCTATATACCTTGAATAATGTATGAATATACGAGTTATAATACCCTGGAACCTAGCTAGAACCAAGATCACTACTATACAAGAAGGAGTCAAACCATAGTCTACTTTTCTTACACAGCCACAGTACACAGGTTCAAGCAACGAAATCAGTACTGGAAAAGCTCTTTTTTTCCCGGATGGGCTAGGGCTGAAAATGTTTGAGTAAAAAGGAAAAACAAAAAGGGACAAAGGGTGGGCATTAATTGTTGAAAGTCAAAATGTCAAAAATTAACACTGAAAAACAAGAATTTTAATTGATGCATTCATGGTGAAAATATATATGGAACTAAATGAAAACAATCCCTCAAAGACCTCTCAATATTTAATGAGACTGATGTTTAGTAGTTAAGATAAATAGCAAAGACCAGTTAAAATGAAAAGGAATGAAGAGAATCTCAACATTTATACGTTTGCGCATATATATATGTTTGTCTGAGAGAAAGGAAGATCAGAGTGAGGGATCGGTAGAGTACCAGCTTTTTGAGGCAGAGCAATCCAGTTACCACCAGTGCCACGATGAGTCTCGAGGTAGCTTTTGAGAGTGGCATCTTCCTCGGGAGACCAAGGTCCTCTTTTCACGTTTGCTTTGTCACAACATGGAGCTCTCCCCATTGCTTCCTATCCAACAACAAACAAGCAACTTACCTACAAGCCAAGAGAATTATAGGTACTCTCTCTCTCACACAGAAAGAAAGATAGAGAGGGAGAGAGAGGGGGGGAGGGGAGGGGAGGGAGAGAAGAAGGAAGAAAAATCAGTCACGCCAAAGCAAAATATTAGATAGGCAACAACAGTGTAGCTTAATTAGAGAAGAACCTCCTCTTGACTTAATTTGCATGCCTTCTGCTTCCCTGTATTTATTGAACATTTCTCTTTATGTTTTAGTTTCACATTATCTTTATTGTTTGTTAAGGTCGTAAGGAGGAAGCAGTCAACAATCACACCATTTGACTAAACTAGACTAGAGAGACATATATATATATAGATATATCCACTCTCGTGTGAGCTCTAACCAGGAGGACGTATGATTATCAAGGTAATTTAGTTCTTTAATTTGTCACCGAAAGTGTGCTTTGTCCTCGTAAACGGTTTACAAGTATAATATAAAGGCACGGTGTGAGAATAAGTGAGGCCAAGCCCACCAAAGTAGAACTAATTTCTTATACAACAAAAAAGCCATGGCGTGAAAACTCTCTTAATTTAATCTGGTGATCAAGAGATTCATTTGTTCTGTTTGTTAACTTTTTACATTTGCGCCTTGGAATCTTAATATATAAGATTGATGTGACGGATCCCTTCGAAAAAAGTCTTAGTTTTTTTTTCCTTTCCTTTTCCTTCTTGGACTTTTCAAACCTCGTGATAGATAGAAAATATTACTAATATTGAATTTGATAGTTGACTCTAGCTTCATTTTTTTATATAAATTGTTAGCTCATTTTTAGTTTATTTATGTACACTTATTAGGTATGGGATGATGCAATTCGTCTTATTAGAGTTGTCAATTGGTTGGGTTTCATAAATTTGAGTTGGAATCTCTTCAATACCATATTAAATTCGATACTTATGTATATGTTTTATCCCAACAAAAAAAAAAAAAAAGTTTTGTCGCATTTGTCTCATTTTCATTCTTTTATATTATTTTGATTTCTTATATTTATTAGAGGTAGGAAAGTTTCTTCGATATGAACATGAAGTTTCCATTTTAGAAAATTACTAGTCATTATGGACTTGTACGAGTCAAATTAAGATTTTTTATAATGCAAAAAAATAAATGTACAAGTATTGTCAATATATTTTTTAACATCATGAAAAAAATTTAATTATAAATAAAAAAAATAATGTATATATTTAAAGAAATAAATTAAAAATCATATATATATATATATATATATCAATAAATACCAAAAACCATTATCAATGCTACGCGGTGGTTAAAATCTCAAGTTAGTTTTTTAACATGGTAAAAAAATATTTCAATATTGCATATGCATTTTATTATATCATGATTTTTGTTTAATTGAGAAACGTAAAGATGTTGTTTAAGGTTAATGAAATAAATTTAAAATTATATGAATAAATAAACTGATAAAGATTTGTTAACGCTAATAAAAAAAAAAAAGCTAATTTTTTTCATAAAAGCAAAAGACATGTAAGTATACAAATATTTAACTCCGACTTTTCCTTTTAATTTATATGTTTTTTTTTTTTATCTTAGAGGTTATTTTATCTTACCAAGAACATGTGATTTTTATTTTTATAAACACATCGTGCAAATACAATTCATTTATATCAAATATAAAAGAAACAAATTTAAAGATAAATTAAAATAATCTTTTTGAAACATTATAAAGGTACAAAATAATTAAAATAATTAAAATAATTAATTTTTATTTAAAAAATGTGAACTAAAAAATTTTAAAAATTAGAGAGAGAGGATACTAATTTAAATGTAAATAAAAACATTAATGCAAAATATAAAAATAAGTATTAATAAAAAAAATCAAATAAGAAAAAAAAAGCCAAAATAAAATAGGCCAAGCCCATATGCAAACGACTTGTCATCCGGCTAACGCATCATCCACTCCTTTTTCTTTATTGGAGGATAGGTTGTCCATTGTGCCAGACTACCTTTTATTGTCTGCAATATTTTCCAATCACCTTCAGTGAGAAAAATTAAGGTTCAAGCTTTAGGACCCAAAAACCTATTTTTCAATCTATTTTCATCCAAAAACATCTAAAAACATTGTTAGAAAATGAATAAACTAATTTCTTAACCCAAAACACCTTTAAATTGGTCCAAAAACACAATGACAATAGTGTACCATAATTTGTAGCAATATATGGATAAGAGGGCATGAAATGTTTATGGTGAGGTATAATAATGGTTAAGGAATCTAATATAGCTAGGTTAAGAGATAATTTTACATGTCATGACTTTGTTAAGGTCTCATATAAGCTTTTATGACCTTGACTTGTAAATGAACCTTTACGAGCCTTTAAAATATCTTTTATACCATGAACAATGGTATACATGTGACCTACTACCATGAAATAAGTATAATAGCTAAATGGTGGTGTGCAATGTCAGTTTGTTTATGCTCCTTGAACTTCATTAGGTTGCTCTTTTTTGTATCTTGCGTTATTGTTTTAGAGCTTATTTTTTTCTTCCTTTTTTTCATTGGATCTTTATGCTTCTACTATTAGTTTCATTTCTACTTTTGCTATATACAAGTGTTACTGCTTGATTTTTCTTTCTTAACCCTACTTTGCCTTTTACTGCTTGACAAAGTGATGTGATCCTAACTTAAACACCAAGAGATATATTAGAAGTTTTATTAGGTCCAATCACGATACTTAGAGCAAAGAGATTCAAGAATTCAATTAATGAACTTCTTCAAGATATATGGGCTAAGGTGGACTTTGAGAAGATATAAAAGAATTAAGAACACACATTGGTTAATTTGATTCATATTCAAGAAGGGCTTGTAGAAGAGCTTCCAAGCATTACAGAAAGATTGAAATAAGAAGATTCAAATCTGCTAGTTGTTTTGGCCATAAATGTAGCTATAAAATAAATTTTGATATGATTTTAGTTGGATTGAAAAATAGACATCCATATATTTCTATTGATATATTCTTTTAAATTTGAATTTTAATTCTACCAGCAAATTATGAAATTCAACTTTGAGCTTATTTTAGTTAGTTGGGTTATTATTTATTTATTTATTTATTAGTTTATTATAGGGTATGTAGCATTTAAGTGTTATTTGAATTAGATTTATTTTATTATTTTACTTATTTTGGGCTTTTAATGTGTTAAGACCTTTATATCAAGTTTGGATCCATTAAGTCAAATTAGAATTAATTTTCTACTATATAAACCAATTGTTAATATTTTTTTAAGATTGATGAATTTGTGCCTTTATGTCTTGTGTGGTTGAGTAATTCTCATACTCAGTTCTTGATAACTAAAGCTACATAATGAATTTTGATGCGCTTCCACTTAAATTAAAAAGTCGGCATCCATACTTTTCTAATAACATACGGTAGATCTTCTAATTTATCAATACAAGAGAGAACTATTCGTTTGAAGTTGGACTTTAATTCTGCTAACAAATTACAAAATTCAACTTTAAAGTTATTTTAATTAGTTGGACTATTATTTATTTATATTTTAGTTATTATAGGGTCTACAACATTTAAGCGTTATTTGAGTTAGATTTTATTTTATTATTTTAGTTATTTTGAGCTTTTAATGTGTTAAGGTTTGTTTATCGAGTTTTGATTTATTAAGGCATATCAGGGTTAAAATGAAAAAAAAGGCTTAACGATTAATTCTCAATACATCAATATTGAAAAAAAAAAGTTGAAAAAAAAAATCAATTTTAAAAATAACCTAAAAAAACCAAAATCAACATGTGTTTACTTTCAAAACCTATGACCCTGATCATGAGCCCGAAATTAACATCATAAAAAGCAAACCCTAAAGAATACAACACAATAAAATTCTACATTAACAAAATATTGAGGAATGGAATTTAAAAAAAATACAATAAAAAAAGATCCAAAACAAAAGAAATAGTAATAAAAAGAATGAGGACTAAGTTTGATATAAAAATAATTTGAAATCATATGTCAAGGAATAGAAATTAAAAAAAAATCAATTAGAAAAAAAATAAAAAACAAACATCAATAAAAAAAAAAAGGACTGAATTTGATATAAAGATTAAATGAAACCAAATAATAAGCGATGAAATCAAAGAAAAACTCAATAAAAAATAATAAATGACAATGAAAAAATATGAACCAAATTGGATATAAAAAACAATGAAGGACATATTTATATTTTCACAAGAAAAACAGAGAGAAAAGAAAGAAGAGAAGAAAAAAATTTCACTAGAGCCTAATCATTGCTCTTCCTTACACACATGCATCACTAATGGAAAAATGATGGCAAGGTGCTTTAAACACCTACCTAAAAGGCAACATTTGGTTGTGGGATGATGTCGCTTGCGTTGTCTAAAGAGCTCATGCGATGCACGTGCCTACTTTTTTTTATTTTAAATAATATTAATGATTGTTAAAATATTAAATTCCTCATAAGACAACTTGTAAATCACTAAAAAATCAATTTGAAAAATGCAAAACATCCCCTAGATGTAAGCTTGATAAATTTTTCTTTTAATGATAATTTAATCTTTATATTGTTCTTCAAAAATATAAAACGACCGAATAACCGCTCATCCTTTTAACAATTTTGCTTATAAGAGTAATAAAGTCTTTGTATTATGCATATAAAAGATAAAAATATATAATTACCTTTTATCAACCTTCTAATTTTTATTTTTTTTTAGGATAATATAGTTTTTACACTGTACATTTTAAAAATAAAAAGTGTTAATTCCATAATGATTAGTGGATCAAATGGAAAAGATTAAATTACCCCTTATATCAAGTTTATTGTTTTTTGTTGGAAGATAAAAATGATAATTATATTATTCTCGTTCATTATGTCCATGTATGTAGTGAATTCACGACCCTAATCATTGTTTTTTTTTTTTTAATAATATAGTCTACATTCTTTCCTATCTTTTTTTTTTTTTATCCTTTCATATTTGTATCTAAGACCTTCATAAGAAAATCTAAAATTTTAATCACTGGAATGTTAGTTGGACACAAAATGATCATAAAAAATTATAAATCACATTTTCTTTTACTATAATGCTATAATTAAGCATGCAGCCATTTTATTTGATTTTATGAGATTAAACAAGAAGGATGAAGATTTGAACAACAAATTATGTTTATAAATACTATTAAACAACATATCATATCTAAAAGAAGTGGAGATTATAAATTAAAAATCTTTAAGGATATTATTCAAATTTTAGCATTAAGAGAAATTTACTCCTATTAATACTTCAAGTTAGTATCTACTATAGGCTGTAAGTGACCTGATAATCTTTATTGTTTTGTGTGCCTCTCAACATTAATGGTTATAAGCTAGATAAGGATCCTCCATACATGATGATGGCAAGGAAGAGCAATGATTTATGAGATGATTCACCGTGTAATTTGACACCATAAACCTCAGACCGTATAGACTAGTTGGACCAAAAATCCGAAGTACAATGATCATCAAATATGAAAAAGGAAAAGTAGCTGTCAAGGAACCATTCAGACTCTTTTCTTTCCTGATCTCACAGTTGGTGAGGTAACAAATGGATCTCTATCATGAATAGGTCCATTACACTTTCATTACATGATTATTTGGAGAAAGTATATGCATATGATGCTTACAGGGTTGTTTAAAAATACTGTAGTTGTTATTTTTTACTTAAAAATATATTAAAATAATATTTTTTATTTTTATTTTTTTAAAAATAATTTTTAATATCAACATGTCAAAATGATTTGAAACATAAAAACATAATAATTAATTTAAAGTAAAAAATTAAAAAAATTTAATTTTTTTTAAAAATATTTTTAAAATACAAAAATAAACATAAATATATCCATTTATAAATAGTCTCTTGACTGTAACGCAAACTACAAGTTAGGACCTGAAAAGGCAGCTTCTCCTGTAGATTTTCCTCAAGTCTGTTGTGCTTGGTTATATATATTCAAGGATTTTGTGTTGCCCACAATACCCTTCAATGTATCTTGTAGGAGCAAATGTTATGGATCATCACGTTCACTGAGTATGATTTTAAGTAATTATTGTTAGTAGTAAGTACAAGTATTTGTAAGAACAAGGGAGTCTCCATATGAAATGACGTAGGAACAAAAGGTTATAAACTATACGCTTGTCGGAGATGTGGTACACAGGAGGATGGCTACCCAAACCATTGTTGAGGTGTTTAAAAAAGAAGGAAATGGAATATGTCACGAGGGAGGTTCATGTTGAATTCTTCAACCTTTAGAACATTCTTCCCAATAAATCAAGCTTTAGCAATATTATTCGTCGTTATGACTGGTCAGTTCAGATATTAATTATACATGCTTGGAAGTATGGGAGTAGCTTTCATCATTCTTATCAGTGCTAAAGACATGGATACTGTCATAATTTATTTCTAAGTTATTCTGTTGATTTATTTCTTCTTTTAAATTAAAAATTAAAGTTTTTGGGTCAATAAAAGGTTTTAAATTATAAAGGCTCAATTAACTAAAATTAGAAATGAAATTGAAAAAAATTAAAAGTTTAATAGCCAAATTAAAGAAATCTGAGACCAAAAACCAAAATAAAAAAGGCACCCAACTCCAGAGTTAAAATTGAAGTTTTTTAGAGACTCAATTGCATTAAATCAAATGTTTAGAGTCAATTAGGGGTACAATTAAACTAAATTGAAAGTTGGAGGACTAAATTGAACATTGACATAAAATCCCTAATTCAAAACCCAAAATACCACCACCTCTCCATCAGTTTGTTCACCACCAACTCCACCACGCATCGCCAACGTGACCACTAGCTGGCCACCCCCCATGTTTGGAATAGCCACCGTGAACGCCTCCTCCTTTACAAAACTTGTGAGCTATCGTCTGCAAAACTCTTCAATAAAAGGTGCCCCTCTCTCTCTCTCTCCTTTGCAAAACTCTTCTCCATCCTCCCATGAATAACATCGACCACCATTCCTTACAGTGACACCTTTTGAGCCACCGTCCGGAATTCCTCATTATGACTGTGATCCCTGAGCTAGGTGAGCTCCCCTTCTTCTTCCGCCTCCTTCTCCCCTTTTTTTTCCCTCTCTGTTCACTTGAACAATAGGCGTGAATTATAATTCACGTCCACTATTCATGCAGTGAATGTTGGGTCGGGCCAATTTTGACCTAGCCTAGATGGCTAGGTCAAGCTCGACCCAGACTAAAAAAAAAAAAAGATGAGGTAGTCCGAGATAGGCCCAATCCTTTTTTCTAGGCTGATATCAACCCAATACTTATTTGGTTTAGCCCGACCCAGTTATTTAGGTTGGACCACCCCATAATAATAATAATAATAATAATAATAATAATAATAATAATAATAATACATTTTAAAAAATGAAAGTAATTCCAAAATTATTTCAGAAAATTTATGATTTTCTTACGTGTTTTTCCACCAATTTTGTTTAGTATTGGGTTGTATTTTTACATTGTACGATACAAATCTAGTATTAAAATATCTGGTTTTCTCTGAAATATATAAAAATAAAATTCAAAAGTTTCAAAACTTTTAAATTAATTTTCCTTTTATAAAAATAAAAAAATATTTTGTTTTTATGCATACAGCTAAATCTTGAAAAGTTTTCTAAGCATATTTTTATATTTTCTTTTCATCTTTCTCATGTTTTAAAAAGCAAAAAAAAAAAAAAAGATATCATAATCAATTTATGACCATCCATTTGAATTTGATCAACATGTCAAAAACCCTTTATATATATATATATATATATATATATATATATATATATATATATATATATATATATATATATATTAGGGTTTAGATGTACATTTTAATATTCATGGGGTGTAAAACTATACAAAAGAGTACACTCTCAGCAATTAAAGATACAATGTGTAAAATAAATGCAATGCTAAAATTTAGACTTTAGAACAATTAGGACTTCACCCAGTAAGGTAGAGATTCTCTCATAATGGGAGATCTACCTTGAACCGTAGACGAGACAAATGAATAAAAACTTGACCTAGAAAAATAATCAAACAACAATGCAGCTAAACTTAGATAGGGTGCACTGAGGGTGATACGTCTTTCTCTTGCACAACCAGTTTCTTACCCAGACTCTTGCAGACCATAGGTTTCTAGTGACCATAATATAAGGTGGCGAATCCTGAACTTTAATCATAATCTTATGTTTAAACCTAAACTCATTTTCTTTTTACAACAACAACACCTCTAAGGAGGCTCGAAAAGCTGGCCAATGCCCCGACATTGCACCTGCTATAGGATGACGATTCCACTGGGGAACACCTTGTTTGATCGGACTAAACTTTGCTTGTTTGATTGTTTGCCTTTTTTGTTAGTCTTTAATTTTAGCTTGTATTTTCATTACTTTACCATTTTTTCTTGTTCATGTATAAATACATCGGGTATGGGTTAATGCTCTTGTGCATTTTGATTTCATGAGAAAACCCGATTCTAGATTAGATGAGGAGTAGCGGTCTAACTTATGACTTTCATTTGGGGTTCAGATTTGTGAAACATCCAACTATGAGTTGAGTGTTTACTTGGTAATGACAGTCACATTGTGCCCTAACCATTCCTTGTATACCCCTATATTGCTTTTATGCAAGGTGGTCACTAAGCAATTCATAGACCTTTTGAGACTAGGTAAAAATCCTACCTATCATGTAATGTCCTAGAATTTTCCTTTAGAGTATGGACTCCCTACATATTCATTTCGTATGGGTTTTCACCACCCATACTCGATGTGTATGTATGTATATTTTCATCCACACGCATACAACAATTCATTGTAAATAACATACATATATTCATTAGGGTATAATATAGGTCCCCAAAGAGCTTACAATACCCAACTCTGAGTAAGAAACATGGAATGTGAAGAGTGAGCTCACTATGACTCTCATTTTCAAAAAGAGTTGGGGTCTCTAATGGCAAGCGTGGCTTGCCTCACTAGCTTACTCAAGCAATCACTTAGAAATGCCTCTAGTAAAGGTCTTTTCAATTGACCCGTTATTTTTGTTCAGACTCCAATAACAGCTCAGCCTAAAAAAAGAATGAGTAAACATGGTCAAAAGCCTCAACACAATCCAACTTTTGTGCAGTTAACAACACCAACCCCTACAGTCATAGATGTATTTGCCAACGAGTCCTACAAGACAAAGTCATCTGATCCAGATAAGATGAAAGCGATGGAAGCAAAAATCTGGGCCATTGAAGGTGTAGCGTTGTATGACCCAGTACGAGCAGCAAAAATGAATCTGGTCTTAAATGTGGTTATACCGAAGATGTTTCATGTTCTTGAATTTTTGTAAAATATACTGGAACACAATGCCTCATGACTCATATCAAGTCATTTTCAACAAAATGACAAAATCAGTATATGAAGAGAAATTACCAATGCTTTTTTTTCCAAGATAGTTTGAGTGAGGCAGCATTGAGTTGGTACGTGCGATTGGACAACACCAAGATTCAGAGATGGAAAGATCTGGTAGATGCTTTTTTTTCAAGCAATATAAGTACAATTTAGACATTACTTTTGGTAGAATTAGTTTTTCCAATCTAGAGAAAAGGGACAAAGAAAACATAAGGAAATATGCTTAAAAATGGAGACATCTAACTACTCAGGTGCATCCCCCACTTCTGGACAAAGAGATGGTCACTCTATTTGCCAACACACTTAAGGCACTATACTAAAAGCATTGATGGGTAGTTTGGCCTAGCAATTTACTAATGCTATGGTTGTAGCTGAGTGCATAGAGTAAGGAGTCAGAAGTGATAGAATATATGTGCCCACTGAAAAAAGAGGCTTTGAAGGGGGGGAAAGGTCAACCATATTAAAGGTGACTATAGGGGTAGGAAAAAACCATTCCAAAACTACCAAACTTCATCCTAAATTGCCAACATCAATCTCAACTCTCCATTTCCCATAAAAAAACCTGAGCCCTAAAACTTCCAAGCCAAAAGCCAAATTGAAAATTTTCCAAAGAAGAATTACCAAAAGGTTCAAGAACAACTACCCCATTACCACTACCCTTAAATAAGATGTACCAAAAGCTACTAAGTATCAGTCATGTAGCTCTAGAACTACTCATACCTCAACAACTACGTTACCCTAACTAGTACGAACCCGACCTCACCTGCGAATATCATATTGATATTGTAAGACATAGCATTCATTCATACAGTGCCTTTAAGAAGAGGCTCATGTAATTAATAAAAGCTGGGTGGATAACGTTCAAAGAAACTCCAAACAAGAGTTTGAACCCCTTACCCAATCATGCTTCAAATAATGGATCAGTAAATACATTAGAGGCATAATGTCTAGGAAACCTAAAAGTACTGATGGCAAGAGCAAGGTGCAAAGAAGGCTGCCTATATTTTTTAGGATGTCCACAATATAGGACAAGGTTCTACCACAAAGAGGAAGTGTGCTAGAATGGGAGGATGAACCTTACCCTATTATTTCCTTTTGCTTGATCATTTCTATTTCAACTTGTTTTAGTCTTGTTTGCAATCTGACTCATAATACCACAAGACTTTCTATGTTAAAGGAGCCTTTCTTTTTAATGAGATCATGTCTTTTCTTGTGTTTATGATAGCTTTATTTATGTTAATAACACACCTACATAAGCACAACTTTTACCCACAAACCATTGCGCCAAGAACTCTTTGGTGTGTTCCTTTTTTCTCCAAAAACTATACATGATCCCATGTTTTCACAAGGATTTTTAGGAAATCAAAGTTTTATTAAAAAAAACAAAAATCAAATTAGTGTTCGTTCTAATAGACGAGTTCGGAAATTCAAGTAATCTCCTAGAAAGGTGACCATACACCTATAAAAGAAAATAAAAAACATGAAGAACAACTCAAACACCATAAGTCAACTTCAAAGCTGTGTTTTAACTAAATGAATAATGAGAAATCATTTTGCATATTCGCATAGAAGAAAACAAAGTTTACCAATCCTAAGTGCATGTATTTAAAATGAGGAAAGACTATCTTTAACAATCCTTTCACAAAACTAAAAGTCCTTTGTAGTTTTATTTTAGGCCTAATATATTCTTCTTGAGAAAAAATAACCTTAACTAGGATCACACCCCATATTGGAGGGAAAGTGCGAGAAACACAAAAAAAATCCTCAACGATTAAAAGTGCCCAAACAAAATAGGGGGCATAAAAGAAAATCCTCAATGATTAAAGTGCCCAAACAAAGCTAAGGGATATGAAAGAGTCCAAAAACTCAAAAAGATACGAGCATACCATAAAAATTACTAATATAATGACGCTTAAAAAAAAAAAAAGCCCAAACCTAGAGGGGCACCATTTTGCAAATCAATTCCAAGGAATCCACAAATCAAAAGAGGAGGTTGAGAAACAAGCACTAATGATCCTTAGTTTTGAAATCCCTTAAACACCTTTTGAGCCTATAAATATCATTTTTCTTTATAACTAAGAGCCCAAGCCTACTTTACATGCACAATGAAGTCCTTTCTGATTTAAGACATACAATTCGGATCGGTAAACAATGCTTTCCTATGATAAATGAACCCCATCATTCATTAGTGTCTCACCATTGCCTTTTTTTAGCACATCATTGAACCCTCATCATTCAGATAGTGCACTTTTTAGCCCTATCTTCCTCCTTTCGAGAGTGCCTTTAAGCCCTCACCTTTCAGGTAATGCATTTTCAAACCCTACCATCTTTTGAGTATACTTTTGAGCCCTCATCTCTCAGATAGTATGCCTTCAAGCCCTATCTTTTATTTTCGAGTGCACATTTAAGCCATTGTCTCTCGAGTAGCGTGTTTTCTAACCTTACATCTTATTATGTGCGCCTTTGAGCCCTGATCTCTCATATAGTGCATCTTTAAGCCCTGCCTTTTCTTTTTCTTTTGAGCATGCCTTACCTATTAGGTAGTGTATTTTCTAACCCTATCTCCTTTCGAGCGCGCTTTTGAGCCCTCACCTCTTGGGTAGTGCATTTTCTAACCCTACCTCATTTCGATAGTGCCTTTGAGCCCTCGTCTCTTGGGTAGCATGTTTTCTACCCCTACTTCTTTTTTAGTACACCATTGAGCCCTCATCATTCAGATAATACACTTTTGAGCTATATCTTCCTTCTTTAGATTGTATCTTTAAGCCCTCACTTTTCAGGTATTGTATTTTCTAACCCTATCTTTTTTTGAGTGCGTCTTTGATCCATCACCTTTTAGGTAGTTTGTTTTCTAATCCTACCTCCTTTTGAGCGTGTCTTTGAGCTTCATCCCCCTTTGAGCCCAATCTCTTTTCCTTTTGAGTGCTTATTTGAGCTCACATCTCTTAGATTGTGCGTTTTTTAGCCCTATCATGTCATCCTTTTAAGATACCTCATCTTTCACATGCGCATGTCAACTATTATAATGAGACCACCTTGAAAACCTTTTTCACTTGGGAGGTCACCCGTTATAATGAGATTATTTTGAAAACTATTTTTCTTTTTCACCTAGGTAGGTCATCCATTACAATGAGACCTCTTTAAAAAATCTTTGTATTTTCCATCTAAGTACGTCACCCATTACAATGAGATTATTTATGAAAAATCTCTATATTTTTCCACCTGGGTCGGTCTTATGAAAAATCTCTATATTTTTCCACCTGGGTCGGTCATCCATTATAGTCAAACCTCTTTGAAGAATCTTTGTATTTTTCACCTGAATAGGTCACCCATTACAATAAGATCGTTTCTAAAAAAATATATATATTTTTCACCTGGGCAGGTTACTTATTATAATGAGACCGTTATAAAAAACTTTGTTGTTTTCCATTTAAGCAGGTTGCCCATTTAAGGGCTAAATTGAATAAATCTGAGAAGAATGAAAATGAAAAAGGCACCCAACTCCGGGGTTAAATTTGAATAACACATGGGATAATAAACGCACCTAGGTCTTTTTGTTTCAAAGGCATATTCTTTTAAACAACAATATATACAACTTCAATATATTTAATAGAACTTGCACGCAAAAAATCACCTGACATTTTTCTTTAATCTGGTATGGTTCGTTCAGGCCAATTGTTAACACAACGACCGAGACGCTAACCTGAATTGGCCAACTCAAGCAGCCTTGAACTGTCAGATTTGACAATTCATGGTGCTTACTTTGAACCAACGGTTAGAACCCTTTCTAATCGAATCAAGGGTGGAAATGTTTTCCTAGTGAAGACAAGATTACCCTTTTACATTCCCTATAAATAAGGGTGGATTTAATGGCTTGAGCATAAAGACATTCAGGTTCAAAGTTGGCAAAAAACCAGACTCCCCTATCAATTTTTCTTCCCAACTGATATTTCCCTCTGTCTTTCTCTCACATTGCTACCAACCACATCTCCACTAGTGTGTTCCCACCAACTCCACTACGCGTCGTTAGTGTGACCACTGGTTGGCCACCACCATGTCTAGAATAGCTATCATGGGGGACAATTTGCAGAGCTTGCAAAGCTAATGCTGATTCATGCATATTATGGGGAATACATATATGCCTCTCCATCTCTTCTATCTTGGTAAAATAATAACCATAGCTCAAAGTTACGTTTAATCCATCCTTACAATCAAAATCATAAACTTGCTGCACACACTTATCAACTTGGTCATAGCATGTGATAGAATAAACATTGCTATAAGGATATGCCATGGCATCATGAAAATTAAATTTAACTTTTTCATCTCCTACCTCCATATACAAAATATCCTTACCACAACCAATTTTTGTATTGGCAGTTTTCAAGAATGGTCTCACAAATAATATAGGAGTGTTGTTTAATGAATCACAAGAATCATGCTCCATATTAAGAATATAAAAGTCGCATGGAATGACCAAACTATCAATCTTGACTAGAACATCTTCTATCACACCAAGTGGGTAAACAAAACTACGATCCGTAAGTTGTATTACAATGCTAGTTTTATTAAAAGGCTCAAGACTAAGAGAATCATAAACATGTGTAGGCATAACACTAATGGATGCACCTAAATTGCATAAGGCCTTTTTAAAGCTAGCATTACCAATAACACATAGGATAGTAAACGCACCTAGGTCTTTTTACTTCAAAGGCATATTCTTTTAAACAACAATATATACAACTTCACCCATACTTACCATTTAATTACCTTTTAGTTTGAAAGCTCGCTTGGTAGTACACAACTCTTTCAAGAATTTGGCATACTTGGAAATTTGCTTAGTAGCATCAAGCAAATAAATGTTGAGTACACTTTCTTGAAAACCTCTAAAATCTCTTTTTCTTTGTTGTCTTTCTTTGACCTAGAAGAACTCATAGAAAAGGGTGGAATTGTTTTAAAACTAGAATTCATTGAGTGATGAGTTACCTTTAGAGTGTTGGTCTTTGTTTCAGTTTGTGGAGGAGGAGGAGGATGTTTCTTCTTTGTACTCAATTCAGTTTCTATCTCTTTTTCTGCCTCCATCTCAATTTGTTTTGACCTTTTCTTTTCAAGTTCTTTTTCACTTTGCAGCATGATTGCACTAACATTTTCTATTGGATTCAATGCTCAGGAGGGCAATTTTCCATTCATTTATGCTTTCAATTTCCCCACACTTGAAGCTATTTGCCCTATTTGCTTCTCCAAGTTGTGAATATTTGACATTGTTTCCTATGGAAAAGACATGATATTTTGTTGCAAGGTCATAGAGTAAGAAGCCAAAGTTTTCATCATCTCACAAAGAACATCATTAGATGACGACCCCATAACATTGGAGTTTATGAATGGAGGGGGATGTCTCGCTTGATAATTATGTTGGGATTGAAATCCATGGGGATGGAACTGTCGGCCTTGATTGCCTTGTTAAGGTGGGTTCACATAGCATAAGTTTGGATGATCTCTCCATCCGGGATTGTACGTGTTGGAAAAAGGGATCATATTTACGCTGGGCTATTCATTGAATCCTCCATCAACTGCATGAACCTGTTCAATGTAATCTTCTTACATTGTTGGGCACATATCTGAGGTATGTCTTTATAAGGAACATATGCTACAAACTTTCACCTGGTGTACATTTCCACAAGCCAAAGAACACACAAGAGAAGTAAGATCATTAACTTTATTTTCGAGGTTAGAAATACTTACCTCATTTACTTGTTTGTTTGTGAAGTCTCCTTACATGCCAAATTGTTTCAAGATGGCTTCATATTTAAGATCAATTGGCGTGCAACCTCGGGTGTCTTATCTACCAATGCCTTTCTACTTGCTGCATCAATGATACTACGGTCAATAGGCATCAATCCTTCATAGAAATATTGAATGAGCAGTTAATCCGGTATCTGATGGTGAGGGCATTCAATGCATAATTGCTCAAAACTTTCCCAATACTTGAAAAGTCTCTTCATGAGATTGTTGAATCCCACATATTTCTTTTCTTATGTTAGTAACTCGAGATGCTGAGAAATACTTTTCAAGGAAAATCTTCTTCATGACATTCCAAGTTCCAATAGAACATGGGAGAATAGAGAAAAACCATGGTTGCTACCCTTTTGAAAGAGAAAGGGAAAGCTTTCAACTTAACATGTTCTTTGTTAACTCCATTGGGTTTCATGCCAACACAAACCATATGGAACTCCTTGAGATGAGTATGAGGATCTTCACCTATAAGACCATTGATTGTTGGTAGCAAATTTATAAAACCAGCTTTGAGCTCGAAGTTTACATTATGATCGATGTTTATACACAGTGGTTGATTTTCCACGTTGGGAGCAGCAAGCTCATTGAGTGTTCGTTGTCGTACAATAGCTATAATGTTGACGCGAGCTTCCTTTCATAACCTGTGTAAAGTTTTTTCTATTTTGAGATCCACTTGCACTTAACTTTGGTTAATAGAACGAGTTACATGCATAAATCATCAAGAAAACTTAAAAAAAAAAAACCAACCATACAAGAGATAAAAAAACAATGCAAATTGTACATAAATCTTATGCTAGAAAACTAAAATTGTCTAAAAACCCTAGAAAACAACGGAATTTGGCCTCAATAGGATCTATGTAGAAAATCATTTCCTTTCAGGAAACAAAAGGCCGATACCTAATTCCATCAAAAAATATGTTTTGAACAGTACCGCTGCCATAAATGAACAGTACTGCAATAAATAAATATTCTGTTACTCTTTTTTGTTAGAAAAATAAATAACAATCATAGCAAATAAAAATAATAGCATAACAATAAACTAAAATTACTTCCCCGGCAACGGCACCAAAGTTTTTTGCGATGTCGTGGTCACATAAATTAATTACTGTAGCTTCAACACAACACACAAGATAGTATAGAGCAAGCAAGGGGTCGATCCCACGAGGAAGGTTCAAGTCACATTTTTATGCTAGATGATATGCAATTTGAGGGGGTTTGGACGTTATCTAGGCTAAAGCAAAAGAAAACAGAAAAATATCAAATGAAATTTAATAAAATGAGAAAATTATCAAGAGAACAAACCTTGGTCTCAAGTAAACATCCACTATAGAAATCAGAACTAATCATGGAAATGACACATCAATTTATATTCTGAATATTTATCTCTTTTTAACATTAGCTGGTTAACGGATTCGCCGTATAACTAACCCTAACCATCAAACAACCACAATGTCTACACTAATAATTTAATTCAATGGCATCCTTAAGAACTAAATAAGTTTATTAATCAAGAAAATATAATTGTCTGCAATCTATGTTTAAGTTGATTGAATGTTCTCCCTAAGATTAATAACGTAGATCCGACATAATTATTAAACTCAGTTGCTTCACAAGTTCATATACCACAACTCCAGTTTTGATATCAAACTTAGCAATAAATTATCTATAATAATAACTTAGAGTCCGCTCTAGCTATTAAAATAAACAATCATATGGAAAAGAAGCATATGAGAACAAACATATTCATCATATAAATTGAAAAGAAAATGTAAAATAAATCTCACAGTTCTTGAAATCCGAAGATTTCTGTGTCCTAACAACCAAGAAAAAGAGTTTAGCCTTGCATGTGTTGAACAACTAATCAAAAAAAAAAGGAGGAATGCATGATTTCGGGTTTCTTAGAGAAGGGGGGCATTTTTCTCTTCTTGGCTGGCTGCACCCCTTCTCTTCTCTCATTTTTTTTATATCCTAGAAAACTCTAGTCTCTATTTTACAAAATAGTCCTTCTTTAAGTAGACAGTTTACATTTAAGTAGTTCAATAACTATTTTCCTAAAAAAGGAGAAATAAACTTGCATGAAACCTTCAAGCTTTGACTTACAGGAGCTAAATTGCTGAAATAAAAACTTGGATGTCGGTTTAGATGCTTCAGAATATAATTTGGACTCATTTCTTTATAAAACCTGTTTACTGGCAGAATTCAATTATCATCTTTGAAAAATCATATCTCCCCGGGATGAAATCTTTTTTTGCTACAATTTGCACCTTTGATAGGTCTTTGAGTCAGGAATCCAAAAAAAATTAAGTTTGCATCAATTGGATTCTATAGCTCCATATATTCAAGTCGGAATGGTCAAAGGTCAACACTAGCAGATTGCAAGATATGACTTTGAAGGCTGCGCTTTCCATGCTCTTACTTATTTAATTGTCTTGCCTTAAATGTCCAGAAATGTATGGATGTTAGCTTTTTAATTCCACTGTAATCACTTCATTTCAAGCTCTAGAGCTCACGCTCTACACAAAACATCGATTGAAGGTAAATCTGCCAATTACCTTCAATTTACTCCTTTTTTGCATCTTTCATCCAAAAGTGCCTTTAAAACATAAAATAAAGAGTATCAAGGCATTTTATATATAAAACATAGGCAAAACGCTAGTTAAATTTGGGTGAAACTATCAAATAATATGATTACATCAAATGCCTCTTATGAAGGTCCTTTCAACTGACCCGTTATTTTTGTTCAGACTCCAACAACGGCTCAACCTAAAAAAAGAATGAGTGAATATGGTCAAGAGCCTCAACACAATCCATCTTTTGTGCAATTAACAACACCAACACTTGCACCTGCAGTCATAGATGTATTTGCCAACGAGTTCTACAAGACAAAGTCATTTGATCAAGATTAGATGAAAGCGATGGAAGCCCGGATTTAGGCCATTGAAGGGGTAGAGTTGTATGACCCAGTACGAGCAGTACAAATGTATCTAGTCTTGAATGTGGTTGTACCAAGGAAGTTTTGTGTTCCTAAATTTTTAAAATACACTGGAACACAATGCCTTATGATTCACCTCAAGTCCTATCGCAATAAAATGACAGAAGTAGTACATGTTGAGAAATTACTAATGCACTTTTTCCAAGATAGTTTGATTGAGGCAGCATTAAACTGGTACATGAGATTGGACAACCCCAAGATCCCCAAGTACAATATGGGCATTGCTTTTGAGAGAATTAGTTTTTCCAATCTGGAGAAAAGGAACAAAGAAAACATAAGGGAATATGCTCAAAGATAGAGAGATCTAGCTGCTTAGGTGTATCCCCCACTTATGGATAAAAAGATGGTCACTTTATTTACCAACACACTCAAGACACTATACTACAAGCATGTGATGGGTAGTTTGGCCAAGCAATTTACTAACATTATGGTTATAACTGAGTACATAGAGTAAGGAGTTAGAAATGATAGAATTTCCTTGCCCACTGAAAAAAAAAGGCTTTGAAGGGCGAAGCAAGGAGGTCGACTATATTGAAGATGGCTACAAGGGTAGGAAGAAACCATTTTAAAACTACCACACTCTATCCCAAATTGTCAACATTCTTCATTTGCCACCAAAAAACCTGAGCCTTAAAACTTTCAAGCCAAAAGCCAAATTGAAAATTTTCCAAAAAAGAATTACCAAAAGATTCAAGAACAAGCATTAGTGATCCTTAGTCTTGAAATCCTTTAAACACCTTTTGAGCCTATAAATATCATTTTTCTTCATAACTAAGAGCCCGAGCCTACATTACATGCACAATCAAGTCCTTTCTGATCAAAGACATGCAATCCGGATCGGTAAACAATGCTTTCCTATGATAAATAAACCCTATAATTCATATAGGTAAAATGAGTGCTTTGAAGACTGTGTTTTTTAAACCATCAAATGGAATCTTAAAGCCATTTTGACCAATAAAACATCACTTCACATTTTTACCAAAAGCAAAACAAAAACATAATAGGGTTGACTCCACGATTCAAAACAAGTTATGAAAACAAGTTTATTTTAAACAAACATTAAAATAACTTTTTTTATTATTGGAATAGATTTGAAATTCCAAAAATTCTCCATGAAAACAACTCCTTCTAAATAATCAAATCTTCTTTCACACAACCTCATCCCTAAATAAAACCTGAATTGAACAATCAGGGACATAATTAGGCTGGGGGCAATCTAACAAATACATAATAGGGTTGACCTCATAATTCCCTTTCAAAGAGAATATATATATATATATATATATATATATATATATAGCAGAGCTGACAACTTTGAGATAAAGGCTAGGTAATATTGTGCCCTTCCTAGAGGTCAAGTTCACAAGATGTGACTAAAATATCATTGCAAACGTCAGAATTTGAACCAACTTTATTCATGAAAGTTCTAGGAAAACATCTCAGCTTTCCAAGAAAAATAATTAAGGTCACTTAGACTTATAGAACTCGAGATGTGGGCTGAACATTGAACAGTGTCTGGGCTGCAAGATAGATTCGGACTTCTCTATTTTTGCTATAATTTGAACTTGAAAACGGCCTTTTTAAATCTTGGACTCCCATGAAAGTTTTAGGCCTATATCTTAGCATTCCATCCATATAAAGCATACCTAAATCCGAGATCTACAACTCCAGATATGACATAATTACCAAATAGTGTTTCAATTTGGATTGAACCAACATCATTTTTCTAAGCTTCACCCTCTCTTTATCTTCTCAATTTCAGTAGTTAAATTCATCAATCAATCCTTTGATTTATGTGATAGGCCTGCATTTAAGATGAACATTTACTATATATTAGGGTATCTTATAGTATCAGACATGTTATTATAAAATATGATTTAGTTAAAGAGTTATTGATATTTCAAATGCAAAATAATAATTAAAACCTTGATAAGAATGCACTTTTAAGCACTAATCAATTAGGATTTTTTTTTTCTTGCAATCAATCAAAAATCCGATAGAGTTTCCTTTGTATGTTTAGGTACTAAGTTATCAACTTTTCTTCTACAATTTTCAATTATTAAATTTCCTACTAGTCTTATCATCAAAGACTTCCTCTTCTTATTACATCATAATTTCTCAATAATCAAAATCACACATGTTTAAACAATTCAATATAACACATTTACATAAATGTCATTCAATGAATTATTCTACAAATTATAACTAAAGTTCATTACACAATTCAAAGATTTACAAATAAAGACCATTAACGAAATTATAATTGAAATAAGTATATAATTAAAGAAGAAACTCATCATTACAAACAAAAAACTTTTGATAAATTATTAATGCATTAAATTACAAAATTTATATTATATAACAAAATAATAAATTTATATATTACAAATGGTACCTAACAAAATATAAGAAAAATTAATCTACTGTTCAGTCTGATATTGGGATGCACCTAAAAATTGATTTAATACAATAATTCAATTACACAAATAAAATTAAATATCAATAAATTCTTTCTTACTTTCTTTCTTCTCTTTTTTTTAATATTTTCTCATAAGATCATTAAATTAATTCTTTGATCTAGTATTATTGATGCAACCATATTATTCGATAGTTTCACCCACATTTAACTAGTGTGTTGTATGTGTTTTATATATATAATGTCCTGATATTCTTTGTTTTATGTTTTGAAGGTACTTTTGGATGCAAGATGCAAAAATGAGTAAACTGGAGGTAATTGGCACATTTGACCTTCAGTCGATGTTTTGTGCAGAGCATAAGCTCTAAAGGTCGAAATGAAGTGATTCTATTGGCATTAAAAAGCTAACATCCATACCTTTCTGTACATCTAAGGCAAGACAATAAAATAAGAAAGAGCATGGAAATCGCAACTTTTAAAGTCAAATCTACAATCTGCTAGTATTGACCTTCAGTCATTCCAAGTTGAATATCTGGAGCTACAGAAGTCCAATTGATGCAAACTTAATTTTGTTGGATTTCTTACTCAAATTCCTATAAGCGCTCTAAATTTCAGGCAAAAAGGATTTCATATGAGGGAGATATGAGTTTTCAAAGATGACAACTGAATTGTGCTAGCAAACAGGTTTTGTGAAGAAACGAGTCCAAATTACGTTTCGAAGCATCTAAACCACTATCCAAGTTTTTATTTCAGTAATTTAGCTCCTTTAAGTCAAAGCTTGAAGATTTCATGCAAGACTATTTCTTCTTTTTGAGGAAAATAGTTATTGAAGTACTTAAATGTAAACAGTCTACTTAAGAGAGGACAATTTTGTAAAATAGAGACTAGGGTTTCATAGGATATAAAAAGAATGAGAGAAAAGAAGGGGGGCAGCCAGCCAAGAGGAGAAAAACGCCCCCCTACTCTAAGAAACTTGAAATCATGCATTCCTTCATCTTTTTGATTAGTTATTCAACAAACATGCAAGGCTAAACTCGTTTTCTTGGTTGTAAGGACACGAAAACTTTCGGATTTCAAGAACTGTGAGATTTATTTTACCTTTTATTTTCAGTTTATATGATGAATATGTTTGTTCTCCTATGCTTATTTTTCCTATGATTGTTTATTTTAATTGCTAGAGCGGACTCTAAGTTAAGAAGAGATAAATATTCAGAATATAAATTGATGTCTTGTTTCCATGATCAGTTATGATTTATATAGGTGGATGTGTGCTTGCGACCAAGGTTTGTTCTCTTGATAATTTTCTGATTTTATTAAATTTCATTTGACAGTTTTCTGTTTTCTTTTGTTTTAGCCTAGATAACATCCAAAAACCCCCCCCAAATTGCATATCATCTAGCATAAAAATTTAACTTGAACCTTCCTCACGGGATCGACCCCTTGCTTGCTTTATACTATCTTGTGTGTTGTGTTTGAAGCTAGGGTAATTAATTTGTGCAACCGCGACATCGCAACAATTATATTTCAATTAAATTTATAAATAATCCTTAATTCTTAAACATTAACCAAAAATATAATTCTTCATATCACTCATTAACCCGGGCCTTAATTCCACAAATAGATGATTAATTTCTCACTCGTCCATTCAACAAGCACTAATTCCATCAACCTAGAAAAATTAGTTCAACGATTCGCCCATACATCAAGGTACTAATCTCATTAACTAAAGAATTAATTTCTTATCACGCTTATTTACAACGGCACTAATTCCATTAAACCAAAAATTAGTTCAATGATTTGCCCATTCACTAGGGTTAACCAGGAAATTAATTCCTTATCACGCATATTCATCAAGGCACTAATTCCATTAGTCTAGGAATTAGTTCAATAACTTGCACATTCATAAGAGCATTAATTTCATTAATCAAGGAATTAGTTCATCGCATCACATATCATATTTTCTCAAGCAAACAATATAACAATTACTAATTCATTGCCCACAATTAATAAGAAAAAAATACATGTTGACCAATAATATATTCAGGCATCACATAATTACCTTACGACTAAACTTGAGTTGAAGTTCCCTGCTATAGCGTCGGCCTAGCAGCCTCTCCTGGATTGATAATTATATCACATCATTTCTTTTCCCATATATATATATAATATTTTTAAAAATTCCTTCTAAGTCCCTTAATAGCAACTTTTATGATTTTTTGGTAAAATTTCTCGAACCCTGACACCTTTTTATACCAAATTTTACTGAGCTATTTTGAATTTTACTAAGTTTCTCGCTAGTATTTTCAGTTTTATGCATTTCATTTCCATTAAAATTTTATTAGCATTTTATTTATTTATTCATTATATATATATATATATATATATATATATATATATATTACCATTAATTTTTTTATTATTTTAACTCCCGTACAAAACATTTTACTTCATATTCTTGACTTTATCATCATTCTTATAATTTAATTTATAACTTTCCTTTATTTTTCATAATCTTGACTTTTATTATTATCAATGGTATTACTCAGGGTTTACACTTGATTGGTTGTAACGAAGCTTGATGAAACATTTTACAGCTATGATTGCAACTTCTGAAAGTTTCTTAGTGATTAGTACTTAAAAGTGCATTTTTATCAACGTTTTATATCATCATTCTGCACTTGAAGTACCGATAACTCCTTAACTAAAACATGTTTTATAATAGCATATCTAATAATATAAGATACCTTTAATTTATAGTAAACTTTCATCTTAAATGCAGACCTATCACATAAATAAAAGGATTGATTGATGAGTTTAAGTGCTGAAAATGGAAAAAAAAAAAAGGGCCAAACTTTAAAAAGAGATGTTGGTTTAGTCCAAACTAGAACACTGTTCGGTAATTGAGTCATATCTGAAGCTATAGATCTCGGATTTAGGTTTGCTTTATATGGATGAAAATGTAATACATAGGCCTACAACTTTCATGTGGAGTCCAAGATTTAAAAATGTTGTTTTCAAGTCCAAATTATAGCAACAATAGAGAAGTCTGAATCTGTCCTGTAGCCCAGACATTGTTTAGTGTTTAGCCCATATCTCAAGTTATAGAAGTCCAAATGACCTCAATTATTTTTTTCCTGGAAAGATGAGATAATTTCCTAGAACTTTTATGCATACAAGTGGTTCAAATTCAGACGTTATCAATGACATTTTGTTCATAAAAGAAGATAAAGATTGTCACCAAGTCAAGATATAGTCACCCACTCAACAATTAGTCATCAAATCAATAGTTCCAAATTTTAGCCTATAAAAGGAGGCACTTGCCATGCATTTAGGCATTTTGGTTGTTCAGATCAAGATCATGCTTTTTATTTTTTTTTCTTTATATTTTTGTAATTTTAAGTTTTATTTCATGTTATATTTTTCTTAATTTTTTGTTTATGCTTTTCATTTTCTTTACTATACTTATGTTCTTATGTTGTTTATTTATGTTTCTCTTCTTTATTATATTTAGCTCAATTTATTATGTCAAGGTGAAAAAGTTTCACTAATAGTGTTATTAACATGTCTTATCTTTTTATCTTACTAATTCTTAATACCTTGCTTATTAAATGATTAATTTAGATTTGTGTTGTATAACACTTAGTACAGCAAATACTTGGCACTTTCATAGCCAACTGTATGGTATAATCTACACATGTGCCATGAAATGAACTTGATTTGTTGTTAACATAAGTTAGCATCATGAATTCCTAGCAATATTTAAAAATTTGGTGTTACTTAAATTAGATAATTAATATGATCATGTTAACAATTTATAATAAACTATTAAGGATAAATCATCCGATTGGAACCTCATTTATGTGTGGTTCCAATTAATTAATAAAAAGAGTTTATACTATACTTATTCCTAATACTATTAGTGGATCCTCTAACATTTGTTTTATCATTGTTTAATCCTTACATTAATATCTCATAAAATTCTCATAAGCTCTTTATTATATATATATATATAAAAAAAAAAATTTATATAGTTCACCTCCTTGTGGTTCAACCCTGGTCTTGCCGGGTTATTTATTACTTCGACACTCCTGCACTTGGAATAAGACATCAATCTTTTGGTCGTGTCAAGTTTTTAGCGTTGTTGTCAGGGAGGTAAATTTTTGTACAAATTATAAATTTTGTTATATTTTTCTCCTTTCATTTTTCTTTTATCTAACTTTTGTTTCTTGTGTTTTGTCTCCTTCTCTTTTTCTTTTTCTTTTTCTACATGTGTATGAGAGTTTAGTTACGTACATTAAACGATACACTTTGTAGGGTATCCTCATCTTTTTTAGAAAACATGGCTGAAGAGGATAAGTAGTCGCTTTATAATGAGAATAATCGAGTTAAAACACTTAGAGACTACATGAATCCAACAAGAACAATTGCGCGATCATGTATATTTTTTCCTCTTGATGCATCTCATTTTAATTTTAAACCAGGCATTATTTAACTTTTACCTTGTTTTTCTGGCTTAGATCTAGAAAATTCATACATGCATTTAAGAGAATTTGAAAAAGTTTGTAACACTTATAATGACTCAAATTGTAGCATAAACACCATCAGATTAAAGCTTTTTTCTTTTTCTTTAAAAGATAAAGCTAAAACATGGCTACAAAATTTGAGACCATGATCCATTCGTGCTTGGGATGAAATGCAATAATAATTTTTAAAGAAGTTTTTTTCATCTCACACAACAAACTCTTTCAAAAAACAAATCACCACTTTCACTCAAAAACCAAGAGAAACATTTTACCAATGTTAGAATAGGTATCGAGACTTGCTTAATACTTGCCCTTATCGTGGTTTTGAAACATCAAGATTAGTTTCACATTTTTATAAAGGATTAACACCTAAAGATAGGCAAATTATGGAATTGATATGCAATGGAACTTTTGAAGATAAAGACCCTGGTGAAGCAATGGAGTACCTAGACTTGCGAGCTAAAAATGCTTAAAATTGGGACACTACGGGCACTTATGAGGTACCGGGTAAAACTCAACCTCATACATCTAATGGAGATATGTACAACCTTGGGGAAGATCATGACCTCCAAGCCAAACTTGCATCTTTAGCTAAAAAAATCGAGGCACTTGAATTTAAAAAGAGTGGTCAATTAAAATCTATTCAAGATATTATTTGTCAAATCTGTAAAACAAATGAACATGCAACCAATAATTGTCCAACTTTGCCTTCTTTCAAGGAATGTCTCCATGAACAAGCTCATGTTTTAAATAGTTTCCAAAGGCCCAATCATAACCCATACTCACAAACATACAATCCTGGTTGGAGAAATCACCCAAATTTTAGTCGGAAGAGTGTTAACAATAATGCACAAACTTCATAGCCACCGTTTCAAGCACACCATAATTTCTAAAATTCTCATGGATATGCACCTCATTATGCTCCACCTCCTATAAGAAATCTTGAGGAAAAATTGCATTCATTCATTGAAAAGCAAAAGACAATCAACACTCAACTTGCTTAAAGCATGATAAATTTTAAAGATGCTCTTGTAAAATTCACATCTGCTCTTAGTACAAAAACAACAATAAGGAATGCTATGGTGACCAGTTCATTATAACTAAGATTTATTCATTGATAAATCAATGAAAATGTTACTCCCAACGAACCAGCAATCATAGATGGATTCACCATAGGTAGCAATTAAGTTTCAATTAAAACTTATTAATCTTCCATCAAATCTTCCCACATGGAAGTGAGCCCATTTTTCTTTGTATAGCGAGAGCATTATGGTCCTAAGTTTCATAAAGAGATAGGTCTTAACCTACTTTTCCTTGTCTAGAAAAATCATTCTTTAAGAATATGACATCTCGTTATTCAAATTCAGTTATATGTCTACTTTCTTGCTCGTTATAAGCACATGTCCTCTCAAGTGTATAGAATATCTTATAAGTATACATTTCTTCCCTCTTGGATATAGTTTTTCATATTAATAAGAAGAATTACAAGCATAAGCAATACAACCTAAGGTGTTAAAACACTCAGGCCAAGTTATGTTTTGTCCAATAATTCATAAGGTGTAATTGTAACTGATTTAGAGGGTACATGATTAAATTTATACATTTTAGTTAATAATGCATCACCCTAGTATATAATAGAAAAATTTGCATATATCATCATTAACCTAACTATTTCAAGTAAAATTCTATTCTTTTTTCCAGAACTCCATTTTGTTATGGTATTTAAAAAATGGTAAATTCTCATTTTATTCTTCTTTAATCACATAATTCTCTAAATTGATAAGATAAATATTCATGTCGTTGATCAATTCTTAAAGTTTTTATTTTCATGTTTAATTAATTCTCAACATGTTTAATATATTTTATGAAGCAATTTAAAATTTTTGATTTATGAGATATCAAAAAAATTGTTAGATCTAGGAATCGAACCCAAAGAGTAACCAAGTATGGCAACCCACCACTGGAATGTTGAAAATGCTGGGATTTGAACCTAAGTGGTGTCTAACCAAGTCTCTTGTAACTGGCTGTTACTTGTTTTTTTGGTATGAGTATATACAATATATTTACTTTATTTAATTTATTATTAAAAAAAAAAAAGGCTGGGTGTGGCTACAGCTGTTTTACTCCAGCCTTTTGTCACTTTGCTTTGTTGCAACTTAAAAGGGAGTCTACTGGATACTGGATGTTTACCTTTTTCTCTTGAATCACATACTTGCTATATATAGGACACCTAGCCCGAGTGGTCTTGAAAACAAACTCAAGAATGAGTTTTCCGGAATTTCAAACCGAACACTAAAAAGTAGGGATGATGATGTTTTATATTGTTATCTATAAATAAAAATAAATTAAATTTTTTTAAAAAAAAGTTAAATAGAAGCCGATTTCCATTTACTAGTTTCAGTTTAATTCAATATTTTATGTCAAAAAACCAAAAAAATCTATATTGTCTAATTTTCTTATAACATTTTTAAATATATTTAATTTTTTTACCGGTGAATATTTATTTGTATTAAATTATTAGTATCAATCTTATGTTTATTAAGTTTTTTTCATAAAATATTTATTTATATTAAATTTTTTAGTGCTGATCTTATGTTCAATTGTCTTATGTTCAATTGTTTTTTTTTTTTGTTCCTAATATTTTGCTTTTGTTTTGTTTGAGTGAGTTTAAATAACACATACAAATAAGGTAAAATTCAAATTACAAAGCATTGTCTTTAAAAAGTTTAAAGAAAACAACAAATAACATTGAAATAAAACATTTCAAGCCAAAAAAACAAAATTCTTCATTGTGCACACGTTCAAGCACATCAAAAACATTGCATTTTAATTCCTTAATACTATTGACATCAAAACTTGAAATTAAAAATCTAAAATTATAACATAATAAATCAAATTACAAGATATAAAAATAAAATAGTAGTATTTTTACCATATGTTTTCAATAAATACCCCGATTTTTTAACTATTTATCATCTATTGCTAGATGTAATTTCCTATCAAATTCTACAAAATAAAATATTAGACATGTTAGATTGAAAATGCATTAATTTATAAATAATAAAATAAAATGTGTAAGTTTATAATAAAAATTACATGATTCAAAGTTTTTATAGATTTCAAAATCATTCATTTTCAAAATCATTCATTAAGATTCTAATGTCGTTTTAAAATTGGTCCATGATACAACCAATTTTAACAACAAACAAGTGTTTGAATTATTATTGAAGGTAGAAAACTTTGAAATTGGTCAAGTGTATAATTGTCTGTGTGCTAAAAGCTGATTTGGAAGTTAGTGTAGATATAGAAATAATTAGAACATGTTGTGAAACCTTCGAAAGTATCTTATATTGGAAGCATTACTCTTCCACAAACCTAAAATATCTAACTTATCACCATTAAGATCTTCATAACCATCAACCAAATATGTCTCAATCTCTTTTCTATTTTCCACACTATCTTCCTCCTGTAAATTCCTTCTGAATCAAGCCAAAGTGTCAATATCTACCATCAAGTCATCAATAGCATTAACATACTGTTTATACCTATTATTATTATCCATAACTTCATCAACTTTCAAATGAAACTCATACAAGCTCACCAAATTATTTTTCACCTTCTTTGTTTATACTTATGCTTTGTCATAATCATACAAGTCACCAAAATAAAATTTCACATGTTTCAACTTAAAATGTGGATCTAAGACTTTAGCCGCGTACAAAGAAAAAATCATGATTTACTTCTTAAATTTTAACATCATGTTCATCGACATTCCACTTAAGAGATTATCTCTACTTTTACACAATTACAACAAGTTTGTATACATGTAAATCAATTCATTAAAGAAAAAATTTGATGTGACATGTAATAAGGTAGAAAATCTCAATATAACCATGTAAAAGATCTTTAAGAACTTCACTAATGTTTTATCATTTTCTCAATCCTCCAAACTAGGTGGCACAATGTTTTTTTATTCCCCTTTGAATCAACCTTCAAAAAGTAACTCATATACCTAGGCTCACCTTCACCTAACCACACAAATAACTTTTCAAACTTTTCATCAGCTTATAACATAAGATAAATTAAATTCCATCGAGTTGCAACATTCAAATACAATGATTTCTTACACTTTATATGCAACTTTTATACATACTTTTTAAATATAAGTTGCCTAGAAGGTGAAGATCTCACAAAACTTATTACATTTTGAATCTTAACAACTGAAAATCAAACCATCACACACAATGAGGTTTACAATATGTGCACAACATTTAACATGCAAATGCTCATTTAACAATATATTAGTTGGTCAATCTTTCATCACATTCTTCAAATATGAAATACTCACATTATTAGAGCTTGCATTGTCTACTATAATATTCAAAATTTTATCAATCCCTCACTCTAACAAACAATTCTCAATAAGTTGATCAATTATCTCACTCATATGGTTGGAAACTTGATAAAAAATTAGAATTATTTAATGTAAATTCCACTCATTATCAATTCAATGAGTCGTTAAGGACATATAGTTAATGTATTAGATTGATGTTCATGTATCTGTTGTTAAGCATAATTGTTGACCCCTAAGAGTTGTCCTTAATCTTTCATTTTCTTCAACATAAAGTTTCAAACAAT
Source organism: Populus tomentosa (assembly GCA_018804465.1). Lineage (NCBI taxonomy): Eukaryota > Viridiplantae > Streptophyta > Magnoliopsida > Malpighiales > Salicaceae > Populus > Populus tomentosa. The sequence goes on along the minus strand of CM032003.1, from coordinate 5,204,417 downwards.
CTTTCATAACAGTGAAACAAGAAGGCAAAAATAAAAGGCAACTCATCATTTATAGCCATTTTTGTTAGTACTTGTTTACATCCATCATAATTATAACCTATTGCCTTAAGAATGCCCATATTTTGATCTCCTAATTTACCCTTCTTTTTCTTAGGTTCTAATACCAAAACTTTTTGCTTCTTATCAACCACAAAAGAAAAAATTTTACATACTTTTAAATGACTCCACATATTACTTGTTCTATTCAGAATAGTATGACATGCATAATTCTTTCCACAATAATTACATTTAGCTCTAAAGATTTTAGGATCACTATCAAGTTTTGTAAAATGATCCCAAATATATAACTTTTTTCTATCATCAACATTTCTTCTCCTTAATATAGAGACTTGAGGTTGTTTACCTTTATTATCTGTGGTGGATCTTATAATGGTTGATGTTGAATTAGTGTTTGAAGTTAGGATATTGGTTGATGTTAGGGTAGTGTTAGTGGATGAAGCATTCTAATTTTAAAAGTTTTCAATCTGTAATTATCAAATGAAACCATGTTTATAATCATAATTTATATGAAACTTAAAGGTACTAACATTAAAAAAAAAAAAATTAAGTTACTAACTACAACACACATACATGCTCCTTGGATCATCGTCACCCATTATTTTAGGACAAGCTTTGAAAAGAAGCTAGTAATGTAAAATAGCTAGAAGAAAACATTATAGATTGATTTCAAATCATATTTTTTCTTAAAAACCTATAGACTCATTTAACAATCAATTAACTATTAATTATCTTATAGTTTATCAACTAAGCTATTATTTTAATATTACGTAAAAACAAAATCATGATGGTATTGATATGTCTACCTTAAAAAGTTAAACACCTTGACATTAACAAGACAAGGGCCTTCTAACTACTCCAACATCAAATTAATAGAAAATAAACTCATTTGCTAAAGGAAAAAAAAAATAATGATAATGAAAAAACTCATTAAATAAAAATTTCAAATAAAAACGAAAGTTTAGTTTCGTGTATATTAGCATATGGAATTTATTTTATTTGTTTGTAGAAAAATAATGATCATGCTGGGAAAAGCTTAATAACTTCAGGTTTTATTTTCCAAGTCATGATAATAATCCTTAAATACCAAAGAAAAAAAATAAAGTAGAAGAAGCAAACATGTTAATAATCATATTTTGTAACTTTTTTTTTATCAAATATCCATGGTTAAAATTAACAATAGGAGAAGATTGATTGGGCTAAAGGCTTAGATTTCTAGAGTGATGGCTCATCACAAACCAAGTGATAATCAATTCTTTATTGTTTGTGAAATCAAAGGAAATTTGGCATATATTGATTTAATAGAATTCAAAAATATCGAGTAATCAAAAACATATATTAAAGAAAAAAAGTAAAGACAGAAATCTTACAACAAAAAACTAAAGAATGGATGTTTAGATAGACTGTTGCTGAGACATAAGGGTGCTACAAAATCAACTTACACAACATACAATTAGAAGTTAAATCATTTATACTGAGTCCAACAAACACAATATGAAGAAATGAAATGATGCTAATTGGAATTCTAGATCTGAAAATGCAAATTGAAAAATGAAGATTAAAAAGTTGAGTGTGGCGTCTAGGAGCTTGGGTAGTGCTAGTTGGTTTGCTAGATATGGTTATGACTAATAAAGATAATAGTTGGTTTTTTCAAAATTTCTTCTTTAAAAAAATTTTCAAAGAAAATTTAATGAAAGAAAATAATCATAATATTGGTATCGCTCAAGCTTAATAAATGACATTGTATGTGCTCGTACTATAAAGTAAATGTGCTTTTCATCTTTTTTCTGAAAATAAGAAGAAAACTCTTTGTCAAGTACATTTAGAAAAGGAATAAAAGCATAATTATTTAATATTTAATATGATTATATTTAGAGTAATGATACAAGTTTCCCAGGACACGGTTATATTGTTTCTCCCTTCTGCAATTTTTTTGGTATTAGTATCTACTTGTTTTCTAGTCCAAATAACATGTTTGATTGTTTATAACATTTTTTCAATATAATTCTTTTTTATCCGTGGAAATTTCAAGTGCTTTGTGTGTTTGCAAATAAATTCTAATTCTATTGATATTCCTAATTATATAGTTTTGTGGATATATACTGTTAGAATTTATTGTTAGGATGTAACTTTTTGTGTTTTTTTTTCTTATATTGTCTAATATAAAAAATTTTAATATGGATTGAGTATATCCAAATCTATTATTTCTCACCAATAAATAAATTAAATTTATATATTGATCGTAAAACCGATTTTCTCTGAAAACATGTACGCAAAAGAAGCATTCTTCTAGAAGTGGAATATAATTTGTAAAACCTACATAAATCATGGAATAAAGGGATACCATCCCAATGAAAGGGACTTTACGACGTCCCCCACAAGGGGTGCTTGTTTCTTGGGTGGCAACTCCACCCGATGCCACCCCACATTCCCACGAAAGCCCGCCCTTAGAAGGCGTGGGCCTCTGTTTAAGAGCCTTTGCCACCGCACAAGTGGAGGAATTACACTCGCCAGAGGTCATTTCATGTGCTCTTCAAGGGAGGAAAAGGACTAAATCACACTCTAAGGCCTAAAATAAATCAGATCTTGAGAAGATCAGGTAAACGTAAAGAAAATGGGATAAAACAAGAGGGAAAGAAGCCAAATCTGTCCGTCTCGCCTCAAATCAAGGATTAGTGTCCACAATTTTATCCAAACATGTGGGCCACGTTGTCGCCTTGAAGCTACGATCAAGATTAGATTAACAGAGGGGCTATTTATTAGTTCATCAAGAGGTCCCTTGCACGATCTGTTAGCCGCCACTTTTTTATCCAAGTCAATGCCAACTTTCGTTCTCCGTCAACCAAGTCTGAGTAACTGCACACTTTAGTTCCCCGGTATATTAGATTAGAATAGTTAATATGAACGTAAAACAAATAAAAATATTCGAATTATTTCGTTATTAAATTTAGTTTGATAGATTAAGTGTGAAATTAACTTGATTTTTAATTTAACTCGAATTTAAAATTAAATTTTCTTTAGATGATTGACTTTACTAGACTTGATAAATTTGTTTATGAAAATTATTTTTATTTAATTATTTAATAATAAAAATAGATACTCGATAAATCAAGAACAAACTAAATATTGAGGTATTTGTTTGTGTTATAAAATAATATAAATTATATTTTAAAAAACAACTTAAGCTTTTGATTTAAATTGGTTCTTTGACATGGTATCAAAATTTTGATGACCAAAAGATCACGAGTTCGAATCTCATCATCCTTATTTATTTGATAAAAATAAAAATAAAATAATATAAGCATATACAAGTTTCAAATCTAAATGACTTTCACTTAAAAAAGTGTATTATATAATAATATAAATTATTTTTTAAAACCTCACTTAATAGTTTAAGTTATTGGATTTATAAAAATAAATTTAGATTTAAGTAAGTATTAAAAAATAAATATATAAAAATAGTCATATTATATGAATAATGAAGAAGATGAATTTACACCTGAACTCTCTTAGAAATATTAGGAAAATAGGTAAAGATGTGGGAAAGCCAGCCACGTGGTAGGCTTTTATTTAGACAATACATAGTGATTTTTTAGAAGAATTTTTTTTGTGGATGTTTTTTTAAAATATATTAAAATAATTATTTTTTGAATTTTTTTATTTTATATTAATATATTAAAATTATTAAAAATATCAATTTAATATTATTTTTTTTCAAGCCAAATAGACTTAAACGCAGCAACAACAATGTGAAGCCTTCAACTAGTCGGTAATGTCAATCCTGAAATTTATTATAAAATATAAAGTCTTGTGCAGTTGATAATTCAATGTACAAATAACATTTATTTTAACATGCTAATTGAAAAGCAAGTTGGAATAGAACTGTTCACAAGTGTGGATGGTTAATTTAGAAGAGTTGTAGTGGTTTTTTTTTTTGGTAAAGCTACAATATTTTTTAAACAGCTAAAAAATATATTTTTTATTTAAAAGGAAAAAAGTAAAAACTACCTCCTATCAAATCACATATTTAAAAAGTCTTTTTACACCAATAAAAAAAATGTAGTTACTATTAACTTTGATAGTTTTGACAAATGAAGCAGCCACCTGAAAAGACATTTAAACGATCATAATGATGTTATATTTAAAAAATTAATGGTATAAAATAAGTCTCGATTGTTAAATGTGTAAATAAAATAAAATAAAATTCATTTTATAATATTAACGAACCTTTAGGAGAGAGAAAGTAAAAGAGAAGTCTTTAACCAAAAATCTTGTAACGTGTTTTTTTTATTATTTTTTGGTGTTGTTTTTACTCAAACCAATTAAAAGGTTATATTATAAACTTTAATTTGGTATGCTTATTGCATATTTTTCGTTGACATTGAGAGATGATAATAAACAAAGAGTTTTTTTATACTAAATTAAATTTATTATAAGTACCTTAAATTATTTTAAAATTATAATAATACAAGAGCTACAGTATAAGTCATTTCCATCCTTATTATTTTTAATTAAACCCTTTATAAATAAAATTATAAGATCATCTTATAGAATTTTGTGATGTTTTTATTGAGAATCAATAGAAATTATCATTTGCATTCTTATTCGTTTTTCATTAAAAAAAAATTATTAAAATTATGATATCAAAAGATATTATTTTATTTATAATATTTTTGAAAATTAAGAATAATTAAGAATTTAAATTGAATATCCATCTAAACTTGAGAATGTATAATATATTTATATATTGAAGCTTTTTGGTCATTTTTTCCTTGTAATTGGAATTATGAATTCACTTCATTCAATCTCAATCAATAAATAACCCTCAAATATTTAATATGGTTGCATAAATATGTTTAGAAGGACAGGTGTAATATAAAATAAATTCAATTTGGAATAGGTTTGGAGACAAAAACAAATCTAGGTTTTCAATGGCATAAAATCTAAGTATTTTTTATACTACTAATATGATAAAATTAGTAATTTTTAATTCTAATTTTTATAATTATAGAGATTCTTGTTTTCCAATGTTTTAAATGTATTAGACTAGTGAGTAAAAATGTTTAGTTTATCATAACAAGAGTATATAAATTATATAAAAAAAATGTTATTCAAGAAAAGCCTAGAGTGCATATAATAAGCTGTCAAAGTATCTTATACTCTTGATTAAAGTATACACATTATATTATGTATTGATTAATATATTTAAAATGTGATTTTTTACTTATAAAATCACTATAATTTCATATGTTTAAAGATCTCATAATAATGAGATCAGATTCATTATTTGAAAACTTTAGCATTTTTTTTTTTACAAGAACAATTTTAAGGTAAGCACATAAATTAATATTTTATGTTGTCACCATTTAAAATTCTAAACTTTTTAAATTTATTACTATGCATCTCAAAAGATGATGGTGGAATTCTCATTTTTAAAATAGTACTTGTCGAAGCAATTGAAAAAACTAATTCTTAAGTGAAAAATATGATATAAATAATAAAACAATAGCCAATAATATTTATAAATAAATACTTTAACTCCACAATAAGCAAGTAATAGAATAAAAAAATTAAAAAAAAACAGCTTAATAAAATAAAAATATTCAAATTATGCAAGATAAAATCAACGCATTAAAAGCTTAAGTTCTTTTTAACATGCAACATATCATTATAAAATATTTAAGCATGTTAAGAAAAAAAAGCATGTCATAAAAGAAGATAGCATAAACAAAATAATAATTCAGTAGTTGAAAAATATAAATCAATGAAATATATGACATGCATCAAAACATCTAAATTGCATGAAAAATAATTTTATCATCATCTTCAATTCCAATTTTCATCAATGCAAAGATTTTTATTTTTCAATGTTCTAAATGTATTAGAATATTGAGCAAAGATGTTTAATTTATCAAGAGCATACAAATCATTAAAAAATATATTTAAGAAAAGCCTAGAGTGCATATAATTTTAAATCTATAAACATTTAAAATTAAAATCAAGATTAAAGAGTGCATATAATTTTAAATCTATAAACATTTAAAATTAAAATCAAGATTAACATACTTTCAACATAAATATAATAAAAACAAATACTAGCATGCATATAAACATATATTTAACTTGCAATTAATATATAAAATAAAATTTCTAGCATGCATGCTAATAATATAAAAAAAGTATGCATAAATTAAAACTAATAAGGGTATTTATTTATTGAAGCACTTTAAACTAATGAATATTTTGTTATTATCAATGATAAATTATTTGTCCTTAAGGTTCTATTGCTCCTTACATGTGAAATTAGAATGTTTGTAATATGTCTTTCAAGATTTCAATAACATTATCTTGATTTAGATATACTTATATATCAAGGTCTTTAAACCAAAATAAAAAGACTTAATTATCTCTCAACAAAATGAACCTACGCTCTAAATTTTCATGAGAAAAACCAAAGCATAAAAAAGGAGAAGAAAAACACTAAAGAAAAATAGGCAAGGAAGAATGTATAAAAATCTAGGAAAAAAATAAATCTCTCTTTTCACCCCTCCCCCTTTTCATAGTGGATTTTAAAAATTAGAAAGTTAAATAATTAATTCTAGTAATACACAGAATTAATTATTATATTATCAATATTTTATTAGACATCATAAATCAAGAATTAAATCTGAATATAATGCCATAAATCTGTCTTTCTTAAGCTGAAAAGATTGTTCAGATTTGTTACAAATGCTTATGGGAGAGACTACTAAAATTCATGGGCTGGATTAGACAAATAATGGGCTACAATAAATAGTTCTTCATGGACTAGACCCAAGTCCAAATCTTAGTTGGTAAAAAATAATTTTTTTATGGATCAAGATATTATTTTACAATAAACTCATACTCAAACCGAAGCCTAAACCGGCTAAAACTAGGTCGACACAAGTGGGGGGTTTTAAGCCCAAAATCCATTTTATCTATGACCCCCCCTCTAAAAACTTAGGTACCTTTTAGCGCAATTTTAATTTTTCAACAACTCATTTTATAAACACTAGAAAAGTTATATTTCTTTGCAATGTATGATTGAGTTCTTAAAAGAGTTCTTTGATATCAATTTTCATTCACTCATAATTTATTTAAATTATATTAATGTTTTATGTTAAAGAGCATATGTTGGAAATTAAATTCTAACAAAATTTTAACCTTAAAAGTGAATAGACTTCACTTTTAATTTGGTCTCAAATATTCCAATCAATTATGTTCTTTAAATAAATTTCCAACAATTTTATCCCTACTGTTCTAATGCACAACAATGTAACAAATATTTTTTTTGTTACCAAAGTATTGTTTTTTTGTTATGGTCGTGTTATTGAGATGTTTGTATGATTTGCTTTACTTACCTTTAATTTTTTTAAAAATTATATTTGTTCTCTATAACAGAACTTGTATATTTAAAAATAAAATTTGCATAGTTGACAGCAACATAATTTACTAGATTGCACTATTACTAATAGAATAATCCTATGCTATTTTCCAAGATCATTTTTTATGTGTGTTACTTTCCTAAAAAAAAAAAAAATTGCTATTACTAAGAGTGTTTTTCCTTTCTAACATAGTTTGAGAAAAAAATAACAGTTTATTTGTTTTATTAAAATAGTACAATTTGATACATAGCATAATTGAAAAACACAATATTTTAAAATATAGTTGTAGGGATAGCGACATATTAAAAATGATAACATAAATTTTACTTTGGAGAAAGAAGAGAGAGAAAAAAAATAAAATAATGAGATTTGAAAGGTACAATAATAACAAGCTTAGTCTTATTAGAAGAATTTTGGTAAGATAAATTTAATTATACTAAAAAAAATCATCAATGATAATAAAAATAAATCATACACTTTTTTCAATAACAACATAAAGACTCACTTGCTTTTAAATACTCTATATGACTTACTTTAATTATTATTTGTAACTTTTTTTTTAATGTTATGTGGTTTATAATGTTGAAGTTTTTATAATAGTATCAAAATTGTCATAATTAGAGTTTTAATGTGCTTCAATAATCTCTTCTTTTCTTTTTTTTTTCTTTTTTGTTCTTCTCATTAAAATTTGTGTTAGTCCGTTTTTTTAATATCTCTATTCTCATAAACGGCATGTTAAAGTATTGTAATTTTCAATTGTATCAAACTTTGTTATTTTACTGAAAGTTTTCAAATTATGTTATGCTAATTTAAAAGGGAATCTTAATTGAAACGAAAAACAAAAGGTCTACTGTCAGGATTGTTTACTTCAAGACAGGTTTTAAGATTTCTATAAATTGATGATCTAGTGGTGGGATGACGGGTGGAAAATTCTTTCGAGGCTTCTAGTTATGGTATAACTTATACACGTGCAAGTATCAAAAATCACCCATAAAGCACACGCACCAAGATAATATTTATGTGGAAGATATCGAGATTTAAAACCGAAGAAAAGGCCAAGTTACTGCTATTAATGCCCGTTTCCCGTTGGAAAATATTTTTATAAAAAATTATTTTTTTTATTTTAAATTAACTTTTTTATGTTTTTATATTATTTTATATATTAATTTTAAAAAATAAAAAAATTAATATATTTTTAAATAAAAAACATTTTAAAAAACAATCACCATCACAATTCTAAACGAGTTCTAAAAGACCTTGTTTAGTGGCTGTGTTTTTACTAGAGTTTCAACAAAAATTAATTTTTTTATGATTTTAGATTGTTTTAATATGTTAATGTAAAAAAAAATTAAAAAAATTATTTTAATACATCTTTAAAAATAAAACATTTTAAAAAAGAACAATTACTATATTCTAAAACCAGCTAGATTTGTTTTTTGAAAAAAATAACATAACTATGCCAATCAATTTAGGATAACTTTTTAATCAAAGACAAAGAAAAGAAAATATGAAGAAGAAGAAAAGCATATTCATATTGAAATTCTTATAATAATTTTTTTTTTATTAACATGAGTGTTTGAGTTAACTTGTATGCATCTCGACTAATCTCACATGCTATAAAGTTAAAGATTATGTAAGCTTTCAATAGTCACGAGGAGACTCAAACTCGTGATCATTAGAAAACAAACTCAAAACCTGATCAATTAAGCTATCTCTCAGGATTTAATAACATTTTTACTATCATCGAAAATATCTCACAGTTTTGAAGAGCACGCCACCCTACAAAATCGTTCCATTCTAGTTTTCTTTTCACCCTCCCCGAGTAACTTTTGGAGGCCTTATTAGTTACCACACAGTTCAACAACAAATCTTGAATTGAAACAACTTAGATGCCGTTTGTTTACGCGGCTACGACAACATTTCAAACAAAACGCAGCTCCTTCATGTTTGGCAAAGGAAAAAACGGGTTTATTGTTCATGGGCCCCGCCTTTTATTGTGCTTGGAACGCAAAGTCGATCAAAGCAGCTTCCCGTTGCTTTTGTTGCAACTGTGTTACAATACAGTAAATAATGGCGCCCCTTGCATAAATATAGAGGAAGGATTTAACCAACTCTTCTCTTTCTCCTTCCCCTTCTCCTGCTCCTTCTTCTACACTATGTCTCCACTGTTCTGCAACGTGAATAGTGAAGACTCCACTGTTCACGTTGAAGAATAGTGGAGACATGGTCTTCTCCTTCCCCTTTTTCTGCACCATGTCTCCACTATTCTACAACGTGAATAATGGAGACTCCACTATTCACGTTGAAGAACAACGGAGACATGGTTTTCTTCTTTTCTTCTCCTTCTTCTTCTCCTTCTTTTTTTGCACTATGTCTCCATTGTTTTGATATGTGAACAGTGGAGAGCAACTCCATTGTTAATGGGTCAAACCAGGTTCGTCCCAAACCCAAATGCATTGAACCGGGTGTGATCCAATAAAAAAAAAAGGTCCAGAAAAATTTATTAGATATTGTGTTTTATTTTTTAAAAAAAAACTAATGTCTAACATGATTCAATAGCAATACATAATTACATTGGAAGGAGATCATATGATGGCGTAGCATTTGTAGAATTTGATCTCAATTTCAATTTTATCCCTGATGATATTTTACATGATATTGTTGCATGCTCATGAAAACTATATTTCTTATTGAATAGATTTCATACGTGATGAAATTGAACATAGTTTAATGCAACAATAAAAAATACTTTTATATAAGATATTGTTTATTTTATGATATAATAGCATTAGTTAAATCATTAATATTTCAATTAAAAACCATCAATATTAATGTTTTTTTAATTATTTTATAACCTCAATTTGAAAAGCATTTTTTAACCAAACACATTAAACTATTTTTTGTTCAACCTTAATTTTAATAACAGTTTTAATCAAACATATATTTTTTTCAAACCAACTTCAACTAAAAATACTTTTTATTAAACAAATTTTTTTAAATCATAACCATTATCACATTAATAAACACATATCATCGAAAAGACCTCACAGTTTTTACCGACTTATATTCAACTATGCTAAATTTTTTTAAACAAATTAATATTATGGTAGTTTGTTCTTATATTTTAAGAAACAACATATTTATCCTACGGCGAAACCGAACACAGCAGCCGGATTTTTTTTGCAATGGGCCCTACAGAGACCATAGTTAGTGGCGCCTGTCTTTAGCGTAACTTGTCTCTCCATAACTTTCACATCAACTGAGGGAGATTTTCTTTAAATAAATTCGTAAAAGTTAAGCAATTTGGTCTCAATTACAAGTGGCACCGAGGAGATAACTTTAAAGATTTTAAGCAGATAAGGACGGGTTTCTCTCTGTTCACAACATCCACGTCAACTATCCAAATCCTATTTGGACATGACCCGCTATGGTTCTTTGAACGTAAAAGATAATGCAAATGGGTACTGATTAATCAAAGCTATCGATTTCACCTTTAATTTGTCAATAATAATGTTGATAAACTCGGACGAAAAGGTCATCTACTGGCTGGCTGCCTCCTGCTATGTCATCCATCATCCACACTCTACTTCCATGGATACGAAAATCATGTCTTGTTCAAGAAATCAACAGAAATCGTAGCCTTTGCGTGTTCTTTCCTCATGGCTGAAAATACATACGACTCTCTGATTTTCATTGATTTATTCATCCTTTTCTTACATGTTACTGAGGTCATGAACAGCAGGGGAAAAACCTGAAACATGGAATTTGAAACAAAATCATCTCATTCCCTCTCTCTCCTATCACATGAATTCTAGCTGCCCGGATAGAGCCCCGGCCAAACAACACAGAACAACTCCCACCATCTTTTTTCTTCCCACACCACCGTATGGTCCAGAAAATCTCGAGTATTTTGGTCTGAACAGTGCCGAATAACTGGGAGAAGACAGCAATAAATTTCACTTGATATAACATTACATTGATTAGAATAGTAGACATAGGGCAACTTACAAATATAAAGATAATATCCGGGAAATTAGACAGAATGATAATTCAAAATACAATTCATAAACAGAATGATCAACAAGCCGCTACCCATTCTCCGGCAGCCCCTGAGAAATCCTTCGTTTTTCTGTATAAGAAAAGGTTTGCATCTTGTTTTTGTTCTCCTCTCGAATGCCACAAAACGGAGAGACTATTGAGATCTCTCTCCCCATCTACAACTTCATATTTACACCAAATCATCAACTTCATATTCACAAAAAGTCAGAAGAATCGATAGGCCACAGAATTTGATTAAACCCCATTAACAAAATTAACAAAAATTTGGAAACTTTCACTTCACCAACTCGGACACCCACCCGACATCTGGCCCGGAAACAGCCGACTCAACTCGATCAGGGTCCAGTGAGTTCTCTTTACTCAGCTTTGCATATATCTTCGCCCTCAAATCTCTCCCCGACTCCACCCTCTCCATTGCAGGCTCCTCCTCGCAAGTACTACTATCTCCCCAGATATCCAACTGGCCAAGTCCAGACCGAGTTGCCATTGTTCTAGTAGGAGTAGAAGGCAGGCTGCAGAACCCGGGTCGCAGCGATGACCCCCGTGGCGACCCGAATCTAGACCCGGACTGGACCCCCCAAGAACCAACAGGAGACCCTATTTTCATCTTCCCAAGCTGCAATCCCCGCATGGAAGCAAGAAGCTCACTCATGGAATTAAAAGACCCGGATCCAGACCCGCCAATCACCTGTGGACTTACTGGTGACATCGGTGGCGAATCAGATGGTGGAGAAACTGGCGGAGAAGTCAAAATCGAGGTTGGAGATGAAACAAAAGACCCGGCTTTTGTCAGGTAAGAGTCGAGAGGATGTATAACCACGGACCCAAAATCAAGTTCCCACGACCCGGATCCGTTTCCTTTAGGACTATGCTGAGGAAGGAGCCTAAGCTGTTCGGGAGTGTGAGCGAAAAAGCAAACCCTGCGGCGACAAGCAGGTCCATCCTTACACGGCTGAGTCCTGTAACGCGCAGGATGGAGCCAGCACTCAAAGACACCGTGAGCAAACTCACAAGAATCTCCTTTCTTGCAACCGCCTTTCCGAAATTCAGGGCAGGCCGTTCCAGAGTAATGATACCTTTGTGGGTCCCTTCGCCGAGCTTTCTCTCCAGGATGCGCGTACGGACATTCAGTCCAGTCATGCGACCGACCGCGTCCACACCTTCTCACTTTGAACACGTACATACGGAAGTGATCGCATGAGAACGCATCCACTGGTAAGTCTAGCTCGTCTTCAAAGGAGGGGTCTGGCTCGTTTGAGGGAAGGTAACGGTGAAGTGCCGTCAGGGAGTCGAGCGCATTGAAGTTGGTGAATGGAGAAGAGGGGATTGTTGACGGTGATGGTGATGTTGTTTGGTCATCGTATGGGTCCCATTGAGGGATTTGGACGGTAGGATTTGGATGGTGATGAGGATGTTCTCCGATCATCATCATGGCTTGCACATAGCTTGCGGTTTTGGAAGTGAGCGTGGTTTTGAGGAGTTGAGGAGGACATGGTGAGAGAGGATTATAAACTGCTTTGTTTAACTATGGTTAGGTTAAATTAACTATGGTTAGGTGTTGATAAATGATTCAATCTACCGTCCTTGTTTTTTTTCCTTAACTGTGATTACAGTACAGTGACTAGATTTGAATAGTGTGAAATGCTTGATGTGAGAGTTTCTGGTCACGGCAATTTTTCCACCGTCGATGTTAATTATAATTGACGGGTCAGGTACAAGTCATTTGTTGGTTAGTGACTGTTGTGAGAAGAGATGTTACAGCCCTGTGATTATACTATTGCTCACTGTTTGTCGAAACCGATTGCATACTAATTTAGAACCCTTAAATATTTTGAGGTACTTGTCACGTATCGCAGGTAAATCGATGTACATCTCGTGACTGTGGGACCGACTGGATTTTTAGTCAACAAAAATATTTATTGACATATGGTTGCTTAATTTTTCTAAAGCACGGATACTGTAACCAGACTTGGATCGTGAATTTATGGAATTAATTTTAAAATAAGATTCTTTCAGGTTTTAAAAAAAATATGATGTTAATTTGAATGATTTTTTAAAAAATATTAAAATAATATTATTTTAAACAAAAATTAAAAATTAAATTATTGAAGTTCACCCAACCAGATTTTATATACTAATTTTACCTGTTTAAACAATCAAATTTAATTAGATCAAATCAAATTTAACTGAATTAACTTTTAAATAAATTAAAATAAAAATAAGCTATAATTAAACTCTATTTGGATCATCAAGTTAAATTAAATTAATGACTTAATTAATTAATATATTGAGGTTTAAATAAATCTAATTCTTCTCTATTTTATTTAGTTTGAGTTTTATAATAAGTATATAAAAAGAATTTATTTTTTTATAAATATATTGAGTGAATATGAAATTTTTAACTTTAAAATGTTTTAGAGATAAATGTTAATGTTGACTTTAAAATTACCCTTTCTATATAGAAAAAGAAATATATAAAACAAATCTAACAATAATTTTCCACACTTAGATTTTCTCCACACTAGTTGTATATTTTGTTTTTATCATAACAATATTTAATATCATTATTATTATTAAAATTTAAAGTTACATTCTTGAAAACATTTCATGCGACTCCAATAAAGAAAATAAACAAAATAAATAATAATAAAATATTTAAACCAACTAGCTTTATTGTTTTTTACTTTACATTTAGTCCTAATATACAGAGAGAGTTACATATAACAAACGAAAGAAAGTTAAATGGTTTAATGAGATTACACAATTAATATTAATATGTTGGTTCAATAGAATCAGAAAAATATGAAAATGTTTCAACTGTTGCTATATAACTAAACCGACTTGATTTATGGAACTAATTATTAGATTCTTGTAGCTTATTTTTTACTAGGTCAGTACATACCAACACCTTGATAAGTAGTTTACAAACCATGAGTTTAAGTCTTAGAAAGTAAAATATAGTTGTAGTATGCCCCTTTTATAAATATAAATTTCAATTGATTCTTAGTAGAGATATGTTTGTCTAGAATATCTTTATTTACTACCTTTTGTCTAATAAAATAGTAGTAAATTTTCATATGCTTGGTTCGAGCATGAAAAACTAGATTTAAAGCTAAGGTTAGTGCTCCAATGATAACACACCAGAGAGTAGGAGGTGATGAAAAACAAATATGGAGCTCTTTCAATAACATTCCAATCTAGTAAATCTATGTTGTAGCTAAAACCATGCTTTGGTATTCCACTTATGTGCTTAAACACGATACAACTCCTTGTTTCTTGGCGCACCATGATATTAAATTCTTGCCTTGAAAAATGTTGAATCCATTGGTACTTCTCCTATCATCAAGATTTCCAGCCCATTTCAAGTCACATAAAACATTTAAGTTGATAATTATAAATGCATAAAATAGGTTGTAGTCAATTGCATATTTCAAATAATGAAGGACCATCTTAGTTATCATCAAATGAGAGTCTCGTGGACTATATATAAATTAACATAACCGATTTACTGTATAAGAAATATAAGAAAGTGTAATGGGTGCAATACTGCAAGGCATTTACCACACGTCTGTACTTAATAGAATTCAACATATATGTATCATCAATAGAGTATAGCTTAATTTTTTAAGTTGTAGGGCAAGCTAGAGGTTTAACACCTATCATTTTAGTGATGTCAAGAAGATTCAAGATATGTTTACATTGTTTAAGATGAAGTCCTTCATTATTTCTTTGTACTTCAATACCAAATAAGTAACTTAACTATCCAAAATCTATAAGATGAAATTTTATCTTCAAGTTGTCAATAGAATGAATGGTAGAAGGGTTGGATCTAGTGATAATTATATCATTTACATAGACCAACAAAAAAAAAATAATGTGTTAATACAAAATGTAAACAAAAAATAATCAACTATGAATTCCTCAAAACCAAGCTCCAATCATTACTGGGATAGCCTTTAAAACCAAGCCTTTGGAGTTTGTTTGAAGCCATAAATAAATTTATGAAAACGACCCATTAGATCAGGCCGACTTTCATAAATGAATCATTGAGGTTGTTCCATATAAATGTCTTCATTAAAGATTTCATATAAGGATGCATTTGAGAAATCTAATTTTCCACCTAAATGTTACTATAATTTATAAAATCAATTGAACCATAATAGATTTGACTATTGGAGAGAAAGTGTCAAAGTAGTCGATATCAAATTTTTTATCAAAGTATTTTACCACGAGTCTAGCTTTGCAACATTCAATGACGCCATTAGAATATGTTTTAATTTTGAATACATGTTTATTTCTCACAACATGTGTACCATTTGGCCTTGGATAAAAAGACCATATCACATTTTTTATTAGAGCAACAAATTCACATCTCATAGCTTGTCTCCACTTAAGTTTTGTTATTGCTTGTGTAAAATAAGTTGGTATAAATTTTGTAAATATACTAGTCAAACAATAGAAAGAAAACAAAACCAAGATATTATTTAGATTTTAATTTTCTATTTTTTAACGTGTTATGATAACTCTGTTGGGTTGGGATAACCAAGGATTGTGAGGAAGTGTAATGGTAGAACATGATTGATGTAAAGAAGAATTTGTGTCTAGGTAGGACTTTGAAGAATTCTCAAGAAAGATAGTATTTAGGTTTTAATTTCCTATTTTTTAACATGTTATGATAACTCTGCTGGGTTGGGGGAGCCAAGGATTGTGAGGAAGTGTAATAGTAGAACATGATTGATGTAGAGATGAATTTGTGTCTAGGTTGGACTTTGAAGAATTCTCAAGAAAGATAGTGTCGAGATCACGAGAGAAAGGAAAATGATGAGTATTATCTTGGAGGCTAGAGTGATGAGAAGGATCATTTGCTATATTATTGGCAAAGATAGGAGAAATTGAATTGGAAGTGATATCATTATTTACTAGAAATGCATGGAAGATAGGGAACAAACGACATTTATCCTTTGTTGGAAGTGAGTCTTCATCAAATACAACATGAATTGAAATATAGACCCTACATGTGTTCAAATCTAAGCACATATATCCTTTTTGTTGACCAGCATACTAGAGAAAGAGACATTGTTTTCTTTGAAATGATAGTTTGTTATCTTTATAGGATCATAAGTATGAATAACAAGAACATCCAAATGTCCTAAGGGAATTATATAATGATAGATTTTTTTGAAGCATGACTTTTATAGGTAGGTGATTTATAAGAAAAGCAATTGTAAAATATGCATTGGTCTAATATTTATTAGGTAGAGGTGCTATGGCTAATAAAGTTAAATCAATTTCTTGGATATGTCAATGTTTTCTTTTAGCAATATTATTTTACTATAAAGTATAAAGACAAATTAATGTATGATATATCTCTTATGTTATTAAAAAGATTTAAAATTATTAAGAGAGATATTCTCCCCCATTATCGATTGCAATCTTTGAGTTTTAGTATAGAATAGATTTTTAACAAGAGCTTTGTATTCTAGAAAAATAACAAACATATCAAATTTAAAATGCATGGGATACATCTATATGAATGTACTAAACTCATTGATAAAAAGAACATAATAACAACAACCATCAATGGGATTGATTGACACCCATATATTAGTGTGAACTAGTTACAAAAATTTTATAGATTGTTGGGTAAAATCAATAAAAGAGAGTTTTGAAGCTTTTCTTAATTAATAAGAGTTGTTGAAACTCAAATGCTTGAAAGGCTTAGTAACAGACAAGTAATGACATAAACGATCTAAGATGGACTTTGCATGAGGCCCAAAGAGATTGTATCAATAATGATACTTACAAGATAGTAAGGTTACAATATTTTCTTGATTACATGCATATAAATTGATTTTTCAAAACTTTCATAATATATTATAAAGACTTATCCAATATGGGAGTCTAGATATCTCAATAGTACTTTTTTAAAGACTACGACCTTCGAGGGAAGGTACTTGTAAAACACATAGAATCACACAATTAAAATAAATATTTATACAATCACTGTTACTAATAATTGTCAAACTATATAAGCAAACATCATTTTTTAACACATTTATAAACACGTCAATTCTATGTTTAAATTTCTAATTTAATACATTCTCTTCAATAACTTATAAACTCTCATTTTCTTTATTATACTCGTTGAACTATCATCGTTATACTCATAATAACTCTTTGATAAAAATTATATTTCTTAACCTATCTCAAAACATTCATCACTTATATTTTAAATTAATTTATTCATGGTAACATCAAAATCATCTATTTGTATTTTCATTAAACCCCCTTTATAAAATCAGCATAAATACTCTTAGTTCGTGGTCCAAACCCTTTTAGGATTCATTACCCCATACTATAAGTAAAAGGTTATACTTTGATTTAATTTTGGTTTCATCAAAAGAAACAACACTTTTAATATTTGTAGATGCTATATTGGCTCATAATTTGTATTCATTCATTTCAACACCTATTTCATCATTGCGGACAATATAACTTCATTAGTTTACCTCAATGCCCATTATGTCCATTTCAGCCAACTAATTTTATAAATTCATTTTCATTCCCATGATGTTATTTATGACTCATCAAAATTAATCTTCAATCCCAAAATATATCATACCAATTATGGTTCATCAATTATTTTTCAATCTTAACATACTTTATGCCATTTTATGGCTTATACATACCATTTTTCAATCTGAATATACCTCATACCCATTTATGGCTTATTCGTGTTATTTTCCAATCTCAATATGCTTTATACCTATTTATGGCTCATCCGTATTATTTTTTAATCTCATCATACTTTATGCTCATTTATAGCTCACTCATATTATTTTTCAATCTCTATATAAATACTTTGTATCCATTTATAGCTCACCTATGTTATTTTTTAATCTCAATATACTTTAGGCCTATTTATTGATCATCTATATATTTAATACAGATATTTCGTCATCTTTGGATCTTTAATACCATTAATCATTTTGAAACAATTATTATGTTATTTTTAGCTCCGTAATTCCATTCATCGATTTAAAACAATTTTCATGCCACCGGTGCATTAACATTACATATAAATTTAAATAAATATTTATTTAATTCATTCAAATTCCACAACCTCCGTTCATGTGATCAGCTAAATAATTTCAATCTATAGCCCCCAACTCATATAACCATCTTATTTCATATTAATCAATAGCCTCTATCCAAACAAACGACTAGATTTAAATTTTATAGTCCTCGTCTAAACAGTCGACTTCGTATCATTATCAATAATAGCCCTAATAATCCCTGTTTATATAGCCAACTTAAAATTTATATTATACAGTTCATTGTTATGGTCAATTTAAATTCATGTATGAATTCCCACCATTATGATTGATTACAATTGACATATGAATTTCTACCATTACAGTCGATTACAATTCACACATTGAATTTTTACCAATGTGGTTGATTATAACTCACACATTAATTTTCTACCATTATGATCTATTACAACTCACACAGTAACTTTTCCACTGGTGTGGTTAATTACAACTCATATATTACATTGCTTAAATTCTAACATCATTAGAGTAATTTTAAATAATTAAAAAAGCAAGGAGGTGACCCTTACTTTTAGGTCAGCCACTAAACAAACAATGAACTTATGTTTTTGTTTCAATTTTTTTTTCCCATCACATTCACTTGGTTGAAATAAATTCTAATTCTATTTGTTTTTGGTTGGGAAATACGAGGCATAAATGTTGAGCCGGGTTTACATTCCCTTGGACCTTGATTGAATAATGAAACCCAACCCAGTTCAGAGTTCCGGTTCTTGAATCGAGCCGCCGTCCAGGTTTCATAGCAAGTGGAATGAAGAATTTGAACCAAAAAAATCGACTCACGAAACGAAAGAGTGTTTCATGAGATATCGGAGAAGTCTTAGATCATTCGATAAATTAACGAGAAGTATCGAGACATTTTGATGGAGTGTTTTGGAGACGTATAGTAAGGGTAGTAGGGAACACGTGGACGGTAAGCAGGAAGTGGCAGCCATGCTGAAATGGGTGTCTTGAGTTGGTAGGTGAATTACGGCCACTTGTCACGAATTCTCTGCTGTTTTCAAGAACCCACGAACTACCTGGCAGTTACGGCCTCCCTAAAGTTAGCGGCATCGTTTAGCGAGGCACCCTCGTGCATTTTAGCCACCCCTTCCTTAATTCCTTAACTTGCGCATCCGCTTCAGATATTTTTTTCTAACCATACGATGTCGTAATAGTTAGTGAATTGGTTATTTATTTATTTGCAGGTAAAGAAAGGCAAAACATAATTAGCACCGTACGTGTTCCCACAAGGAGTTATATTCCCTCCTCTCACATAAAAGAAGTTAGATTTAGTCTTGAAGTTTTTCATTGCATAATTAAAATTCAATGATATATATTTAAAAAATAAAAAAAATATTATTTTAATATATTTTAATATTAAAAGCATTTTAACAATCATATTTTCAAACACATCCACAGCAATTATACTGAGGATATCACTTCCGGTCAAGTTTGCACATTATATTTACGACTAGTGAATGGAAACTCGTTTCTTTTTCAATAAATGACGAGCCTTAACATGAGAAAAGGGCGCATATATAGCTTGCAATTGGCTAAAACAGCTGATGAGTAGAAGAAAGAAGACAATTACTTCATTCATTTTCATTATAAGAAAATAATATTTGCTGATCGAATACACTTTGAATAAAACCTTTATTTAAAGGCGGAGGAGTCATTATATATATATATATAAAGGCGGATATATTTAAAGCGGAGGAGTCATTATATTGCCTTCTGGAGGTTAATTGATACTGCGTGCTCCTCCTGTTTCGAGTGCATTGTTAACAAAACCAAACGGCAAAAAAAAAAAATTAAAAAAAAAATTGTGAAGAAAAAGCCTGTTCGCAGGGAATAAAAGCCCTAGCCTAGCTGTTCCCTGATCCGTGGAAATACACGGCGCTAGGGCACCACAGCTCCTGCCTGTTAGATAATGTGGGAAGTCCTGACAGTTCCAGACAAGATGAGCTCCTCCGTACAAGAATATTGAAGTATTGTACGGACAAAACATAAAATAGAAAAAAAAAAGAGAAACATGTGATCGATCACGTGACACCGATTCTTTTATGGTCAAAGGGGATGTACACGTGGTTGGTGTCACAGTTAAGGTTGCTGTTTCCTCACTGACACTCCATCATCTTTGATGGAGAATTGTTACACATGGCAGTGGATATGGTTCCTTCCCTCTTTCCTTTTTTTCGTTTTTTTTTTTAATGTCTCTCTCTGGATCTAGACGACGACAACGACAACATCTCCATGACGCTGACGTTGCTTTTATCTTTGCTTTTACTGTTTTCCTTTTTCGGAAGAAGAAAAAAAGAAAAAGGGAAAACCTGAAGATTATCCTCAAGGAGCATCTTTCGTGTGATACTCACATGGGGTCGTTCAGAATGTGGCATTCGTGGTGTCGCATCTGTCGACCACGTCACAGCACCAAAGTATCGTTAGAACCGTAGTTATAAAACTTGTTCAGTATTAACCATCTAGATGGTGGTCTATTAATAAGAGTTTAAAATTAAGAGGTTTGTTCTCTCTATAATCTTAGGTTTAAACTCTAGATTGTTCATATAATAGTCACTGGAGACTTACATGATTGTTAACTTCAAGATCCATGGGATTAATCAAAATACACGTAAACTAGCCCGCACATTCACATTAAACTAAAAAAGAAAAACACTTGTTCAGTGCCCAACAAGTTCATCCGCCGACCCAAATCTTCACATGAGCCGAGTTTTATTTTCAGTCCAAATTTTGTACGAAACCATTTTACTGATGAAACCACGGGGATGGTACGTAGGCATTGAAAAACTTACTGTCAGCATTTTATTTTTTTATATATATATTTTATTGGTAATACAATAGATAATTTTATTGATAAAAATTATATAATTAAAAAAAATTACCAACATTATTTTATTAGTAACTTTATTAATGAGTATGAGATATACCTATAGAAAAAAATTATTTGTAATTTTAAAGGTGATTTATTTTAAATTACTGATAAAATTAGCCTATAGTAATTTACATATTATTGGTGGCAAATTATTTAATTTTTTTTTAACTCTCTAGAATTCTCTGAGAGGCTTAGTGCATCGATAATTCCATCAATATTTTATTTGATATTTTTTGAAAAAGAATATTTAAAACAAACAAAAAAAAAGAAAGAAATAAAACTAAAAAAAAACAAATATTTATTAGTAATTTAAAAATTATTAGTTTGTATACAAATTTTCTAGAAAACAAAAGCTAAAGAGAGAGGAGGAGGCAGATCTTTGCTAGAACCAGATGGGCAAGGTGGACCACATGTACCATCTAGGTTTGACAACAACTCCACATATAATTGCCTAAGACGTTCTATCTCATTTAAGGTTGTCAATTTTGTTTCGATAGGTGTTTTATTTTTTCAATTGGAATGGAATGTTTCAGTTTCAGAGTGTTTCGGCGTGTCATTTCGGAGTTGTACTGTTCATATATATATGCCATACAAATATAATTTAATTTCAAGATAAATTAATTATAAATTATGCAATACAAATATAATATCAAACAAATATAATTTTAAAATTTAAAATATTTCTAAATAGTCAAGATTAAATAGATTTTTAACTTAAAGTAATTCAACTTGAACAAAATATCAAAATATTATGAAATTAAAATATTTTAACACAAATATTTTTAAATATAAAGCTAAGTCAATGTTATCAAGGCTAATGAGATTTAATGCATCCCTTGTTTTACTCAAATTTTTACAAAGTATAAACTTGAAAAAAACAACATGAATATAAACCATATATATTAGTGATAAATCTAATTTTAAAAAATTAATATCATTATTAATGAAAATAGTAATAATAATTTTTTTAGTATTATTATTGTTATTGTTGTTGTTGTTGTTGTTGTTGTTATTGAAAATAGTAATGAAAAAGGGTTTTTTATATTTGGATGGTTTAATTAATTAAATTAAATTATGTTCAATTTAATTCAATGGCTTTTCAAGACCGGAACGAAACATGTGGAATGAAACCGAAATATTCCGGACGGAATTTAGCCAAAAAAATCTGGAACGGGCCAAGATTTGAAATGAGATAAAAATTGTTCTGTTTTTTGAATTGGTATGGAATATTTCAGCTATTGCAGATGAAACAGAACGGAATTGACAACCTTGATCTTAATAGTAAGTCAAGTCGCCTAAGCTTCAACTTGTTGTCGTAACATCGCTTGGAAGGCTGGATATTGGGAGCTCAAACCTGATTGTGAGGAACTAATGGTAGATACATTATGCCCCATTCGTATATATCAGCCGTAATGTTTGAGATATCGTAAACCTGATTTCTATTAAGTCCATTGAACAATCCAACCTCTAACTACAAATCCAGATTGAGTTTTGGATGGATAATCCACAAGTTGCTGCACTCTTTTCTGATGGTCATCATTTCACAAGTAAGTTTCTATAAAAAGCTTTATTGGTCTTGGTTTGCGTCTAAGAACCATAGCTTGTAAATGAAAGATGTTGTTAGTTAAACACTTTCATATAAAACAATAAATAATAAAAAGGAACAATATCATTCGTTTTGCTTGTGAAATGAATAAAATGAATTTGCTAGTGTGTTTGGTAACTGAATCATAAATCACCATGTTTTAATTCTCCATGTCGCATGTGGACGCATAGTGTCAAGAGATCGTTTGAAGTCACCACCTAGTTGTTTGGTTTACGGTCGCTAGCAAACTAAGGTATATTGGTCTTATCAGAGATTCGATGATAAGAGACTGATTGTGGCTAAAAAAGGTAATAGCACCCTAGCGCACCCTACTAAAGTAAGTTCCTTTATGGTTTGATGTGATTTAGGGGTTTTGATAGTTTTCTGGTTGGTGGTCTATCTATGATTTAGAATTTGAGATTTACTCGTATGAATAAACCCGTTGTTTAAGAATTTATTATGGATTTGTGTACTCAAATAAATTCTTACAAAAAAGATTCTTCGTAATTTGTGTATTACGGTGAAAAATACTCCCAATTAAAATTGATAAATATTTAGAATAATTCTAAGAATTTTTTGGTTAACTCTGATATTTCAAATGCTAACCTCACTTGTAGGTCTAGCGTTCTATACTAGGATTTTTAACTATTAATTCTCATGAATTAAAAAAATAATTTATTGAAATATTGGCAAAATTTATATGAATTTAATAAACTAGTTATTAAATCCTAAAATGCATGCGAATATGTATTTTGAATTTTCTTATGGAAATACTACGCAATATTTTTTTTTTGTTGTATTTTTGAGATATTTGGACGTATACAAATTAAAATAAAAATTGTATTTTTGAAGAAAAGGTTTGTTTATTTTTTTGTTTGGTGAGAAAGAGCTGATTTATTTAATACCAAAAAAATATCTTGCTTATAAGGCACAATTCCAAATACTAAATATGAAAGGGTGAAAACAAAAGTGGGAGAATAAAAATTGATTTGTAGACCTTTGAAAATTTGACTAAAGCCATGTTCGGCAAACACAATAATATGTTTTAAATCGAACAAGATATAAATTTAAAAACAAGTTATTTGCTATTCGAAATTCGACTCGAAAGCATACAAACAATAATCCCAAACATAAACCATAATTAAAAAAACTAAATCTTAATTAGAGATCACACTCCAAAAGGTAAACACACTATTCAACACGAATTATCAAATCAAAAATACATATAAGTTCCAATCAAACAATGTCCAACTAGTCCAAATATTGTACAAAAAACAATAAACATGTCTTAAATTCTACAACATTATAGCATATTGTCAAAAAATAATTTGAGGTCATGAATCAACCTTCTGAAGGTTGGGAATTAATTAGAGAGGCTGCCACAACTAAGAAAATATTTTTTGACATGGAGGAACAGTGATGGGGCGTGGGTTCATGCGTCACCGCAAGAAAAACCAGGAAACAGGTGGATCTAGATTGACTTTTTCTCCTCTTTCTTCCTATATTTGCAATGAGGGCCATCATCACCTGCAAATAAAGAAAAACACACAAGCCAGTCGATTAATTTTATTTTTATATTTTAGGATTTGTTCTCGGTTTCCATTTTCTTCTCCTTCATAGACAATTCTGTTGTAAAGGAAACCCTTTACTTTGGTGGTCGTGGTCTGTTGTGAGTGAGGTAGCTATTAGTTGAAGCTCTATTGCTGCCATTACCATGGCTAGAAATGGTGGATCTCCGATGGAAGAAGAACGGTTGGGACAGATCTGGTGGTGCTAATTAGGTTGTGGTGGAACGGTGGCAGTGAGAATAAAGGACAACTCAGAAAAAAAGAGGAGAGGTTTGTCCATGTAGTGGCTGCCCGGTAGGTTGTTGGTTTAGGTTACTTCCTTTCGACTGTCATGGCTAGATAATGAAGGGTTGTAGATATAGTTGTGCTAGGCTTAATATAGTGTTGGTATCATAAAAGGCAAAAGGTCTCATATGAGGTTCTCTTTTTATCATAACCTTTATACTCATTATTTGTCTTCTATGCCACTCTCTTCAATTATATCTTTCCATGACCTATAATTCTGTTGTGTTCCTCATCTATACAGGCCAGAACAAGGTTTCCTTCATATTCAACAATCATGACATTCTTGTTACGAACATTCCTAAAAATTAGTGAAGGAATCAGAAACAAATCATAGCTTTTCTCATTCATATCAAAGACGAATATGTTTCCTTCCTTCTTCCACTAA
Source organism: Populus tomentosa (assembly GCA_018804465.1). Classification (NCBI taxonomy): domain Eukaryota; kingdom Viridiplantae; phylum Streptophyta; class Magnoliopsida; order Malpighiales; family Salicaceae; genus Populus; species Populus tomentosa. Next base: position 5,179,088 of record CM032003.1, on the reverse strand, counting down.
AACCTTCATTCTCAATCGAGTCATCAATCTTACCCAACTAGATAACATGCTTAATTCTCTTAGATATAACAACCATGTCAATGAAATATTATGTGGAGCTCCCAACCAAGTATTCAAAGTATAAGGCCTTAAAGGTATTTGAAAATAAATTGACCATCTCTTTTTAACAAAAAAAAAAAATTAACTTGTGCAACTACTTCACGCCATATTTCGATGTATTCTTTTATGGACTTGTTGGTGCTTTTCCTCGTAGCTTGCAAGCTTGATCTATCGAGGGTCATATTCATATTAAACTTATATTGCCTAATAAAAGCATTAACCAAATCCTTTCACCTTTTTACTTTGGTATTGTTCAACCACATATATCAAGTGAGGGCAATGCCACTCAAGCAATCCTGAAAGAAATGAATCAATAGTATCTCATCATGAACCACCTTAGCCATTTTGTTTGCAATATGTTTTAAGATGGGTTATAGGACATTGAATTCTAGTATATTTAACAAATTTTTGCACTTTAAACTTTTTTGGAATGATAATATTGGAAACTAAACACATTTCAACAACCTTTACAAGATCATACAAGCTAGTTCCCTCAATTACTCTCATCTTTTCTTTTAGGATAACCAATTTTCCTAAGCCATCTTCTTCTACTACATTTTCTTTTTTAGATTCCTCCATTATTAAGTCTATGATAAGAGGCATTCTTATAAGATATGATAGTTGAGTAGATGGAAAATATGCAGCATGTTGAGATTCAAGGAATACCCCATTTGCCCCCCTAAATTATATGGATTGGATAGAGCAATGGGCATAAATGCATGTTGAGTTATGACTGTAGACTATACAGATATTGCTTCTTCGGATTTAGATCTCAAATCATTTTCAATTAGACTAGTAAGCCTTGCTATTTTTTTAAAAAAAACACTTTCCAACTTTTTTTTGTGTTAGGTTTTTAACTAGGCTCTTTCTTCATTCTCCATTTGTTTTTTTTAGTGAGTGTTATAAGTGCAGCTTAATAGGGGACCTATATTTCAATATTTAAATGATAATCATGCAATTATGCAAAGTAAATATAAGATGAAAAAATGATGATGTTAGAAACAAGAAAGATGTATTTTAGATATGTACTCACCCTTTACGAGATGACAACGATTGTTATTTATGAATTTTAGGAACTTGGTATCATTATCATGCCAACAAAAGGATCCTTGTCTTGGATTGCTAAAGTTTGAGCTTTTGATAGCCTTTTAGCTTTTAATTTAAGACAACTCCTTTTCATCAATTACATGTAACAACTCAAATTCTAATAAAATTCATATGTGGAGGCCATTTTCCACGTGATGCTCTTAGAATTCAAGATGCCACATGTTGGGCTTGTCATAATGAGATTATATAGGGTACAACCTATAGATAAGTTCTAGTCCTTAAGTGCATTAAGAGGTAGGTTATTATCTAGTCTTAAAAGATCTCTCGTATACTTAGTGATCATCATCGAAAGTAGATACAAAGTTTATAAGGAGTGTGAGGATAGAGGCCCTAAATAATATCATATCAACATACAAACCACTTCCAAGTAAACAATTAGGTGAGAATTATATGATTTCACGAGTCTTGCTCAGGTTAAAGATGTTGGGGTACCGTTACTTCTCTACCTATCCTAAAATTTAGGGTGCGTGCTCTTAAAAGTGCTGCATGATGATATAAATATGAATGCATGCTAAAATGTTAAGAGAAAAAAATAGACAAATATGCACAACAAACAAGATGGTAATAGAAAGATAAAAAAACAAATCTTAGTCCTAAGTCCCCAATGAAGTCGCTATTTTACCGCACCCAATATTACGACGACCTTAAAAAATTAGAAGAAAAAAAATAGATATCTGACATCTTATTCTTATAGAAAAAAAGTCTTGTTTATGGAGTCGTCCCTTGGTATTATAGTTAGTAGGAACTCTAACTGGTCTTTAAAGATTCTATGACAAGAAACTAGTTACACTAGAAGAAAGATATTATCACTCCTAAAACGTCATACCTCAGGGAGGTTGTATTATTGATTTTATCTTAAATTAATATGGGTTATTGTGCTATGTTATAAATAGTTTGTTTATAATATTTTTAACTCTGACATAATTAAATATCAAGTTCGATATTTTTTACTTAGGTATTAGTAAATATTGTGATTGATATTTCTGACTCTAACATTAATAATTATTGAGGTTGATATTTCTGATTCCAATATTAATAAATATAAAGGTTAATGTTCTTCACTCTAGTATTGATGAATATTAAAAATAATAACTTGTTGTGGATCCATTAGAAAGATTTGGAATTAGGTTATAAAATAAACATTAAATCCACAAGAATGGTAAAATAAGACTCACATGAATGAATAGGTTTTAAACCTTTTATTTAAAAGAAATGGTTTTATGGATTTTTAGTATGTTAACTCAAACATCATTTTATTTAAGTCAAAGCTCCTATATATCCAAAAATATTTTTTTACTAAAAATGATAAAATAATGTTTTTGTAAAATGTTAAACAGGCAAAAATATTTTTTTAAATATTTTTTATAGGAATTACAAGTTGATGCAAATATATATTTTTTTTAAAATTTGTAAAACTTCATCATAATGCAAAATTTTTTAAAAAAATTATAATATTTTTTTTATTTATTCTAACACTTGTTACGAATTAAAATCACGCATCGCACAAATACCCATTTTTCATTGATTTAAATAGTGTGTATGCAGATGTAATTAGCTTTTATATATATATATATATATATATATATATATATAATATTAATTATTATTATTATATATAATAATAATTATTAAAAATAATATTATAATTATATTATTATATTATAATATATATTATTTTTCGTTTTCATTTTTTTTCTGTATTTGTTTTGGTTTTTTATGCCTTTATGGGTTTTTTTTGCCTTTTTTCTTAGGTTTTTTTCCTTTTAATTTTTTTTTAATTTAGTTTGTTAATTGATTCCGAGTTTGACGGGTTAACCTGGTTTGACAAGTTAACTAGATATTTTATTTTTTTTGTTTTTTTCTTTTTAATTAATTTTTTTCATTTAGTTTAAATTGTTAATGTTAAATTTCTTTCTATTTAATTATTAGACTTTCATGACACGTATTCCACGCTTGACAGGTTAACCCAGTTAATTATGGGTTAACCCGTCAATTTTTTTTTCTATTTAAATATAAAACTTTCATGACGCGAATCTAATGTTTGACGAGTTATCCTAGTTTGAAAGGTTAATAAGAACTCTAAAACGTGTAGCTTCCCCACGCCTTTTAATTATACTTATATATATATATATGTATATATATATATAATATTTATTATTATTATTATATATAATAATAATTATTAAAAATAATATTATAATTATATTATTATATTATAATATATATTATTTTTCGTTTTCATTTTTTTTCTGTATTTGTTTTGGTTTTTTATGCCTTTATGGGTTTTTTTCGCCTTTTTTCTTAGGTTTTTTCCCTTTTAATTTTTTTTGTTTAATTTAGTTTGTTAATTGATTCCGAGTTTGACGGGTTAACCTGGTTTGACAAGTTAACTAGATATTTTATTTTTTTTGTTTTTTTCTTTTTAATTAATTTTTTTCATTTAGTTTAAATTGTTAACGTTAAATTTCTTTCTATTTAATTATCAGACTTTCATGACACGTATTCCAAGCTTGACAGGTTAACCCAGTTAATTATGGGTTAACCCGTCAATTTTTTTTTTCTATTTAAATATAAAACTTTCATGACGCAAATCTAATGTTTGACGGGTTATCCTGGTTTGAAAGGTTAATAAGAACTCTAAAACGCGTAGCTTTTTCACTGTAGCTAAAGCTGTTTTTTTTTTTCGTTTTTTATTCTGAGGCATTTTTTTTCGTTTTTGGTTTCTTTTTCTGTAGCAGTTTTTCCTCTTTTTTTTTGCTTTTGCTTTTGTTTTTTTAAAATGTTTTTTCACTATAGCAGCTTTTTTTTTCTTTTTCTTTTGTTTTTTGTTTTTTTTACATATTTTTTTTTAACGCGTGGGTTTTTCACTGTAGCAGCTTTGTTTTTTTTCTTCTTGCTTTTGTTTCTTCTGTTTTTTACATATAATGTATCATTGTGCACACAGTGAAACACTTGACTTTCCAAGTGCAGGAGTGTCGAAGTAATAAATAACCCGGCAAGACCGGGGTCGAACCACAGAGAGGTTAATTGTATAAATTATAAATAACAATACAACAACAACAACAACAATAATAACTATAATAATTATTATAATACTCAATACGTGGCATTGTTATACCTGAGAATGATCTAAAAGATCGGGTCACAGGTTTTCAGCCTATATACTGAGTTTATGAAAAGATCAAAGATATATATTATATAATATAAACAGAATGTAAATAATAATAATAACAATAATAATAATAATAAAAGCAGAAGATGAAGAAATTAATGAGAACTTTGAGATGAAAGATTAACGTAAGGATTAAACAATGATAAAAACAAATGTCAAGGTTAGAGGATCCACTAATGGTACTTCAAGCAAGTATAGTATAAACTCTTATTACTCAATTGAAAACCACACATAAAGGAGGTTCCAATCAGATTATAAATTGTTAACATGATTACATTAGTTATCTTATTCGAATAAAGCTAATACTTGTAAATGTTGGCAGCCATTCATGATTATAACTTATGTTAACAACAAATCAAGTTCCTTTCATAGCTCAGGTGTCGGTTATACCATACAGTATGGGCTATGAAAGTGCCAAGTATTTGTTGTACCAAGTGTTATACAACATAAATCTAGATTAACCATTTAACAAGCAAAGTATTAAAAGTGAACAAGATAACAAATATAAAACATGTTAGTATCCAACATTAAGGTCCATGTTAAGTTTATATTATACTTATTCTTACACCATTAGTGTACCCTTTTCACCTTGACATAATTAACTTAGCTACACATAATGAAAGAAAGAAACATAAATGAACAAGATAAGAACATAAATGAGAAAAAGTTAACTAAGTAAAGGAAAGGAAATGAAGTGCATAAACTTGATATTAATGAAAGCAAAACATAAGCAATACAAAGAGAGAAAGCAAGAGCATGATCTTGATCTGAAAACCAAGATGCCTCAATACATGGTAAATGCCTCCTTTTATAGGCCAAAATTTGGAACTATTGATTTGTTGACTAATTGATGAGTGGGTGGCCACATCTTGACTTTGGTGACAATTCTTATCTTCTTGTCTGAACAAGACGTCATTGCTAACATTATAATTTGCCCAGAATCCTAAGGAATGTTCTAGGAAATTGTCTCAGCTTTCCAACAAAAAAAAGATGAGGTCATTTGGACTTCTAGAACTCAAGATATGGGCTGAACACTAAATAGTGTCTAGGCTGCAGGACAGCTTCGGACTTCTTCGTTGTTCCTTCAATTTGGACTTCAAAAAGGCCTTTTTAAATCTTGGGCTCCCATGAAAGTTGTAGGCCTTTGTCTTACATTTCCATCCATATAAAATGGACCTAAATTCGAGATCTAGAGCTCCAGATATGATCCAATTACCGAGCAATGTTTCGGTTTGGACTGCACCAGCATCTCTTTTCTAAGTTTGGCCATCTCTTTGTCTTTTCACTTTCAATACTTAAACTCATCAATCAATCCTTTTATTTATGTGATAGGCCTGCATTTAAGATGAGCATTTACCATAAATTAAGGTATCTTATAGTATCAAACTTGTTATTATAAAACATGCTTTAGTTAAGGGGTTATTGATACTTCAAGTGCAAAATGATGATATAAAACCTTGATAAACATGCACTTTTAAGTACTAATCACACCCCCCAACTAGCTTATTACTAGTCCCTAGTAATCTAAAGCGTTAAAATAGAGAAACAATTTGCAAGTTTCACAAAGCAAGGCATTCATCATTCAACTTCCATTAATCTATCCAGATAAACAAACTCTCATTAAATTTATATTCCTGCTTCATACTTCTTAGACAAGATATTAATAAACCTTTTTTTTGTGTGCTCAATGAAAACATAAATGATGGGGCTTTTGTTGGAAGAAAACAATAGTATGTTCAAATGTTTGAGGTGAACTTCCTTGGGTTGGGATTTTTTTTTTCTTTTTTTTTCTTTTTTATTTATATACACATACAACTTAAAACACAATGTATCTTTAACCCATGTAACGAGTTTTAGGCTAATGACTCCCAGACCAGTTGGTCTTAGGGCATTAGGTGTTGAGATACCCCTACGAGCTTAACAACTCGGGTTGCAGATATTGATACGTAGATAGTGCAATGTTTGATTCCCTTAAGCTTTTCTCCATAACCCATGTAACAAGCTTTGGGCCAATAGCTCCCAAGTCAGTTGACTTTAGGGTATTAGGTGGTAAAACACCCCTTCGGGCTTAATTGCTTAGGTTAGGGAGGCTACGAAACCAAACTTATCTATGTTTTTACTATCATCAATATTATCATTTTTTTTTTTTGCAAATTATATACTATCCCTTTCCCTTAGTTGTTACCTTCAACAAAAGAACATAAATAATGTAATAATCCAATGTGCAACCCACAATCATATGTTGAAGTGTGTGTGTGAAAATGAAGGTTTAATAATACTTGTTAACTGAGTATAGGAGCAGAATCAAGTGATAACAATGCGAGAGTTTGTAAACCTGAATATTTCAAGAAGTATTCTAATAAGCCTTGTTATGAATATTGCAAATAACCATTAGAAAATTTTTACTAAGGTGCGTCTCAAGAATGATTCCTCTTTACTCTGCCATCCTAGTAATAACAGTTTTGCCAAATGGTTTTTTAAAAACAAAAACAGTTAATTGGTTAGTTTTTTTTTTTAAACTACTACCCTCTCCCCCCAACCAAAACGAGACATTGTCCTCAATGTCCTAAGGTAGAAAGATAGAGTATAGAAGACATCACCTGAAACACACTTAAACACATAAGAAATAAAAAAAACAAAATAATATGCTATTAATAAAACCACAAGACACAATGTTTCATAAATGAAGGCTCAAATCTAATCTAAGCTTTTTACGGCTTTCCTTAGTTGACCAATCTAGGCGACTCATGCAGGGATCAATGACAGGGATGAAAGATTGTAGTTGGTCAATCAATTGTTCAGCAGTAGCAGCAGAGATTATGATTCGTCGTGCCGAAGATGTTAGAAATTCCTGTTCCACAGCTTGATCAAGGAGAGACAGCAACTTATCATAAAAACCATTAACATTTAACAAAACTATAGGTTTATGGTGAATGTGCAGTTGGGCCCAAGATGAAATATGAAAGATCTCTTTCAATGTGCCCAGACCACCTGGTAAGGCAATGAAGGCATCATCATGGTTAAACATGGTATTCAGTCGGTCAGACATTGTTGGGACCTGTAGTTCCTCTCTAATTGTTTTTCCAATGATGTCCCCATTTGCTAAAACTTTGGGGACAACCTCCAAAACTTGACTGCCTCCTAAAAATGCAGCCATTGAAACACCTCCCATTAACCCAAGGCTGCCTCCCCCATACACTAAATGAATCTTTCTCTTAGCTAGTACCCGACTAAGATGATTTGCTAATTCTAAAAACTCTTTTTTTTTCCTAGGACTGGATCCACCGAAAACACAAATATTTCTTATGTGATGACTTGAGGAACCTGCCATTTCTACACACTTCTATATTTGATGAATGTATGGGATGAGTAGAAATGAAGGGAAGGAAGAGAAGAATTTATAGATAAAAATGCAATCATACCACCTATATGTAGGCCAGCTGTAGTCTCACTAACTCTCTCTCTCTCTCTCTCTCTCTCTTTATTAATTATTTATTTTGAAAAAGCATGTATGTACAGGTAGTTGTGATTGTGACTCACATCTTCCCTTGGTTTTACATCCAAGAACGGCTTAAACGCCCTTTATGGGTCGGGGATAGGCTTCTCATCCAGTTTTCTTAAAAACTGGCAAACAGGGTCTTTTTTAGTCAGATTCCCAAGACTAAGTCGAGCATGTTCTTTATGAAAGTTAGGTCATAAGTCGTGAAATGCACAATGCACATTGCCACCAGGATATGTTGTAAAAGTCAATAAAAGAATATCTAAAGATTCCTTATGTTTTGAAATAGATCCTGACTTTTGATAATTTTCACAAGCTTTGCAGAACACATGTGTGTCTTTGAACATGGTGGGCCAATAGAATCCAGATTGTAAGATTTTTGCAGTCGTCCTTTTCGACGAGAAATGACTCCCACATGCCTCAGAATGACAAAGTTTAATGACACTACTTACCTCATTGTCGGGAATGCATCTTTGAAATATTTGATCAGGATAATTTTTGAATAAGTAAGGGTCATCCAAATAAAAGTTCTTCACTTCGTTCAAAAACTTTCCTTTGTCTTCGATACTCTAGTGAGCTGGCAAATCTCCTGTTGCAAGAAAATTGATATTTTTAGCAGACCAAAGCATTGAACTATGAGAAAGTAAGGATTTGTCAGGAGAGTAATTATCAATTGGTTGGATGTCAGATGTCAAATCTGTTGTCACTCTTGATAAAAGATCGGCATCAATATTTTTGGTGCCTTTTTCATCCGTGATTTCTTCCTTAGAATAAATCATTTGCAAATCTTCATATCCATCTAACTCAATTTTAGTCAAAGTAGATTCAAGTTGATCATGAACTAATTCTTCAATATGATCTACTTCTTATAAATCATTATCATCTCCAGGCTGCTTGCAAATGTTGAAAATATTCATCTCCAAAGTCATGTTTCCAAAGGATAACTTCATGAGTCCATTCCTACAATTAATCAATGCATTAGAAGTTGCAAGAAACGGACGTCCTAAAATAATAGAAAATGAATTACATGCTTCAACAGGTTGCGTGTCCAAGACAATAAAATCCACAGGATAAATGAATTTATCGACTTGTACTAACACATCTTTAATTATTCCTCTAGGCACTTTTACAGATCTATCGGCGAGTAAAAGAGTTACAGAAGTTGGTTTTAACTCACCTAGATTGAGGCTTTGAAAGACTGAAAATGGAAGTAAATTCACACTAGCTCCAAGATCAAGCAAGGCTCTTTCAATTTTATGTTCTCCAATAAAGCAAGAAATTATAGGACAACCAGGGTCTTTATATTTCAAAGCATTATTGTTTTGAAGAATGGCACTTACTTGTTCCGCTAAAAAGGCTTTCTTTTTCACATTCAGTTTTCTCTTCACAGTGCACAGATCTTTCAAAAATTTAGCATAGGAAGGAACCTGTTTAATAGCATCCAACAAAGGTATATTGATCCTTACCTGTTTGAAAGTTTCAAAGATTTCAGAGTTGTGATTGACTTTCCTTTGTTTGGTCATGGCATGAGGAAATGGAAGTGCTGGCGGGGAATCAGTCTTTTCTTTGCAATGTTCAGGTTCAACCCCTTCCTTACCCTCAGAGATAGATTCATCATCTTTCTCACAAGGTTCAAGAATAGGTTTTTCAATAACCTTACCACTACGAAGAGTGATGACTGATTTGACTTGATCCATGTGTTGGCTTCCAGAACTACTCGCATTTGCATTGTATTGCCCCTTTGGATTTTGCTGTGGTTGAGAAGGAAACTTACCTTTCTCTTGGAAACTGAGAGCAGATGTTAATTTTGCAAGAGTATCCTTGAAATCTGTCATGCCTTGAGCAAGTTGAGTGTTGATTGCCTCCTGCTTTTCAATGAATGAATGCAATGTTTCCTCAAGATTTCTTCTAGGAGGTGGAGCATAAGGAGGTGCATATCCATGAGAATTTTAGAAATTATGGTGTGCTTGAAATGGTGGCTGTGAAGTTTGTGCATTGTTGCTATCACTCTTCAAACTGAAATTTGGATGATTTCTCCAACCAGGGTTATATATTTGTGAGTATGGGTTATGGTTGGGTCTTTGAAAATTGTTTAAAGCATGAGCTTGTTTATGGAGGCATTCCCTAAAAGAAGGCAAAGTTGGACAATCATTTGTTGAGTGTTCCTTGGTTTCACAGATTTGACACACAATGTCTTGAACAGATTTTAATTGACCACTCTTTTTCAATTCAAGTGCTTCGACTTTTCGAGCTAAAGATGCAAACTTGGCTTGGAGGTCATGATCTTCCCTAAGGTTGTGCATACCTCCACTAGATGTATGAGGTTGAGTTTTACTTGGTGCCTCATAAGTACCTATGGTGTCCCAATTTTGAGCATTTTCGGCTAGCAAGTCTAGGTATTTCATTGCTTCATTAGGGTCTTTATCTTCAAAAGTTCCATTGCACATCAATTCAACCATTTGCCTATCTCTAGGTGTTAACCCTTCATAAAAATATGAAACCAATCTCCATGTTTCAAAACCATGATGAGGGCAAGTATTAAGCAAATCTCGATACCTATCCCAACATTGGTAAAATGTTTCTCCTGGCTTTTGAGTGAAAGTGATGATTTGTCTTTTGAAAGAGTTTGTTCTGTGAGACGGAAAAAACTTCTTTAAAAATTGTTGTTGCATTTCATCCCAAGCACGAATAGATCCTAGTCTTAAATTTTGTAGCCATGTTTTAGCTTTATCTTTTAATGAAAAAGGAAAAAGCTTTAATCGAATGGTGTTCATGCTACAATTTGAGTCATTATAGGTATTACAGATCTCCTCAAATTCCCTTAAATGCAAGTATGGATTTTCTAAGTCTAAGCCATGAAAAGATGGTAAAAGTTGAATAATGCCTGGCTTAAAATTAAAATGAGATGCATCAGGAGGGAAAACTATGCTTGATGGTGCACTTATTCTTATGGGATTCATGTGGTCTCTAAGTGTTCTCATACGGTTATTCTCATTATTCTCATTATGAAGCGATTGATTATCTTCTTCAGCCATATTTTCTGAAAATGATGAGGATACCCTACAAAGCCGACCACTTAATGTACGTGACCAAACTCTCATGCACGTGTAAGAAGAGAATAAAAGGAAGAAAAGAAAATAGAAGAAAAAGAAACAAAACAAAACAAAAGAAACAAGAGTTAAAAAAAAAAATTGAAAAGTGAAAAGAGAAAATAAAATAAATATTATAATTTATATAAGAATTTACCTCCCCGGCAACGGTGCCAAAAACTTGACACGACCAAAAGCTTGATATCTTTTTCCAAGTACAGGAGTGTCGAAGTAATAAATAACCCGGCAAAACCGGGGTCGAACCACAGAGAGGTTAATTGTATAAATTATAAATAACAATACAACAACAACAACAACAATAATAACTATAATAATTATTATAATACTCAATACGTGGCATTGTTATACCTGAGAATGATCTAAAAGATCGGGTCACAGGTTTTCAGCCTATATACTGAGTTTATGAAAAGATCAAAGATATATATTATATAATATAAACAGAATGTAAATAATAATAATAACAATAATAATAATAATAAAAGCAGAAGATGAAGAAATTAATGAGAACTTTGAGATGAAAGATTAACGTAAGGATTAAACAATGATAAAAACAAATGTCAAGGTTAGAGGATCCACTAATGGTACTTCAAGCAAGTATAGTATAAACTCTTATTACTCAATTGGAAACCACACATAAAGGAGGTTCCAATCAGATTATAAATTGTTAACATGATTACATTAGTTATCTTATTCGAATAAAGCTAATACTTGTAAATGTTGGCAGCCATTCATGATTATAACTTATGTTAACAACAAATCAAGTTCCTTTCATAGCTCAGGTGTCGGTTATACCATACAGTATGGGCTATGAAAGTGCCAAGTATTTGTTGTACCAAGTGTTATACAACATAAATCTAGATTAACCATTTAACAAGCAAAGTATTAAAAGTGAACAAGATAACAAATATAAAACATGTTAGTATCCAACATTAAGGTCCATGTTAAGTTTATATTATACTTATTCTTACACCATTAGTGTACCCTTTTCACCTTGACATAATTAACTTAGCTACACATAATGAAAGAAAGAAACATAAATGAACAAGATAAGAACATAAATGAGAAAAAGTTAACTAAGTAAAGGAAAGGAAATGAAGTGCATAAACTTGATATTAATGAAAGCAAAACATAAGCAATACAAAGAGAGAAAGCAAGAGCATGATCTTGATCTGAAAACCAAGATGCCTCAATACATGGTAAATGCCTCCTTTTATAGGCCAAAATTTGGAACTATTGATTTGTTGACTAATTGATGAGTGGGTGGCCACATCTTGACTTTGGTGACAATTCTTATCTTCTTGTCTGAACAAGACGTCATTGCTAACATTATAATTTGCCCAGAATCCTCAGGAATGTTCTAGGAAATTGTCTCAGCTTTCCAACAAAAAAAAGATGAGGTCATTTGGACTTCTAGAACTCAAGATATGGGCTGAACACTAAATAGTGTCTAGGCTGCAGGACAGCTTCGGACTTCTTCGTTGTTCCTTCAATTTGGACTTCAAAAAGGCCTTTTTAAATCTTGGGCTCCCATGAAAGTTGTAGGCCTTTGTCTTACCTTTCCATCCATATAAAATGGACCTAAATTCGAGATCTAGAGCTCCAGATATGATCGAATTATCGAGCAATGTTTCGGTTTGGACTGCACCAGCATCTCTTTTCTAAGTTTGGCCATCTCTTTGTCCTTTCACTTTCAATACTTAAACTCATCAATCAATCCCTTTATTTATGTGATAGGCCTGCATTTAAGATGAGCATTTACCATAAATTAAGGTATCTTATAGTATCAAACTTGTTATTATAAAACATGCTTTAGTTAAGGGGTTATTGATACTTCAAGTGCAAAATGATGATATAAAACCTTGATAAACATGCACTTTTAAGTTCTAATCAAAATTATCTTTGTTAAATTTATTTTTTTAATATTGAGTTGGTTGAGAATTTAGCTTTAGCTTTAGATTTCCCCACGTTTTTTCATTATTATTATTATTATTATTATATTGTATTATATTATATGACTGTTTTTTTCTTTTGTTTTTTCTTTTTAATTTTTTTAATGAATTTTTTTTGTTTGATTTAGTTTGTTAATGTTATTTTTTTTATTTAGTTACCATATTTTCATGATACGAATCTCGAGTTTGATGAGTTAACCTGATTTGACGAGTTATTTTTTTATTTAGTTTATTTTGTTAAAGTTAATTTTTTTTCTATTTAAATATCAGACTTTCATGACACGTATCCTGAGCTTGATGGGTTAACTTGGTTTGATGGGTTAACCCGGTTAATTCTAATCACAACAACTACCATAAAAATAAAATAAATGCAATCCAAATGTTTGAGTAATGTTGTGCACCGTTTTTGGTTTAAAGGATGGTTTACAAGAAAGAAAATAAATATATTCAAAAGTCGATGCAAATATGCAAGACGAGTCAAACTCAACGCAACAATATCAATTAGCTAAGGCCCTATTTATTTTCTGGAAAGTAATTTTTTTTTGGAAAGTGAATTTTAGAAAAGTGCATTATTTTCTAATGTTTGGAGTGTAATAAAAAATAAATAGAAAAATAGTTTTCAGTATTTGACTATGTCATGGAAAATGAGCTGGAAAATAACTTATTAATGTTTTATTTTTCAGAAGTTTATTAAAATAATGAGAAAAAATCTTACAAATTAAAAAGTTGAATGAGAATGAAATTGAAAAAAATATAATTTCATAAATTATCTCAAATAAAATAAATAATAACCAAAATAATATAAATCAAATCTAAAAAATAAAAAAAATAAAAGATGAAGAAATTAAAATAATAATAATAATTAACATTTCATAAATTATTTCAAATAAAATAAATAACAATTAAAAGAATGAGGATCAAATTTGATAAATAAAAAATTTTAATAAAAAAATGATAAGGGAAAAGCAAATAATAATTATAAAAATAAGGATCAAAGTTAATATAAAAATTAAATTATAAGAGATGAAATTGAAAAATAAATATTCAAAATAAAATATATATAGCAATCAAAAGTTTGAGGACCAAATTTGATATAATCAGCAAATAATATGACATTTCTAAATTTTTCACAACTTTCGAAAAGTGTTTTCCGTCTAAATTTTCTAGGAAAACACTTTCTTGAAAACCAAACTAAATTTTTTAACTGAAAAGTGTTTTCTGTTTATCAATTTTTTTAAATGATAAATAAACACAAAAAATTTAAAAAATAATTTTTATTAAAAATTACTTTACAAAAAAACAAACAGTTGTTAAGTTCCATAGTCGAATTCGCATGGTTTTAAGACAAGATAGTCGGAGGCATGAACAGAACAAATTAAAGTCAATAGGAGGTGGGGGTCAGACACGTCTACTGAACAAACAGCAACAAAGGAGAAAGCGGAGCTGCCGGAAAACAGCATATTTCCAGCATGCATGCGAGGCTACCGATCCTCCGAGCATATTAGGTGGGGAAGCCGTCACAGAAAGATGAAACATAAGCCTCTCACGAAGAGAAAAAATCAGGGCACCTTCATCCATCTTCGCATTACCTGGCACTAACAAAAACAATAATAAATCCATAATTATGTCGTTGACGATATACAAAAAGGAATGAAAAAAATACATTTTTCTGAAGCTAGGAAGATCTCCCAAGTCACCCTTGAGATCTCCTAAGACTCTTGTTACCTATTTCAAGGGAAAATTACAAAGTACCAATGAGTAGGAAATACAAACGCAGGGTATATAATATCAACGATATCTTATATACATGAAGCATTTAAATATAGAGGAACAAAGGAATATATACTTAATTTAATGGAAAATATAACTACGCACGAGGTCCATAGCCAAACTGCACGTAAAGGATTATCGAATTAAAAATCATGCATGGTACTCTAGTTAAGAAGCTGGTGAAGACAATGGCGGAAGAGAGCAATTGTGGGCACATCTAATGCATGCAAAAAAGGCATACAAGTACTATGGTTTCCAACACAGATTGACAAAACAGGTTCAGTCATCGATCAAACCAAATCAAAAGCTACCTACCTCAGCAGCAGCAGCAGCACCAACAACATTAGGGCACCCAGATCAAACATTTTTCTTGTTTCCTCGATGAACTAGCATCATAAATTCCTGGTTCACTGTAATTAAGAAACCGCAAACTGTAGCAGCAACTGTAAAATTATGGACCATGACAATAACAAAGTATTTTTGTGGCTTTGAAACTTGAACTATATATCGTCATTAATGGACTCAGAATATGGAGACGCTCAAGTACATTGATGATCGAGTGGTTAAAAATGATTAGCACCAAATTCCATGAATTAGCTTTGTATTCCTTTAACACGAGATGGCAACTATGGGGTAGATATTGCAATATTTATATCCAAATCTAATCTTAACTTTTTTTACCTCAACTTGATTAGGCATGAATCAAACCCGATCCAATCAGGTTTCGAGTATCTGTTAGATATCTTTCATTAGGTATATTTCAGGTATTTATCCGTCGCGGACCATTATGACCGTAAATGTTGTATACATGAAGATCTAGAAGATGATCAATGGACAAATTTTACTTCTAGAAAATTTTACTTCTAGAAAATTTTACTTCTAGAAAATGGCTGTAAATTTTACTCATTGCAATTTCACATCCATCCAACTCAGGCATCTGAATATCCAAAATAAGGATTTGGAAAGAAGATGCAGCTTGGCCAAGAGCACTAAGGCTTTCAAACCCAGATGCAACAATAGCAACATTTCAACCTGGTTTCTCAAGTAGTTTCTAAGTCACAGCTTTGTTGAAATCATCAGCATCAGCTAATCGAACTTCCAAGCCTCTGGAAATAGAGTTGGAATGTGGATCTCTAAAGATTATTTGGATTCAAAGATTGACTACAATGGATGCTCAAATTTGAAATGCAAGAACAAATCCCATGCTTTCAGCAAAACCTTGAGAGCTGGGCACTGTCTAGATCTTACCTCGCATCAACTACCAAATATAAGGAGGTGGGCTTCATCATTTTTGGGAGAATGCATGCTTGGCAGTGATAAGCGGGAACTGTGAATTGTTTCGGCATACTCTCTAGTTTATCTTCAAATATATAGGGGGTATAAATGTAATTTTAAAAAACATTAAGATCATGTCCGAGCCGGATTCGGGTAGAGTTTTAAATTGTGCGAAGTAATATCTAATCTGACTTTTTCACTTCAAGTATTACCTGATTTGATAAAATAAATAAATTATATCCATTTAAATAAATTCAGATGGATACCTATTGGGTTTGAATAAAATTATCATTCCGGAGACAATCTTACATCTCTGAGGGTTGAACTTTCACATTGTGCCATCTAGCTAATCTTAAATTTTGTTTTTTTTTTTTTTTGTCATGCTTTTTGATAATGCACATCTCTTTTTCCCAAATTCCTATCAATTATATAGCAAGTAGGTAATCGAATGCTTCCACTATTTCCCCCCTACCAAGAGTCAGCATTATTGTCTAGTCAAATAGAGATATTATTGTTCTTCAAAGAATCGCATCAGAGGGACTGTCCTATGCGAAGAAGCATATGCGCGATAAAAAAACAAAATCTCTGGATTTTGAAATCAATTTTAATGGTAAATAGTGGAACCTTTCTATAGTTATATTTTGGTCCATGATCTGTAAGTGCACTTGAAAAGTCCATGCTTGAAGTGGTCTAGATCTAGATAAATAGCTAGGAGTGGTCTCCAAAATTAAGATACAGTTTAAGACTCCAAGATTATCGATAAGACAACGTGCTTAATGTTAGTACTTCCATGCTCTAAAATTTTGTATGGCTGGTTTTCAAAATTTCAGTTTTAAGTTTGTATTACATTAGTTATGTATAAGATTACTTAGGTTGGCGATATGAATATATTTTTATCTTGACATCCAAAATCAAATGACTAGCTTTTCATGTGGTTAGAAACGAAGGAAAGAATGTCCTTGTGGATGTGCTGAAATTTATAATGCTCATGTTGCTATATGACTGTATGCCAAGGTTTTTTTAAAAAAATTAATATGGGTGTCCGGATTAGCTTGCATGCATCTCGACTAATTTCACGGGTCCTGAAGTTAAGAACCATGTAAACCTCCAGTAGTTCTAAGGTTTGTAGGACTCGAACTAGTGATTTTTAGAAAGCAAACTTATAACCTGACTAGTTGAGTTATACCTTTTAGAATTGTAGGGCAAGGATGAGCTGAGTTCCTGCTGTATCTATTTTTATCAGACTTTCCTCTGGGCATGAGCTTTGTGATGTGCAGGGACAAGTCATGTATATTATTTGCACTGCAAGTTCCATATCTAGGTTACTACTTTAGCGTATCTTATGTTGAAATTTTGCATGTGATCGGTGAAACACTTAAATCTTGTCTACTATTTGTATGTGTGTTGCATGTTGCTGCTATTACGCATCCATGTTAAAGATTTGCCTCAGACATGTTGCGTTCATGTCAACTAAATTACTGGTTTTATTGCTTCAAGGCTGGTGCACTTGACAAGCTGGAGGCATTTTAGAAGCTTTAATGGACCAGATTTTTATGTACTTTCAAGAAACACCTCAAAGATCAAACTGACTTGGACTCCATGAAAAGTTCTAGAGGCTGTCTCCTTTTATTAGTTTTATCTCCTTAGAAACTTAACCTAGCCCCTCCCCTGCTCCTTTAATACCTAATATGCAGAAATCCAAAAAATAACATAAGTATCTAAATTAACACAACAAATAAGATTAGAAACATGAGCTAAGTGCCTTTAAAGCTGTATTTGTTTTCTGGCAAACAAAGCAAGAAGCTAATCATCAAAAGCAGCAAAAGATGGCAAGAGAAGAAGTTACCGAGAGCTGGTAACATTGGCTCCTAGAAAATCCTGAAAGAAAAAATCAGCAACCACAAGGAGGCACAGCACAGAGCCTGAAAGTTGACGGAAGTGTAGTTGCAAGCCAAAAAGGGAAAGTTGCGACTAAAAAAAAAGCAAGCAGGTTTTAGAAAAAACAGCTACCCAGAGAATCGCGAAGACCAACCAGCCTCAACAACTGCACAAATATTCTAGCAGCCAAAGGAAGAACACATGTGCGGGCTCATTTAATCGTCTAGGGGTACCTTCCCTACTTTTGCACAACCATTGCCTAGTCTTTTTTATGAACTTGCTTGTAGCCTAGATTATATATATATATAGTCATTACACATATACAAATTAAAAAATATTTTATGTAGATGTATACTATAAATATAGTTATTATACGTGAAAAATTAAGAAGTATTTCATAAAAATATAGGTTATAAAATAAATATGTGAGGCAAGTATTCACAAATTAACTTTATATTTTTTGAATTTATTAAAAAAATAATAATAATAAAAAAGATCGAGTTTCACTCTGATTCGCTATATCATCCAGGTTTCAAATTGACCCGAGAGGTTACCTGGGTTTTTCCGAGCTAATTATAAAACTGGATTTAGACCATTTAAAATTCAGGCAAAATCCCGAGTCACCTATATCCCGGATCAACTTTCCCCACCAAGCTGAATTTTAAATGTATAATTTTATTGTGATAGATCAAAAATAAAAGGGAAAAGACATGTCAAGAAATAAGCAATGTTACTCAAATAAAAGAAATAAGACATGTTACTCATATATCATAAAAATAATATTTTCTTTCAAATTAATAATAATATGTTTTCAATATTAATAATAATATTTTCTTTCAAATTTATTAATTATAAATAATAATATGTTTTCAATTTAATAATAATATGTCTAGGTTTAACATGGAGTTGGACGTAGTCGCGTCTAGATCCAATGTGAGGTTGAGCGTGGATGCGTTTAGGTCCAAATGGAGGTGGAAGTGGTCACGTCCAAGCTCAACATCGAGTCGGGCGTGGACGCATCCAGAGCTTTTACTGTGTTGTAGCCTCACACATGCCCCATCAAATAGTGTAGTCCACAGTGAAAGCACTCACAAGGCCACTATAGTGCAGAACAGTGCAATCTACAATGAATTCACTCATAATGCATAATAGCCCGCGTTACAGTGAACAAACAGTGCAGTCCACAGTGAAAGCTCTCATAATCCACAGTGAAAGCACTCACATGACCGTTATAGTGTAGAACAGTGTAGTACCCAATGAATTTACTCACAGTGCACAGTAGCCCACGCTACAATGAAACACTGATCAATTTTAGTTATAGTTGATAAATTTAATCTTTGTATTTCTAGTGTTTGTGTTTCTTTATTACATGATCATGAGGATATTTTCCCTGATGAAATTTCTATTATTAGAAAAATTGAACATCAAATTAATCTTGTACGCAAAACAACAATAACTAATATGCCAACCTATAAAAGTAGTCTCAAGGAGACAAAGAAACCTCAAATGCAAGTGGAAAAGTTGATGTTAAATGGGTATATAAGAGAAAGCATGAGTTCATGTGCAGTTCCAATGTTGTTGGTACCAAAAACTGATGAGACTTGGAGAATGTATATTGATTATCATGGAACCAATAATATTACAGTAAAGTATATACATCAAATTCCTAGACTTGATGATATGTTAAATAAGTTGTATGGATTTTGTATGTTTTCTAAAATTGATATGAAAAGTGAATATAATCAAATTATAATAAAAGAGGGAGATGGATGAAAAACTATCTTTAAAATTAAATGTGGTCTTTTGTATGAGTGATTAACTATGCTTTTTGAACCTACTAATGAACCTAACACTTTCATGAGATTATTGAACCATATTTTGCACAATTTCATAAGTAGATTTTTTATGGTTTATTTTGATGATATTTTGATTTATAACAATAATTTAGAAGAGCATGTTAAATTGAAGGAATGTATTCGATGTTTTAAGAAAAAAAAAATATTTATATGCTAATCTCAAAAATATGTAACTTTTGCATAAAGAAAATTATCTTCCTTTGTTATATTATTAGTGTAAAAGGAATTGAGATATATAAGAAAAATGTAAAAGTAATATAAGAATGATCTCCACCTAAATCAATCATAGAGGTAAGAAGTTTTTATGGTTTGATTAGTTTTTACTAGAGATTTGTTAAAGATTTTAGTGCACTACTCATATCTTTGTTTGATGCAAATGACAATTTAAAGTTGAATGCTTTTAAAAAAAGAGGATGATGTATATATTTATTTGTTTCCATGTGTTTTATGAATTCCAAGCTATGAAAGGATTCCTTATTATGTATGAAAACAGAGGTGGTTAGGGAAGAATTAATTGCAAGAGTTTTATTTGTTTGTTTTGGACTCTAAGGGCAACAGAACACATAGTCGCTTGAGAGTTCTTTTCAAATAAGGATTTCACTCAACAATTTTTTCTTCTATTCTATTACATTAGACACAATGGATTTATTTTTAGAATTATTATTTTATTATTATTCATGTATTAGGCTTTATTTTATTTTGGGTTAATGTTAGTCCATTAGGTCAACTAATGTTAGTTTTTCCTAGTATAAATACTATTGTAATACATTATTTTTTTTAAGTTAGAAAATACATTATTTGTAGCGTCAATTGTGAGAGGATTCTCATATTTTGGTTTTTTATTGAACTGTTTTGTGTTATTGAAGAATTAACCGAGTAGGGATTCAATGAGTTATAGTCTTAGTGCTTCGGTATAGATTATCTTTGTGTCAAACTCAATTATAATTATAAATTTATCTTTATGGGAAAGGTTTAATTTGATTGTGAGTTTTTGAATCTTTATATCATAGGGTTCGTATCAGGAAAACTCTTTATAGTTAAATAAATAATTGACCTTAAAAAAAAAGTGTTTTTCTTAAAAAACAAACACTTTTCAAAACTTTAAGGAAAAAACAAGGTCTAAATATATTTTTATTATTTTGATTGTTATTTATTTTATTTAAAATAATTAATAAAATTAGAATTTTTTTAATTTCATCTTTTTTTAACTTTTTTGTTTGTCAGATTTGATTTATATTATTTTGATTGCTATTTACTTTATTTGAAATAATTTATGAATTGAATTCTTTTAAATTTCATCTTTTTTTAATATTTTTATTTGTTAAATTTGATTTTTTTTTTCATAAACTTGAAAAAATATTAATAAATTATTTTTTAACTTATATTCTATAATATAGTCAAATATCAAAAATATTTTCTAATTATTTTCTATGACTCTATTAAATATAAAAAAATAATTTATTTTTTATTATAAAAAAAATTAAAACTGCTATTGATATTATGGATGGCTCTGCCAAGGTAGGATTTTTGCTGCAGTTATTGATTGTTTCTTTTTCAGCGTTCTGGTGCAAAATAGATTCTCATCTCTGTGTGGGTTCTACTTCATATTGCCAGGCTTGCTAGTCATTATTTTACGGTATATTTGAAATTATAGTAGCCAGTTATCATTTACAGTATTTTTTATTTAAAAATTTATTAAAATAATATTTTTATTTTTTATTTTTTAAACATTATTTTTAAAATCAATACATTAAAATAATCTAAAAATATAATTTTTAATAAATTGTTTTTTAAATTTGAGAAAATACAGAATCAATCAATTCCTAAACGTATTTTAGGCTGATAAAAACTCTTTTTTTTAAAAAACAATTTCAGAAAAAAGAAGAAGAAGAGATCTTTTGTTTAAACTAATATCATTTTATTGGTTTTGTTACTTCATGTTACGCGCCTCTGTTCCAGAACCGCGCGTGAGAACAAATATCAAATCCCAAAGCTAAACGGCCTTAAACCCGTAACGCCTTCATTTCCTCCATAACCGCGCGTGAAAACAAGTTTCCTTCGCGTGGGGTTCACTTTACCAAAATATTCACACACGCTCAACGCCATCAAAATACAACCAAACAGCATGTCCCATTGGTCAAATCTATAAGAAGTCAAGCCAAAGCAAGAACCCACACAATCTCAACCAATAAAACCTCGATACAAGACCAAGCTCACGTGACATAGCCTCATTTTATCGCAAACCTAACCTCGCCCAATAAAGCGCCCCTCTCCTCCTGTTGTCTCTCTCTTCCCAACCTGTCCGTTGAGTACTGTTTTGTGCCCTTCTCTCTCAAAACCTTTCCATTGGCCGAGAATTCCATTTCTAGGGTTTTCAATCCTCTTAAAAGAAGGAAATTGCATCTCCTTCTTTCTTTCTCATGGTGAAATTGATTCCCGAAATCCAATGCTTCCATTTCCATTCAATTCCAAAATCCACAAATCCTAATTTCCAATTGTAATGCCTTTCACCATCAGTGAATGGCTCGATTCCAGTTCAATTTCGCCTTCATAGCCTTTTTAATTACAACAATAACCCTAACCACAAACCCTAGAGTTCTCTCTTCGGATTCGGAATCCGATTCCTTTTCGATAATTGATTTCGATTCCAATCTCCTCTTCCACCAAGACTACTCACCACCGTCACCACCTCCACCGCCACCGCATCCACCGTCGGCATCTTGCACTGATGATCTCGGAGGCATCGGTTCGATTGATACTGCCTGTCAAATAGTTACCGACGTGAATCTCACTCGTGACGTGTATATAGAAGGGAAAGGAGATTTTTATATCCATCCCGGTGTGAGGTTCCATTGCCCTAAATTTGGATGTTCAATAACGATAAATATCTCAGGAAATTTCAATTTATCAGTTAATTCGTCGATTTTGACCGGTTCGTTTGAGCTTGTTGCGAATAATGCTAGTTTTTTTAATGGTTCGGTTGTGAATACGACGGGATTAGCTGGGGATCCTCCTCCGCAAACGAGTGGGACACCACAGGGGTTAGAAGGGGCCGGTGGAGGGCATGGAGGGAGGGGGGCATGTTGTTTGATGGATAAAGATAAGTTGCCGGAGGATGTTTGGGGAGGGGATGCGTATTCGTGGTCGAGTTTGCAGGAGCCATGTAGTTATGGGAGTAAAGGAGGGAGTACGAGTAAGGAAGTGGATTATGGAGGGGGAGGAGGTGGGAGAGTGAAAATGACAGTGAAGGAGTATTTGGTTTTGGATGGGGCTGTATTGGCTGATGGTGGTAATGGGGGTGTCAAGGGAGGTGGTGGTTCTGGTGGGAGCATACATTTGAAGGCATATAAAATGTAATTTACTTACTTACCAACTTCATTCATTCCTCTGTCTTGTGTTGGATTTATTGTTAGGATTCTGTTTTATTTTGGAATTTTATATGTTTTTAATTGGGTTATTGGAATTGGGGTTTTGTGGATTACATTTTGGAAATAATAAATGAAAAGATTGATTAATGAAAATCTAGTTAAAAAAGTCTTGTCCAATAATGTAGAGTTCTTGATTTGGAATGGTTTAGTTTGGTTTTTGAGGGGATTGAGGTTTCATGGTTTAAGAATTTGTGAAGAATTAATGGAGATTGGTTAATGCAAGGCTGGTGAAAGAGTCTTGTTAAAGGTAAGATATAATGAAGACAATGGAGTTTGAACATTAGCCTTTTTAATGGTATTATCAAGAGTGTTATATGGTTTTAGATATCATACTATTTATGTGAGATAAGATGTAGCATCAACTTTGAAGGGTAAATGTGAATCCCAATGGCTGTGGAAGATCATTTTTACCATAGAATGAGACTGAATTGGTTTAATTAAATATTTTGTGTTAAATGAAGGAAAAACTTGTGATTTCCTTTCATCCTTTCTTTATTGATAAAAGGAAAATCTTTTGATTTCCTTTCATAGATGTCCTTTCTTTATTGATAACTAGAAAGAATTCGGTCACTGCCTCTCCATTTGGTCATGTTTGTACCCCTTATATATCTAGGCCTAATGCAATATTTTTCATAAAATGGCCTTGCTTGGTCTACTGACTTTCAATATTTAGCTATTTTGTGGCCCTGCTTACTCGATTCTGGTAGTGCATGCTGTTTTGCATTGTCTCAGTCAATTGTCACTGTCTTTCTGGCTTTTGCATTTGAATGGCATGGACAGTCAGATAGTTTACTGATATATACCTGCCTCTAATTATGATCTTCGAATTGAGGACAAGACACTATATTCTTGTATGTCAAATGTCGTTACAGTTTATTTGCATGTGGAGAGGGGTTTAACTATACAAGAGTTTGATAACTGAGGGCATCAAATGTACATACGCGCATGCTTCATTATGTGTCTGCTTATGCATGCGTGTCTTGTAACTTGAAGAATATCTACACGTGTGTGAGAATGCATGCAAGGAAGGCACATTTGAGAGGTTGAATTATTTAATAACATGTCATCCATGTATCTGTGGTAGACTGAGTTTTAGGTACAATGCTGATCATGTCTGTCTCAGCTTGCATTCTCTGTAGTCATGGTATCCCCATTGGGTTTTAATGTCTTTGTGACTTGTCTCTGTGTGAAGAGCAGGACTGGAGGTGGCAAAATAAGTGCTTGTGGAGGTAATGGTTTTGCCGGCGGCGGTGGAGGAAGAGTTTCAGTTGACATTTTCAGTAGACATGATGACCCTCAAATATTTGTGCATGGTGAGACTCATCATGTTCCCTTGCCATGCCTAGATTTTTGTTATGAAATCTTGTGACCTACTTGTCTGCTTTCCTATAGAGACAGAGAAGTGTAGGTTTAATTATAAGGAAGTTTGAACTATCATTCATGTTCACAACATTTACATTCTTTCCTTTTCTTTTTTATAATCTGAATTATGTTGAAGTGTCCTTTAGGGCAGTCTTGGAGGTAAGAATATGCATTTGGAGGTATTTGTTTCTCTTCATTTATATACACAACCACTAAATACATCCAATTTAGCCACCCCCCCTCTCTCGTCCATGTCTGCCAAATATAGTCACCAGATGAATGTGAGAGGGTGGAACATTCTACTGGGTTTATTAAATAGTTTCTCTGTTAGGCTTATACTTTTATTGTTCTGAAAGTCTTGCAAAGCCCCATTCCTATAATTCAAAATTTCTATCTTGAGCTCATTTTTGTTTGGATATTATTATTGGGGTGCAATTGCTAGCTGTGTATTAGATTTCAATGTGCAAATACTGAAATCACATGCTTTGTTGTTTGCTTGTAGGAGGAAATAGTCTTGGTTGTCCAAAAAATGCAGGTGGTGCTGGAACTTTATATGATGCTGTTGCCCGGAGCCTTACCGTAAGCAATCACAATATGTCTACTGATACAGATACGCTTCTATTGGAGTTTCCATATCAGCCTCTCTGGACAAACGTTTATGTTCGAAATCATGGCAGGGCTACTGTTCCATTGTTCTGGAGTCGTGTCCAGGTTGTTGAAATTTGAGTTGCTTCTTAGCTTCTTTATGTCTGCAAGAACTTAGCCTTGTGAAGAGATTAAGACCTCTTTCTTTGTGGGTTGTTGGTATCATTTAATGGAAATGAAAAGAGTGGAGAAATAGGAAGAGTATGAAGTGCATAAATAGGAATAATCTGAAATTGCAAAGATTAAGAAATTCTATTTTGAAGGTGGGTTGTGGTCTCATTTAAAGGAAATGAATAGAGTGCAGAAACAGGAATAATTTGTATTGCTGGTTTTAGAATGTGCAATACTTTGTGTGCCATGCATATAATAGCATGCAGAAAAAGATGAATTCTTACTAAAAACTACATGTGCATGCACAGGCCCAGACATATAACCAATTCCTGCATAACATGCAAATATGTATATATTATATACTTCAGCAAAATTATTCAGTCCATTTGTCCATTTTTTCGTCAGTTTTTTTAGTTTTGGGACATTATTCAGGCACAACTATTCCGAAAGTTTTTAAAATTGTACTTGATGAAAATGCTGAAAAGCATATAAATTCTGTCCATATACGATGGCTTGCACCGGCTGTTTGAGAGGCTTGTTTCCAATGTCAATAGGAATTTATTGTATTCTTGTATATTTGTCTATATAAGATAGCCTGCACTTGCTGTAGCTTTTTTATATTTCATTCTGTCTATATAAGATAGCTTGCATCAGCTGTAGGATCTTTTGGAGCACCAGGCAGGCTTTTTATGTTGGCCTCCCTTTTTAATCTTTTTCATTAGAGGAATTTTGAGACAATGGGTTGAAGGTATCAACTCTCAAAGTAGAGGATATTTCTACTGGTACAGTATTTTGTTATCTTAGTTGGCGGTCATCTTCTTTGGCCACAATCTTTTGCATTTGGATTTTTGATTGATGCTAAGTTTTCTCTGTTGATATAACTGCATTTTAAGCTAATCGTGGTCAAATATGTAGGTCCAAGGACAAATAAGTCTGTTATGTAGTGGAGTCTTAAGCTTTGGGCTGGCTCATTATGCTTCATCAGAGTTTGAATTGCTGGCCGAAGAGCTTTTAATGAGTGACTCTGTAATCAAGGTAAGCTATATGCATTTATGACTTGACGAACATGGCAAAAACCCATGCTGCTGTATGTTTTCAGCCAGCATTAGGGAAAACTCTATGCTTTTCTTTGGTTTCCCATACTGGATACAAGGAATGGAAAGGAGAGAAGAAAAAAGGGGAGAATATATAATAACATAGAAAAAAGAGAGTAGAAAATGAATTGCCATCCATTCTCAATTGCTTATCATCAGAATCCTCTATTCCATATTACATAATATGGTTTCTCATGTTGAGGCTCCACCAAAAACTCTAATAGACCATAGTAATTAGGTAATAGAATGAAGTCTCTCAAACTGAACTCCCAATTAATATTAAACACACATCCTTGGTCTCGATTCATTTTATTCTTCTCATCTCTAATTGCATCATTAAATCTGTGCGAAACTTGTGGGTATGTATTGGATCTTCAGGAACCCTAGTATAACAAAACTAGATTGGAAATAAAATAACTTCTAAATCATAAAGTTCCCTAGTAACCCAAAATTTCATTATAACCTGAAGTAACTAGTTTTTGCAAATAAGATACAAATTGTAGTAGAGCCTCAAGAAGAATAGCTTTCAAGTTTCTGTCAACTAAATTGTTTGCAAACTGAAATTGCTTGTGTGTCACTGCATCACTCCTGGAAGTTTCATAACTTCTCAGCATGTCCATGGTTATTGTGAAATTCACCCATCATTCTATCCCCCTTTTGTTGGCCTTGCCTTGTATAATTATGTCTTTGTATGCACTTGTGTGTATATATTTTGTCTATCATGGGAACACCTGCATATTGGTGCAGTTTTACCTTTTGAATTTTTATATCCAACATAACACTCTGAGTAATGTTAGAGGTATTATTGCTTTTGTTAATCTCCTATTAAAACTAAAACTTGGAAATCATCCCTAGTATTATTCTAATTGTTTGATGTCTTTTCCTTTATTTATAGTATACTTATTGTTTCATAATTATGGTTTCTTTAAATCTTCACTCCTAGTCTGGTGGTTATTTTTCTCATAGACTTGATAGATGAGAATTTGAAGTTTCTGCCTATTCCACTCTCTACCCATGCATTGTTTAGATTTGCCTTCTGTTGTTATTTGTATGCTGTTTCTTATTCATGCTTGTATGCGTATGAATTTGATGTGCATGATCTTTGCTTTTGCACATCAGGTATATGGTGCTCTACGCATGAGTGTAAAAATGTTCTTAATGTGGAATTCCCAAATGCTCATAGATGGGGGTGAAGATGCAACTGTTGGGACTTCTTTACTTGAGGCTAGCAATCTAGTTGTTCTCAAGGTACTTTTTCATTGTGTCCTTTACATATTACTTAAGCTGTGTTTGCAAATGATATGCCGATCCTTTTTGTAAAACAGGAATCATCTGTCATACATTCTAATGCCAATCTGGGAGTTCATGGTCAAGGTCTATTGAATTTGTCAGGACCAGGCAATTGGATCGAAGCTCAACGTTTGGTTCTATCACTATTTTACAGTATTCATGTAAGCTGTGTTTTGTAATTTAATTAACTGTATTGACCTTGATGGCTTACAAAGTTCACTTTGCTTGGTTGTTACATAGTGGTCTGTACCCTGTTGTTTTGGGGAAAAAACAGTGATTCTAATGCATTCAAGTTCTCTTGTCTCAGTTTTGTAGTTATGTTTTGCACTACCTTCTGCTCTGGTTTTATTTGCAGTACTTGAAAAGTATACCCACTGTTTCAATAGTTTTTAGCAGTCATGGCTGCTGGGATGAGATATCAAATAAGTGCATCTGGCATGGCTATAGTACACGGTTTTTTGGATGTCCAATATTTTTTTCAATTTTTGGAAAATAAAATTGTTTTAGTTTCCAATAATATCCCATAGTCTTTATCGAATGTTAAAATGAACTTTCAATGTAAATATTCAAGTGGATTAGGATTAACTTTGGAAAGTTTGTGTCAATGTATTTATTGCAATATTCCTAAAACATTCCTCTGTTGTCAAATATATTTCTGAAGGACCACGGGATGGAGTGATTCTTTCGTAAGGGTTATGGAAAAAAGGTTGAAAAGTTTGTTTATTTCTTATTTCTGTTACACTGATAATGTTGTTGTGGCATGATTTTGTCCCTGAAACCTTTCAATGTTTGTCTACCAGCCTTGCTGATGCATGTGACAAGTTTGTATTCTTACCATTGATGACTAATTATGTGTTTCCAATTTTCCATTAGGTTGCACCTGGATCTGTTTTGCGTGGTCCTGTTGAGAATGCAACAAGTGATGCTATGTAAGTGCCATATTTTGTTGGTTTTTTAATCTCTCCACTTTATGTGTGGGCTTACTGAGTTCTGTGGTTTTACTTCTGTAGTACACCACGGCTCCATTGCCAACTTGAAGAATGCCCTTCTGAACTACTTCACCCCCCTGAAGATTGCAATGTGAACTCATCTCTTTCTTTTACTCTTCAGGTGATCCTTGAATAGAAGTTGCATGTTATAAGGTTTGAAATTTACTTATTCCAGGTTACCTTACTTCTTTCATTTATTTCAGATATGCCGAGTGGAGGATATAACTGTTGAAGGACTTATAGAAGGATCTGTTGTTCATTTTCATCGGGCCAGAACAATATATGTTCCGTCTTCTGGAACAATAAGTGCGTCTGGCATGGGTATGGTCTCTTTTTCTTTGTACAAGATTCTTTTATGAACATTATCCTACCCTATTTCAGCTTACACAGACTCTCCTCCCTCCCTTCCTTTTCCACCTTCCCCTGCACACACTTAGACAGACACCAATAGATTCAATGTATACCCTCACACAGATTTAAGCTGAATTTTGAATAGTGTAGGACTTTTCGAGTTCGTTTGTTGTGTTTGAGTAAAGATGAGAGAAGTTGGTGCTCTCATTGAAGAATCATATTTAGACAGAAGTTGACGACATCATATTCATGCAGGTTGCACTGGTGGTGTGGTAGAGGTAATGTTTAGCAATGGTGTTGGCAGTGTGGCCGGCCATGGTGGTAAAGGTGGGTCTGCATGTTACACACGGTAGTTGTATTGAGGGTGGTGTTTCATATGGTAATGCAGAGTTACCTTGTGAACTTGGTAGTGGAAGTGGAGAGGAAATGTCTGCTGGTTCTACTGCAGGTGGTGGTATTATAGGTAAGTTTGTACTTTAGATCAATTTATCAGCTGATAACTTTCAGCTTTGTTTTGACATTCTTATGATGTCGTATTATCTTTTATCTGTATCATTTGAAAACCTTCTGCATAATATGGCAAGGGATCTGTCCTTATCCTTCTTGGCAGGGTGATTTTGGATTACCTCTTTCATGGGTATTTAAATAGCAATATATATGCAGTTCGGTTGGCAACTTTTAACATTGTAAGTTGCCCTTTTGCTTCAAGGAAGTTGTTGTGTTTGTGTTCATATGTTACTTTACCGGATATGCCGAACTAGATCCACTTATGTTCATTTGTTCTACTGTCCTGGGATAATGGGTTCATTGAGCATCCCTTGGTCAAGTTTGTCCTGTTGAAGGTTCAGTCAGAGCTGATGTGAAAGTTTTTACAGGAATCACCAGAGATCAACTGGTTGTCATGAATAGGTAACTTGGTGGAGGTCCTGGGCGGTGGCTCTGGAGGAACTATTCTTCTGTTCTTGCATACTCTAGATCTGGGTGGGTAGCTGTTCTTTCAAGTGTTGGGGGATATGGTAGTCCAAAGGGGGGCGGTGGAGGTGTGGTGGAAAGGGTTTCACTTCCATTGGTCAGACATTCCAACTGGGACGTGTAACTCAGCCCATTGCTCGTGTGAAATGGAAGCATCCACACTTGGTTTGTATTTATCTGAATCTGTTAAAACTGATATATTTAAACGATGCATATCTGGTTGTTCCATATAAATCCAATTCACAAGGGTTTTTCTGTTTTCCAGGAATATTGTGCAAACCTGTTAGAAATTATCAATCTGCAACAGATAATATTGATCATTTATATTCATTCTATATGGCATGATTATTAAGATTTTCCTGGTGTTTGAAATCAATTGTTCTTAATATTAAAGTCTTTATGCGTCCACTGGAATAAGATAATTTGGAGAATTTATGGTATTGTTTAGTCTCAGAAGCTATTTATTTATGAGTTCTAATGAAGTTTAGAAGCCAATTTTGAAGGAAAGACCAATGTTAAAAGAGAAGCTGCGTCTGAAATCACAGAATGACTATATGCTGAATAGTTTGGTAATTGAATAATCAAATAAACATTCATTATG